>OX422221.1:43254845-43649845 GCA_949130495.1 Sambucus nigra
TAGCACTGTCATGAACTTAATATGTAAGAGAATATAATAACAACATGTTACTATTATTTTTCCCACCATCCATAAATTTCTTGTATAAATTGAATTATGCTCTTATTGTTTTAAAATATAGACTCTAGGTATTGGGCTTTGGCTTTGCTGGAGTTTTAGGAAACATATTGTTGAGACAAGAGAGATGTGGCCTTATAATATGGTGCATGTCTTATTATTTAGGTAAGGACATTTATTTTATCATTTCTTATCAATTTGTGACTTTTATATAAACAGAATGTCTCTAAAGGAGACTCTCCAAACAATAGTAAGTTTCGTTTAAAACTTATCCTTTTATTATTTTAAAATTCTTTTCTCTTTTACGGTTTTTTTTAAGTCTGCTAGAGAGATGCCCCGTATTCATTACCAAATTTCATAAGGAAAAAATAAATCTTGAAGATAGTGAAATGCAGATCAATATAAATGTGGATTTTTTGTTGTTGATATTTTGATTTTCTTTTCTACAAACATTTAAAAAAAATAATTCTACTACTTACCTCTAAATGCACCCTTTGAATAACCGAACCAAATAATAATGTAGATATATGCATACAACTCTTAAGGGTCTCTATATAAGAAGGAGCTCAGACGCAATTGTTCGTCATAGCCTTATTTTTAGGACCTTTAATGGATTTATTAACTTCATTGTGTTTTTTTACATTCCTTTTAACAACCATAGAATTTCACATTATTTCATCTCATTATTATGAATTAATTTTCTTGCTTTGTTAATTAATAAACTTTATAGCATCAAATCCAAGAATAGTTAATTAGCATGTAAATGAAGTCTCATTTGGCATACGATGCTTAGAGTTATGCACTTTAAATTTATCTCCATAATTGCATATGAGTAACCTTCCATTTCAGCTTCTTAGATTCTCATTCTATTCAGTTTTTCCATGCATTTCTTTCTCGGGTTTTCATAATTTGAACACAATAATTTAACTTCCTTTCAAATTTATCTCCCCACTTGCAAACAAAGTTTTGTATCATGCTAATAACATTGTCTAAAACACTTATTTTATTTATTTGTGCAAGTGGTAGTATGATATGAATGTTGGTGGATGCTTCACATGAAGAACGCTCACTTGTAGCAACATAAATTATTTACAATGTTACTGGTTTTGTAACAATAATGGTAGCCACTATAATTGTTACCATTTATGCAAAGTGATGGCTCAAGGAATTGCATAATTAAGAGGACCTATTGCTACTCAATATTCGAACAAATTAGATTCCAACATATGAAATCTGTGTAGTGGATGGGGAGATTTGTATCTTCATATCACCTTCACCCTTGGAGGTTGATAGACCATGATTATTACATAGTGTTGTTGAAAAAATCTTGGAAGGAGAGATAAGGTTCACTTAATCTCAAGTCATCATCAGAAGAACTGGAGAGCTATCATGTCATGTGGCCTTTTTGACAATTATAGAGGGTGGTATTATAAATTAATATTGGAGATTCATTCATTTTCTATTATTGTTCCTTTTTTAGTCTATATGAATGTTCTTGTCATCGTTTTAATTACACTATTATTTTCCACGTCTATTCTCGTGGTTTTAGATTACTAGATTTTTAGTATAATTTTACTACGTTAATGAAATTTGTAAGTAAATTTATATCATGCAGTTTGAAATAAAAAGATGTGTTGTTGGCGGGTTGACGCATGTGGTGGATATAAATTCATGTTATGTTTTTAGTCATTTTTATTGTTCGCTATATGTGAGGGTGGTGGTATGTGGTGGATGATTTTCAATTTATTAATATTTTTATTTATGTAACTGTTCATAACACTTACAAAAGGAACATTTTTACTTACATATTACTAAGTGTAAGTGTTTTTAACTATTACAAATAATACATGTTTTTCATTTTCAAGTGTTTATAATCGTTTCAAAACAAAAATGTCTAAAAAATATGCAACTGTTATCAACCGTTGCAAATTGAAATATTTGTAACGGATTATGCACTTGCAAACATTGCATTTGCAAGTGTTCAAAACTAATGATTTTTTTAATGATTATCTAGAATGAATTTTCATTCGCAATAAACCATTACAAAAACAATTTTGCAATCTGTTTAAAAACTTGCAAAACTTTTCCACTTTACGTGTTGTTTGTTCCATTACAAATTCCATTTGGAATTGTCTAAAACACTTGCAATTTCCTTGTTTTGGTGTGGTAGTTTAATATCACTGCGGTACCCCAAGGGAACCCCTGTTTTGAGAAATGGACCTCGGCTCTCTTACTTGGTAACTATGAGTAGATGGATCCTAAAATATCTTACGGCGTGGGGTTAATCTCTACCACGAAACACCAAAATGAGGTACTATCCATCTCGCTCTCCACATTTTATTGAAAATCCACTAGTAATGAAGAAGATATAGGATTGGGTCATGCCATTCAATTAAAAGCTCAATAGGTGGAGGCTATCAGCAACTCTCAGCAGGTGACAAACCAGTTCAATGAGGTCTACGATGCAAAATACGAAAGTATGGAAGGGTACCTAACAATTGTTTGTAAGTTTTCGATTAGATTGGTCCCTCTAGCTGAGAACTCAAAGGAAGACCCCCACACATGTGCATCATCATCGAATGAGATAGACTAAGACGTCCTAGTTTTCACTATGGATCATTCAAGCATTACACAACTATATATCAACACTATAGATTTTCATTAAAATTAAAACTGGAACACTCCCATGATACCATACCTAAAAAAATTAGCTTCGTGAAGACACTCCCCAGGGCAAATAATTAAAGTGCCCAAAATCCAGGAATTACCTAAAAATGGAGTATAATACAAGAATAGATACCGATCAACACCTTATAGGTGATTAATCCAACTAGAAGCTAGTTATGTCAACATATAGCTCCACGAAGGTGTATATGGTTCCCACATGGCCTAGAGACCTTATCATATAAGTTCCTCGGGCAAGGGCACTTCTGTCCAATAGGAAAAGAAGCCAATAACCTATTGTTCCATTCTGACATGTTTTGAAGATTTTCACAGGTTCCGAAGAAGCTAGTCGAGAAGATGTATTTGTTGTTATGTCCATGGCCCTTCCCTTATTGGGGAATAGAGTTAGTAGGATCTTTGCCTTTTAACATAGTTCAAAATGAGTTTTATGTAGCATCCACTAATTACTTCACCAAGTGGGATGAAGTTGAAACTTTATCCACCATCAGTGAAAAAAAGACCACTAGTTTCATCTGGAAGAACATTGTCTACAAGTTTGGCCTACTCAAGGCCATCCTCTCACATTATGGAAGCGGTTTGATTACCCACCATTCAAGGAGTTCTAGTTAGTTAATTCCATAAAAATCCACTACTCATCCTCAGGACACCCTCTCGCCAATGTCCAAGTTTATGTCAACAATAAAATGATATTCCAATGTATGAAAAAGATACTAGACAAGGGAAAGGGGTTGTGGCCCGAAGCATTACCCAACATTCTTAGGACAAATTGGTCAACAGTTAGAGGTCCCATCGGAGAAACCCCATTTTTTTACCTTATTACTAAGGAGGTTGAAATACACACATTAAGGGTATATTAATTTGATCCAGCGTCTAATTAGAATGTCTGAGACTATAACTGGATGAGTCCACTGAAAGAAGATAAGTTGCCTTTGTCCGAATGGTATTCTACAAGCTTAAAATAACCTCATACTTCAAAAGAATAATATTCCACGGAGAATTTAATGTGCAAGAACGTGTCCTAATGGAGGACACTCTTGGAATTCGAAATCACAAATAAAGTAATATGGGAATAAAATAAGAAGGCTCATATGTGGTGACCCAAAGTACGAGACCTAGATGCTATTACCTCAAGGACACAAGGATAAAAATGCCCCCAATACTAACGTGCACAGCACCTCAAAAAATACTACAAGTGATGCATTACGTACTAATGTGAAATGAAACAAGGATTATTGCCCATGATGTTTTCCGCATAGGTATTCTTTAAGATCTATAAGGATTTTAGCCCTAGATATAAAAAACTATGTTTTTATATATAACAAAAAAGCATTTCAAGGATTTCAGCCTTGGGTTTAGGTTTAAGATTAGGTCTTGGGGCCCAACTTGCAAGGTAGAAGGATTTAGGCCTTTTCTTAAAATTAATAATCAAAGGTCTTATAACATCAACTACAAATTAAAAAAAAATCATATTCAAAGGTCTTCAGACCCATAAGAGCCTAAAAATATTATTTATATTTTCATCTATAATATCGAGAGGCTATGGTCTAAGGATCCATAAACAGTTCATTTCCTTACATCAAAATATTTTCTTTTCCACTAAGTTATAGAAACCTTACTCCCCACATACATAACTTTAAAAATGTTTAAGAAAGAAAATCCAAAATTTCTCGAGGGACATAATTGTTCAAATACAAAACCATTGTCCAAAACTTCTATTTTTAAACAGAGAAATAATGAAAGGTACTATAGTCCAAAGGTCTCTGACCCTTACAAGAACATTCGAATTTTTATTATTTTCTAAAATCAGAGGTCTTGGTATCTTTATTTACAATTTTGTCAAACTTACCTATGTTCAGAGGTTGAATGACACGGTGGGACTTAAGGTTTGATATGTATATGTCCAATGTTCTTAGGACTATTAAAAGGGAAATGGTTGCATTTTTTTCTAAGTTAGAACCCTTATAAAGATTTGGGATTTTATACATTAAAAATTTTAGAGTTATTATTACCCTTTATAGGAATTTAGGTTACATATTTTTCCAAGTTCAGAGGTCTAAAAACCTTATTAGGAATTCAGATTACAAATTTACCTATGTTTGGAATTCTTAGGACCTTTACAAGAATTTCACACTTCATAAGACGAAATCCAAATTTTAAGCCTAAGGTCTCACGAATCCTTAATATGTTTGAATGAGCAATTACGTCTAAAAACATTTGGGGGAAAGTGCTTGAATAGAAATTATGACCATATAGTCATGTAGAGGTACATGTATCGTGGCTACTACGGTTTTAAGTCATAATACTCCAGTACAGAACCTCAGTTTTAATTTTGGAAAAATGCGAAAGTAGAAAGTAGAAATTAGGGCCCAATTACTTTACGTTGATAAAACAATTTTTTTTTGCCGGGGGGGGGGGGTATAGGGGTGTAGGGTGTACTACATACTAACACATCTCACATAGTGTATAAAATTTCACAGAAAAGAAAATGAATCAAACAAAAAGTAAATATTGAATCACAATAAATTTCTATTAAAATTACAATTTTAATTGGAGGAAAAAAAATTGAAAATATATCAACGGAATATGACTAGTCAATTGTTCAACAAAAAACTTACACAAAAGCCACTAAAGGCTTGGTATTTCGGGGTTCTATAAGCACTTCACTAGTTGAGGTTGAGGCAAAGGCATATTTCTTCAGATTTTCCGCTCTAATAGGGGGACCCATATCACCTAACTATATACACATGATTCAAGGGCATCAATAAATAGGGAAGAAACATCCACTTCATGGAACAACCTTTCGACCGTCATTTTGCATTCATCAAATCCAAAGCTATAATTCTGGAAGAGATTTTTCTTAAATGACTAAGACCTAAGATAGGCATCCACATTTTTCTTAGCACTAGAGTGGATCTCCTATTAAATAGTGGAATAAACCAAATAAACCATAACATGATTTTTTTATGCTCTAAACCTCTTAATTTTAGATCATTCTTCACAATAGTGAGCTCGTAGACCGACTATTTTAGTAGTTCTACCTCATTATCAGCATTAACGTCTTTGTCCTAAAAGCCTTGGACATAATCCACCTGACCTTGGAGAGTATCAATTATCTTTATAAGTTAGACATGGCTAAGGGAGTGAGGTTCATCTACCTTTTCCAAAAAATCCTTGGTGATTACCATTAATAAAGAATTTCCCCTTATATTTTTGGCATCAAATAGTTTCTTTTGCTCTGGAATATTAAGTTGGGTAGCTAGGGCATCTTTTTCATTACTAAAGGCATCTTCCTCCTCCCACAAATCATTGATCGTTCGATTTAGTTTCATTCATGTAGGAGTTCATCCCTCCCATATTTAAATATCCTAGTTCCACCCTTTGTTTCCACCAAGCTCATTAGCCAAAAGATTCCCAATCAAGTGATGGACTTTAAAAAGAAAGGTATATGTTAGAATATAAGGTAAAACAACTTAATGAAAATAATATTAACATTCAAGATACTTTTCGTAACAAATGGATCCCCTCCATGAAATTTAACAAAGGTCTCGCTGATCTTCAATTTAGATGCAGCTTCGAGAATTTTTTTATTCATTTAGTCAAAATTTTCCACAAGAGAAGCATAAAAGTTCAAATCCTTATCAAAGAGTCCAGGAATACCTCTCATGGGTAGTCATCCACTCCAAATGGCCATGTTCTTCAGAACCATTCGTTAAAACCTCCTCTTCCTCAGAGAAAAACATATTCTCCATTCCTTTATTCATTAAGAACTTGGGCTATAAGTCCCCTGGAATAAAAAAATGGCCTTGGGTTTCGCCAAGGGTTAAACCTACCCCCGATGATGCTTGAGGTAAGGCCCAAATTTTTTAAATGTTCTCCTATTCATCCAAATTTGTTAGATTAACCTCGGGAGTGAGAGAACCTGTCAGCATATCAATCTTCAACTTCTTACTGGCAAGGGCCTCTTTCCCTTAATAATAGATTCCCTGGTCGAGCTATCTTGGAAAACCACCTCATCATCCTATTTTATTCCTTTTTATTTAATTCATAAAGTAATAATGGGAAAGTATCCTATCCGAACAGTTGAAATGTATAAATAGAACCAATATAGGAGGTGAGCAACTTACTTTGTCAATCTTCTTCTTCGTCAAAGCCTAGCCCAATGCCCACCTCGATTATTAAAGAAGGGATAAGTTTCCTCTACCTGAGGCCACAAATATGGGCTTCGACCCCACTGATTTCCCAACAATGAGTTTAGGGGATGAATGATTCCCCCCAGAGTAAAATACCTTGGCTCAGGCCCCATCTCACTATTGAAAGGGCATTTGGATGTAACAAAGGCCTTGAATGGTGTAAAAGAAATCTTCAAGGAATTCTCCATCTCCTTATTCTCTTGTTTAGATGTCTCATCAACTAAAATAAATGAAGCGAGAGGATTAGTAAGGCTCGTATAACGATCAGGACCCTAGATGAAGTTCAAATGACAAAGGAAAACAAAGGGTTACATAAAGTTGAGGGAGTACAACAAAATTGGGGCAAATCGATGGCCTAATACGGTTAAGGGTGGCCTAACTACCAATGACAATGAAGAAATTATCCTAGTAGTTAGTAGGAGAAATATGCTTGCCTCTAGAAATACCAAAGTAACCTTTCGGTATAGTTATTTAAGCCCACTATACTTGGACTTGGTCTATTTTTGAACTTGGTAAAGCCCTAATAATTCGGACACTATCATATCTCGTTGACCACCACTAGCCTCCTTAAAAGATAGGATTATTTCCATTAGGGATCTAAAAGAATTATCCACCAGTTTGGAAGGAGCAATTGTAGTTGCCCTCAGAATCCGCATCACTATAACATGTAGGGGAATTTAACCTCATACTATAAGATGGACCAAGATAAGGACTTTTTTCCAATCTTAGTTGACATCAAAATAATGGATTCTAGTATTTTGTAAGTCCCCCTGATGGACATGATTCATATATTGGTAATTTGGATGCCACAATAGGCTCCACTAATAAATTTAAGATCAATCATCGCAAAGAAAACCTCCTAAAGGGTCCTAGTACTCTCCTCTTTGAGAAAGTGAAAAGGAACATAATGGCCAAGACATAAAAATGGTTTGCATTAGTGATCTCAAAAGGGGAAAAAATATTGTATAAATCTTATGAAACAAAATAGGAAGGAAAATAAAATTTTATTCAAATGATAGACCATGTGTAAAACCCAACTTTTGAAAAAAGATCCATCAACTCCATCTTGTTAATAAAATTAGATAATTTCCTTATGTAAATGTTAGTACTCACTCCATCACCCCTTTTCTGAAGTAAACATCACTCCATTAAAATCCCCCTTAAAATAATAAGGGATCCACCACCTTATACATACTCCCATTAGATCCTCCCACGGCTCCAATCTACTCGACTCTTCCATTGGACCATAAATCCTTGTGAAACTCCAAATCCACCCGTAGACACAACATTTTAGGACCCCCTAAGTCTCTCCTTTAGTCCCTAGCACCTCCCTAATTCATTGCATACCCTAGGCCATGCACTGATTCCTAATCTAGAGGCCATCTGACGCTCTCGGGCCCCATCTGACTCTGGTCAACATCATCATAAGAAATCTCAATGAATCTTGGAAAGGTTCTTAATCCTATTGCCGATGGTTCGCCCTGTGTGTGAAATGGAAGAATGGTTTGAACGAACGCTCAATTTTCTTATTAAAAATTGACATGAAGGCCATTGGGCACTCTCGATCCCTGTCTGACTTCGATCATCTTCATTATAAGAGATAAATCTCACTGAATCATCGAAGGAACTCAATCTCCTTTTTAACAGTTTGCCATCTTCTAAAAAGGCACAACCGTTCGGACGAATAATCCATGTACCCAAAAAATTAATTTGGAGGTCACTGGGCATTCTCGGGCTATGTTTAACCAAAGTCAACTCTTCAACTTGAATGAGACAAAATTAATTTTTGAAGGGAACTACAAACCCTTTTCTAATGGTATTCCCTGTGCATGAGTCTGCCTTATTGTATGGATGAATGATCCGTTTTACTCTGAATGGTCATCGGGCACTTCTAAGCCTCATTTGATTAATATTAGCTCTCATAACTAGGAAAATATATAAATAAATGAAGTTACCTTTCGCAACCTTGCCAACGATTTTCATTTTGAGTGATTTCAACTTACGCTTTTGATAAACGATCCATCGTAGTCCGACGATCTTTTGTGTAAAGTATTGAAAAGTGCTTCCAAGACCTATTTGACCCAATGTCAGCTCTAGAATTTGGAGCGGCCCAAAGGATTATCAAAGGTCTCTAAATTACCATTCTAACAGTATACCCTACCTACGTTTTGGACTTACGGATAGAATTTTACAATCATATTTTTCAACTATCTGCACGAGACTGCCAATTGGTAGGTCCATTTCCCTACCAATATGCATTGTGTCTTAGGTTAATTTCAATAAACAAGGCATGGACTATGTCGATCGGTATCCCCTAGCCATTATAACAATATCATGAGCACACTTCGAAAGGCACCTCAGAACCATCAATTTCAGTCATCTTAGCAACATTCTTCTGCATATCATCGAAGTTTCCCTATGTGAAATTATGTCCCACCTTTCATTACTATCACTCTCATAACCAATTAATAAAAAATATCCTTCTCTTATCCCACATTCATCCCAACTTGAAAGTAAGTTCGTAAACAATCAAGATCAAGCTTTAAGTCTCCAAAGAAGGTCAAAACATCATTTTTTCTCTTTAAATTCCTTATATTCTCATATTAGTTATATAAATTCTCAATTTATTTTCTACTTTAGATCATACACGTATTAATCTCCAATCATTTATTAGTTATATTGAACATAAATTATTTTCTATATAAAAAAATAAAGAAAAATAGGGTAACACCTACAAATTCTGATGGGATTCTTCATCACATTTTTTAAAAATTAAAAAAATTCTTTTCTACGCACACTTAAATAATGACATCCCCTTGAATCTAAGGGAAAACCCCCCACCCTTGTGCTGCATGTGAACTATGTGGACATTAATGCCTTTATAATATTCTATATAGGCATCTCGATCTAAAACTCGAGACTGGAGTTCTATTTTTTCATTTTCTTATTTTCATCTTTTACCTATTTTATCCATATATTATTCATATATATCATACTTGTGATTCATACTTTCGTCTTGTCTAACACATATTATCGTTTCATCATAAGGATCAATATCTCGGTAAGCACACATGTGGAAACATTCCAATGGATAACCTCAGTCCATATTTTTAATGATGCGAGTCGAAAAATTTTGATCTACACTTATATATACATGCACACACATTTCACGGAGAAATTAGGAAAATAGTAACATAATCGTAAAAGAGATCGAATGGGTGGGATGGGTGCCTAAAACATTCCAATTCGTAACTTAGCCCTTGAACCTCTGAACTATTTGTTTCGCAAACATCAATTTGTCTTTGATGCCACTGTCTCTAGGTGGTGACATGTTCTTTTCCCTATTTTGTGCAAAATAAGTTGGCAACTCTAACTCTTTACATCACCCCAGAATGAATGACACCCGAAGCATCCCCGGAGTAGCAAGTGGCGCAATGCATATTTCCTAAACCTTTCCCATGAAGCGCTAGGGAGGTAAGATCTCAAGATAGCCACCATGGACACTCTGCATGGGAATTATTTAAAAGGTTCAGACTCTGCTTGTGTAGGTGTTAACATTTTCTCCCTGTGTGCACATACACCTACATGTATGTTCCTTTTCTATCGCTTGATAGTTCTTGTATATATCTACCTCAAGTTTATATCACATCTCATTAACTTTTCATTTCACACACTTGTAAATAATGTCCATGTACACCTCACGTTGCTTACAATGTATATAATGTCACTTATATCCACATATTTCACACCTCACATAGAAGATCAATTTTTAGGTGTCAATAGAACACACCTCCAGTTACCACACTTGTATATATCCATGCTCACTTATACACATCACACACCACTTAAAGTTGATACATGCTTAGATTCCTTTCAACATACTCACTTATTGATATTCCGACACCCCTAACTCTCAGGTATCCACGCTTAGTGTATCCTTCATGCTCCATGATAGACTTACATTTCATGATACTTGTGCATTCTTCCTTATTGGAATCGTGATCATCATGCTAAATAAAATACTCTTTCCTTAATTTACTAATCAAGAATCATACATTTTGCACACTACATTACAAACAACATTTCTATATTGGCAAAAAAAAAAAAATCTTATTAGTGGATAACTTTGTGATGGGCGCTAGTCTGGCAGGTCGAAGTTATCCTAAGAATTATGACTCTCACCTTCCATTGGCCATGCACCTTCGATGTATATCAAAAGGTTCCTCCCACATCGTACCTTTTGATCAAAGTCATGATGGGATGTATATAGCAGGGATATCATTCACGTACATCAAGTATATCAAATTTACTCTCACACGTATTGTCCCCTTGAGGTATATTGTCCCCATGGCTTGTCCACATATATTGTTTTTCCTCAAAAGTAAGATGCATATCTTGGAAGTCATGCAAACAGGGGAACCTTTCCAGTAACCAAACAATTTCATACCCTCATATAGGCATTAAAACTAAGGCAATTCTATTTAGTTTATCAGTTACTACATAAAATCCCGCGTAGATGTTGGGTTGGGATGCTGCCCAAATTTTTACGCGCTTTCATCTTTTTCCAAATTGGGATCATGTCCATTAGTCTAACAATAAGTCAAACCACATTTTACATATTTTTTAACTCAATATTTTTCGAGGCTCGGGTCCCGTCCAACATGTATTTCGAATTAAGGAGAACCTAATACAAGTGAAAACATAAACATACTAATAATTCATTTAAGACTCTTCCCTTGATACTCCACCATTCCTTAGCAATCTTGTCAAAAATATTTTTCATCCTTTTTTATCAAAATACCAAAAAACATTTCACCTCCTCTTTTATAAAAATACAAAAAATATTTTTTCCTCCCATTCGTAACAAATATCAAATACAAATTCTTCTTTTTCTTCCTTTTTTTATTTCTAAAATAAATTTGAATCTTTTTTTCTCCTAGTTTGATCGCAAAGCCGAACTTTGGCCTTGCATTCTATTGTCTTCGGTCTTCCATTAAAATGACATGAAGATTCTCCAGTTCTCCTATTACTTCCTTCGAGTCCACAATCTACTTTCACCAGTCACGCATGGAAAACACTGACTAAGTATAGAATGCACAACCCGATTTGACGACGGTCCAAGTCCAACTCAGCGCAAAGATTGACAACCTTCAAATTGAGGTTCATGAGATTTAATGTAACTATGGCCCTATTATTAAAGAGCCCGAGGTCCTCTTTTCTCACGCTATAGGTCCACATGCACCGGAGCCTATTTGGGTCCCAAAGATTATTAGCATGACCCACGTGGCCCTCTTGCTAATGGGCCACCATTACCATCAGACCATCTCCCCATGCCGAATCTTTCCCATCCAAGGGATAACAAAACGGTACATGTCGATCCGAAGGAAGAAGAGTTAAACAAGTTCAATGGGGACCTTAAGATGTTGACCAAGAATATTGACTAGGTTTGAATCTCTCAGAACTACTTATAATACACCCAAATGTCTCCCTACCCTAAAGCAAGGCTGGTGAAAAAATTCAATATGCCAAACCTTGAGAAATTTAGGGGTAGGGGGTCTCCAATTGTTCATCTTCAAAGCTACCACTGAGACATGACTCTCTTAGGTTCCTCTGAGTAAATAATGGGCCCAATGTTCTAATAGACTCTGAATGATAGTTCACTTTAATGATTCGTATCCCTCGAGAAATCCAAAATTCACAGATGGGAGGAAGTTTCTTATGGATTCATGTCATAGTACAAATACAACGTGGAGTTGGAGGTTACACATTGTGATTTATAACCGACAATTTTGAGCCCTTTGGGAAGCAGGAGTGGAGATTAAAGAAAGTATTGCTAAGATAGAAGTTGAGCTAAAGAAAACACCCTGATAGTTTACAAGAAAAGAATATGAGAAGCCTGCTATAGTCTCGACCATCAATAACATGTCACAGCCTACTACCTCTTCAGTGCCAAAAAATCCGGCTAGTTGAATAAGAAAATAATACACCGAGCATCATGCACCCTTTTCTAGAGTCCAACAAGCCCTATTGAACCAAAATCTCACCAAGCCATTGCACCCTCGTCCACTTCCAAACCCACTTCCCAAAAATTTCAAACCTAATACCCATTGTGATTTTCGTCAAAATTTAGGCCATACCCCTGATTAGTGCTTCCACCTCCATAATGCAATTCAAGGTCTGATTGACCAGGGTTTCATTACCCCACCATTTAGTCCTAAAACCAACACCACTCATAATCCACTCCCAAATCATACAAATGCCATCTTCCAAGAGAATGACCCGAAATTTTACCCATCCACCGAAATTATACACAGCAACTTACCCATCATTATTGTATCTTCACCAAAACCTCCGAAAATTATCCCATACTTTCCCCTACACCCTACTTGTTTTGCCTACCAATCTCAGTCACTTCTTGTAACAGCTTGCATTATTTTTTGTAATCATTTCAGGGGAAAAATGTGGAATGACTCATGGTACTAAACTAATATCTAGAGTTTGGGATGAAATTGACCTCAGAAGTGACCATGGACTATCAGAAGTTCAGTACATTATTCATGAATCCCTGAAAGTGTGGTCGACAGTTATATAATTTGGTGGTACTTATCAAAAAAGTTAGTTTAGATGATGTAGTTCAAATCATTTTAGCCTTATTCCGAAAAGACAAATAAGATTTATTGTACATTCGAGTTTCTTAATTCTTTGAAAGTACAAGGGGGATTAGTCCCTTCACTTATGAATCTCCCGATAGAGTGGGAGGCTCTATATAAATAAGTTGCGGGTTGTGGAATGTATTAACTTCTCATGGAAAGATGACATCATTTCCATCGGATAGGGGGAAAAGCTTGATAGTTCAGATGAATAGACAATCCTGGAAAGGATGAACCCACTGATAAATATATGTGAGATTATATTATTTGAAGATGTTCTAGGAGATATTAAACAAGTTATTGTACAAATCGAGATAGACAAGGGGATGGGGTTTCCATTCTTCCCCTCTTTCATGAACCATATGAAAGGATCTGGGAGACACTACCCAAGTCTAAATCCTCAGTCAGAAGTAATAAAAAATGGAATGGGAATTGTCAAGAAATTCCCCGTGCGAGAAATGACCATCGAGGAAAGTAATATCCTCGACTAGCTGAAGAAACTTCAGGCCAACATAACCATGTGCAGACTATTCATATCTTCTAAGATGCACAAAAATGACTTAATGAAATTGATAAACGGTACCACAATCGCACCTTCCATCATTCCAGAAGAATGTTGATGAAAAAATCCTAAAGTACCGTCCTAATCACAACTATGCTCTTAACAACGTTATTAAGGTGACGGGGAAAATAGTCCTTCTCTAACTCATTGACACTGGATTACAACTCAATGTGTGCCCATTAAGAACCTTCAACAGTCTGGGTTTGAATGTAAGCAACCTTCCTCCAACTTTCATGGTAGTGCGTGCATATGATAACACTCATCGAGAGGTACTGGGATCCACAACTCTCAACATATGGGTTGCACCTATAAATCCCATTATCATGATCCACGTTATTGATAGACGTGCTTGTTTTAATCTATTTCTTGGTTGACCATGTCTTTATACCATCAATGGGGTATTTTCCTCTCTCCATCAAAAATTGAAGTTCTTCGTAAAGGGGCATATCATCACGATCATTAGAGGTGATGATAATACTGAGAATTCCAACACCAATAGTCCAATACTAGAAATAGAACATCTAGTGAATAATATGATCATATATAGCTTTGGAGTCAAACCACTTTCACTTGTAGCATGGTATTATTTTGAAGATAGAGTCCCTCAGACCACAACCCTCAAGGCAATGTCAACTTGAAACAAATGTTCTAGAGTATGCAATTCATGCACGGACTGGAATTAAGACAACAATAATGGGTGATATGAGAACCAATAATGTTAATAAGTCCTTTCCTCCATGTGTCCTGGGTTATTAACCATCATTAGAGGAACTTAGAATGATCCATCAACCACAGTTGAAGTGAGGGTAAAAAATTGCAAGACTTTTTAAAGGTATTCCATGAATGAAATATTCATCAAAGAGGGGGAACATTTTACCTTTACTAGGTTTCAGGAACTATTGTATGATCATGTGGACAAGAAGTTGAAGCTAGGGATGGACATCTTCTTCCAAGACATCTACTCATTATTCAAAAGTTACTAGCATCATGTGCAATTGCTCATTGAGAAAGCTACAATTTTTTTGATGTTTTTAAGGAAAGTGACTTCGAGGACTCATTGAATATGAAGACACTAGGGATGACACTCTGCATGATCCATTCAAGTGCTACATCATCAGATCCATCCATCCTAATCGACACTACTGATGAACACCTCCTAAGGTAGAATATGATACCAATTCCACCCGCAAAAATACAACCTAACCCAGATGTTTATCCTATTTCTTTCTCATTTGTTGTTACACCCTTTTATGATAACAATGTAATCTAAACCTCTTTTAATGAGGTTCTCAACATTGTTTTTTCAAAAAATGAAATAAATGAAGATTTTGAGTATCATTTAGTGCCTTACATTAATTGTCTTGATTCTAATTACACTTTTAATGAATATGATTTTAAAAATGAACAATTTGTAACTTATCTTAATAAGGAACATAACTCCATTCAAATTAATGAGGTGAAACTATTGTTGTCAATCTTGGTTCTATCAGTCAGTTGCGTAAGATTAGGATAGGTTCACCCTTTAACGAGCATGAGCACACATAACTCAAATACCTGTTGACGGAATTTTTGGATGTCTTCGCATGGTCTTCTGAAATAACTCAGTATGAGATTTCGACTCTCCCAAAATGTAAACTGGCAAAAAAGATTCATCCAAATCTCCACACTGAATGGTTTATCAAGGTTAAAGAAGAGATTATCTAACGATTGAATGTAGTCTTCATCCGGGTTATTGAATTTTCTGTGTATCAAGATAATACTGTACCTGTGCCAAAATTAGGAGGAAAAGTTTGCATGCGCATTGACTATTGGGATTTGGACAAAGCATCTCTAAAAGATGATTACCAACTGCCCAATATCGACATGATCGTGGATAACATAGCCAGTCATGCTCTCATGTCATTCATATATGGGTTTGCAAGATATAATCAGATCAATATGCACCCCGGTCATCAAGAAAAACCTACATTCATCACTTCTTTGGGAGACTTTTATTACACAGTTATGCCATTAGGTCTCAAAAATGGAATGTCTATCTAACAAAGGGCTACCATAACCATCTTACAAAATCTAATACACAAAATGGTCGAGTTCTACGTAGATGATAGGACCATTAAATCTAAGACTCACTAAACTCATGTTCCTACCCTCCAAAAGTTCTTCCAACGTCTACGGCGATATCAGATATGACTTAACCCATGGAACTGAAGTTGACCGTGCAAAACTGAAAGCCACACTTGAAATGCCACCACCTAAACAGAAAAGGTTGTTTAGGGATTCTTCAGAAAATTACCATATATCAGCCGGTTCATAACCCATTTGACTTTTATTTATGAACTCATCTTCAAACTCCTCCAAAATTATTACAAAATCCTTTCACTGAATAAAGCTATACATTACCCGACTTTCTGTACTCATGCCACCATAACCTAGTCTCCCTTTACTCATACACAAGACCATAATAAATACTACAGTTAAGGCTCTGCTAGCCCAATACCTAAGAGGATACCATATAGAAAGGGGCATCTACTATGCCACTTAAAAACTGTCTAGGTACAAAGGCAACTACACTACCTTGGAGAAAGCATGTGTCACGATTATTCGGGCCACTCAAAATTACGACACTATATGCTCACTTTTCTCATCTGATTTGTTTCTTGAATGGATCTTATAAAATAAATGCTCAAGAAATCTACCATATCTAGCTAAATGGGACGATAGTTGATGCTGCTAGTTGCGTTTGATATTGTGTATGTTATATCGAAAGCCATAAATAAAAGAGCCATCTCTCACTACCTTGCTGACTACCCTATGGAAGAAGCCTATGTTTGGATCTCTGAGTTCTTGAATTAAGATATCCTTTAAACCTCTTAGGAAGGACTCTGATGGAAAATGTTCTATGAAGGTACTCCAAGTAAGCAAGGATATATCATTGGGATACTCCTAATCACTCCTAATGACTCTCACACTACCATTGCCTTTAAGTTAGATTTCCTTTGCACTAATAATATTACCAAATACAAGGCATGCACCGTAGGCCTCAAAGTTGTTCTCAACGAAGGTATCTAGTTCTTATATTTCTACGGGGACTCTTCCCTCATCATAAAACAATTGCTTAGAAGCTGGAAAGTCAAAGATTAAAAGATTTTTCCATTACAGGCACACCTAGAAGAGATAGGCCCCTATTTCTGATATATCTCCTTCAACTACTTTCTCAAAGCAAGGAATAACTTAGTCGACACTCTGGACACTCCTTCCTTTATGGTGTACATGCCAAAAGGAATAACGATGCCCCCAATCCACTGCTACCATATTGAGATCATCCCAGAAGAGGATTATGATATGTCTTAGTGTTGGTATTAAGACATTTGGCGTCTCCTCAAGAACGGTATGTACATCCAAGATGATAATAAAAATGACCAAGCGACCCACCACAAACTAGGTGTCAAGTAGATTATATGCGATAGACCAATGTTTTAGAGAAACTTCAATGGAACCCACCTACATTCCATTTCAGGGGATAATATTGAAGAAATGATGCTAAAAATCCACAGTGGGGAATGCAGACCCCACATGAATTTCCATATAGTCACGAGGAAGATTATGTGATAGGGTTACCATTGGACTACAATGGCTCAGGATTTCCCTTCCTATGTTCGAAGATTCCATAAATGCCAATAGTTTTCTAATCTCAAATACTTACCTCCATGAGAATTAAACAACATGACATCTGTCTGGCCGTTCTCCAGATGGGTCATCAATATCATAGGGAAAGTCACACCCAAAGCCTCTAATGGCTATGATTTCATCCCAGTTATGATTGATTACTTCACCAAATGGATTGAAAATGAGTCATAAGAAGTGTTGAATGCCAAAACGGTAGTCAAATTCATTCAGAATAAGATCATCTGCTGATATGGGGTTTTGTATGAGCTAGTGTCAAATCATGGGTTATATTTTGATGCCGAGGTATCAGAATTGGTTGATGAGTACGAGATTCAGAGATACAAATATTCTCCCGACCGACCATAAATTCATCGTGCATTTTAATGCTCTAACAAAAACCATTAAGCAAGAAACAAGATGATTGAGAGTTAACGATATTGGGTCCATATGATACCTTATGCCCTCTGGGGATACACATATTTAGTACGTACATCCACTGGGGCTACTCCTTACTCTTTGGTATAAGGCATCGAAGCAGTCCTACTCGTTGAACTAGGAATACCATCATTGCATGTTATTCTTCACAGTTATCTCGACAAGTTATCATTCTTATATGAAAGGAGGCTAAAAGGTCTAAATCATATATAAGCATAATATCACCGTATAGTGGAATAATTTAATACGAAAGTGAAGTAACGTGGCATTCAAACAGTTGAATTAACTCTCAAAGAAATTATAGAACCTGTCTGGGATCCTAGTGGAAAATACAAGACAAATTAGAGTGGCTCCAACATTGTGAAGAAGATCCTATCCAGTGGTGTTGCTATGCTCACCGACCTTGAAAGGGAAGAGATGGCAGGTCAAGACCACCTGGACCGTCTCAAGAAATTCTACCCTAGTCCAAAATCTTGATGCGCTAAGGCTCCTCTCATCACACTTATATTAAAAAAAATCTTCATTTTCCTCCACTCAGAATTACAAGGGGCCTTATCCGCTAAAGAACCTTTTTTCTTTGAAAAATGAATCTCAAAAAATTTTCAAAACCCATATAGGTATGTATGCTGCTAATACACTTTACATGGGAATGGTTCCCTTCTTTTTCACAAACTGTTTGTGACACCCCGCCTAATTAATCCCGGGTGATCAGTCCTAAATCAAGTTAGAATAGGTTTCTCATTTGGTCCATTCTTAGCATCACTGTCATTTTATTAAATTACTAACCACCTAAGTGAGAAAAATAGACTGGTGTCAATTTTTATCTTTCATTAATTAAACTAAAACCCATGCGGAAAATAAAGCAATATAACCATCACAGATAATTGAACTAATCATTCCACAAGTAAAGATAATTAACCGAATAAACCATCGGTCCAAATAATAAATCCCATAAAGACAAGAATAGAATCCCAACAATCTAAGAAACAAATAAATGGAAAGTGAGCGACATGCTCGAATAAATAATAATGAGTCTCTACATTATGAATGAAAGAAAGAGGCATCTATCAAAGGTCCCGCAACAGCCACATATGCTGCAGCAACGGACTTCTTGGAATCGAGTCAGGTCTGGCGTCCCTGTGGCTGGACACCTAAAAGGTTTTTAAAATTTTTTATAGCAAGGGTTAGTACCCAAAACATTTGAAAACATTTAGAAAATGATTAACTTGCAGTAATAAATAAATATGCATGCTCTTCATATTTTAGTTAGTGTCGCACTCTCTTGAGAACTTCCTTGCCCCTCCTCTAATGTGCACCACTAACGCTTTAATTATCACCTAGTTATCTATCTCATGACTAGATAATTATTAAAGTCTCCTTATACTCCTCCCCTACTCTATCCTGAGTAAAATGTGATTATGATTTTTAAGTCATTAGTAACATCAACTTAATTAAATCATTTCCCTTTTTAATTCATATAACTACTCCACTCGTTATACATATACAACAACACATGCTTGTATTTATTTAGTCCGTATATAATAATCACCCTATTATATACTTAGAATATTGCAGCATTCACACACACACTGGAATACATAAACCACTAATATCCACCCGAGTAAAAGTATTCCCCGGATATAATTTCTCTAAAGTGCTAGTACACTAGGTATATTCACATATCCTAGTTATCCAAGTTAGAATCTCACACTAACTTGGTTTAGTATACGATTGGAGGCGGTCATATTCCTTCCCGAAAAGTGAGATGCCCCTCACCCCCTGTAACGGACGCTATGACCTGGGAATCTACTCGCCCTACTCCTCAAGCTAGGGGATTCATCCACTGCGCGTAACCTCCCCCTATAGCACTAGAGTATAATAATATCTAACCACTGATATTAAGGCATACACTATATATATATACTATCACACACCGTATATATATATATACATATATAAAAATGTTCTAGCTACACCGTGTACCAAACCCGTGACACAAGTCTATTCCATTTTTATTATGAGGTTATTACCCAACTCGAATTATTAATTAATTTGCACATTAATAATTTCAGTTGCTTTTGATATTGCCCTCACCATTTAATTGGACTCAATCTCGTAGCCCGAATTAACCTCACCCGAGTCTAAATCCCGACTCTAAATTTCTTAGTCCATTACTACGTAATATAATATACCTCGATGTCACTCAACCAATTTTGACGTGTCATCCAAATTTCTCCTCCCATTTCCTAATTAATTCACTCACATTTAATTAGGTAACCCCATGCATTAATTTCTCAACAATAATTAATTGCATAACAACTTTTATATAAATCTCTTCCTATATAAATAAAACTGGGCGAACTGTCAGTTTCTGTCGACCGTCGATTGATCGACTTCATGGCGTCGATCGATCGATCGAACAGGTACTCGTCTTTTTCGCGAAGACGGACAGCCATGGGCAAAAATCTGCAAACCCTAATTTCCTTCTACACTGAAACTAAGTCTCTTTTAGCATTTGTACATATTAGGAAACTCATTAAGGATCTCCAGAGTATTCAACAACATCAATAATTCGTCCATTAACTCAAATTTCTAAATTTGGGGAAAGTTTCATCATTAACTCTAGGTCCATTTATACCCCAAATTTCATCATCAAATTCGTTTCCAAATATGCAGATAACATTCTTATCAGATATGCAATAACTCACCATTATCAGATTTTACAAGAATCATCACCCCAAATTTCGTAAATCATAATTTTTGTTTTCACAGTCCCATGTTCATTCCATTAACACCCAAAAAGGGATTTCTACATAATCACTACACATGAATATGAATCGAAAACAGATTTAATGCTATTGCAAGTTATCCACTTGCCTTAAGGTTCGTAGAGTCTGAATTGGAGCTAAATCCCAAGGTTGAAGATGACCTTTGATGGCTCTCTTTGATCCCCAATTTGGCTTTGGCTGCTGTTAGGGTTTCCTAACCCTTAATTTGTTTTCTCTAATTAAGTTCAGCCACCCCCTTATTTCTTTTTATTAGATTAATTACTTAATCCCGTTTTTTGACTAATGGGCCAAGCCCAAGTGACCCAAATGTCCCCGAGTGGGCCCGGCTATGTCTAAAAACGTCCCGTGACCCGTTTACTACCCCCGGGTACACTTTTCGACTATCTCGGCCCATCCGGACTCAACTATACCCTCAGAATTTGCATCCGAGTTAATTTCTAAAAATACTTACCCCCCACCTAATACAGTCTATACCGACTTTCGGATGCGATAAGTACATACCTCGTCATTAATAATCTAGACGACATAATTACATTATTACTATTCGCTTAGTAAATAAGTTTTCCCTAAATATTAACCATTCAATCCCAGATTAATATTTATATATTATTCTGTTCTAATTAATTCATTAAATTACAACACACTAAGTAATTTAAAATCTCCGAATTAATTAAATTAAATGTACCAAAAATACGGGGTGTTACATACTCCCCCCCTTATAAAGGAATTTCGTCCCCGAAATTAGATCGTACCTGCGTTGAAAAGTTCTGGATATTGTTCCCGCATATCCTCCTCTCGCTCCCAGGTAGACTCGTCAACATTGTGATGACCCCACTGTACTCTAACCAATGGAACAACCTTGGATCGTAATTTCCGCTCACTATGATCCAGAATTGCTACCGGCCTCTCCTCATACGAGATGTCTGGCTGTAAGTCGATCTCCTCGAGTGGAATATGCCAAAAGGCTCTCTCGCTCCTTCGATATTTCTTCAGCGATGTCACATGGAATACATCGTGTATCCGCTGAAGATGATCTGGTAATCCAAGCTTATACGCCACCGGTCCCACCCTCTCAATAATAGGGAAAGGTCCTACGTATCGCGGTGCTAACTTACCCTTCTTTCCGAACCTCATCATCCCTTTCATAGGGAATACCCGGACTAAAACCTGGTCCCCAACTTCTAGCTCCACATGTCTTCGAGAAGCATCAGCATAACTCTTCTGCCTGTCCTGAGCTATTCGAATCCTTGCTCGAATCAACTCTATCTTGGCAGATGTCTCCCGGACAATCTCCGGCCCCAAGAGTTTGTTGTCCCCCACCTCTAACCAACAAGCGGGTGAACGACAAGGTCTCCCGTATAGTGCTTCAAACGGTGCCATCCCAATTGTGAATTGGTAAGAGTTGTTATACGCAAACTCTACCAAAGGAAGATATTTCTCCCATCCTCCCCCGAAGTCCAAAATGCACATTCTGAGCATGTCCTCCAGCATCTGATTAACTCTCTCAGTCTGTCCGTCAGTCTGTGGGTGATAAGCTGTACTCAAGCGTAACTCCGTGCCCATTGCCTCCTGAAAGCTCTGCCAAAAGTGGGCAACAAAGATTTTGTCTCGGTCGGATACGATATTTATCGGGACTCCATGCAGCTTAACAATCTCTGCTATGAATAGCTGTGCATAACGCATCGTCTCAAAGTCTGTGCGTACCGGTAAAAAGTGGGCTACCTTAGTCAACCGATCCACAATAACCCATATGGAGTCGTGACCCTTCTGCGATACCGGTAACGCTGTGATGAAGTCCATGGAGATGCTCTCCCACTTCCACACGAGAATTTCTAACGGCTGTAGCATCCCTGATGTCCTCTGGTGGTCAACTTTCACAAGCTGACACGTGGCACACTTCGAAACAAACTCCGCTATGTCCCGTTTCATCCCTGCCCACCAATACTGCCTCCTCATATCTTGGTACATTTTATCCCCACCGGGATGTACTGCAAATTTCGAACCATGGGATTCTGTCATAACTGCGTGCTTCAAGTCCTCATCCTCGGGTACTATTAACCTCCCATTAAAACGTAGGCCTCCTTCTGAGCTAATCGAGTAACCCTCTGCTCCCTCAGCTAACAACTGGCCCACCCTATCCCGGCAAATCTGATCCTCTGCCTCAGCCTTCACAACCCGCATAATGATCTCGGGTGTGATGGACAAAGCCGACATGCAAGCCTTTGCTACGTCGTCCTCATATTGAAGCTCTCTCCACTTCGCTTTCCATACCTCCGATATTTCCCCAGTCGGTCTTCTGCTCAATGCGTCTGCTACTACATTAGCTTTACCAGGATGATACTGGATATCAAAATGGTAGTCCTTCATGAAATCTAGCCACCGCCTTTGTCTCATATTGAGATCCTTCTGTGTGAAGAGATACTGAAGTGACTTGTGATCCGTGAATAGAGTAAACTGCTCTCCTAGAAGATAATGCCTCCATATCCTCAAAGCAAAAACGATCGCTGCCAACTCTAGGTCGTGAGTGGGGTAATTCCTCTCGTGGGGCTTTAGCTTCCTGGAAGCATAAGCTATAGCCCTTTCCTCCTGCTGGAGCACACCCCCAAGACCCCGTAAGGATGCGCCTGTGTAAACCCGATACTCTAGCCCTCCCTTTGGCAATGCCAGCACTGGTGCAGATGTTAACTTGTCCTTTAGCTCATCGAACGCTAATTGACAACTATCATCCCACTTGAAAGGCACCCCTTTTCGAGTCAGATTCGTCAAAGGTCCTCCAATCTTAGAGAATCCTTTAATGAATCGTCTGTAGTAACCGGCCAATCCCAGAAAACTGCGCACCTCGGTCGGTGTCGTGGGCTGTCCCCACTCCCTCACCGCCGACACCTTATCCGGATCCACTGCAATACCCTGATCTGACACGACGTGACCAAGGAACTGTACCTCCCGTAGCCAGAATCCACACTTCCCGAATTTGGCATAGAGCTGATGATCCCTCAGTGTCTGTAAAACCAGGCGCAGATGCTCTGCGTGCTCCTCCTCGGTATGCGAGTAGATTAGGATGTCATCAATGAACACGATGACAAACTGATCTAGGTACTCCCTGAAAACCCTGTTCATGAGGTCCATGAACACTGCTGGTGCATTAGTGAGCCCGAAGGGCATCACCCTGAACTCATACGATCCATACCGCGACAAGAAAGCGGTCTTAGGAACATCCTCTTCTCGGATACGCAGTTGATGATACCCTGACCTCAAGTCGACTTTGGAGAAGTAAGACGCCCCTCTCAGTTGGTCAAATAAATCATCAATCCGAGGCAACGGATACTTATTTCGTATCGTTACCTTGTTCAGCTCCCTATAATCCACGCACAATCGGAGTGACCCATCTCGCTTCTTCAGAAAAAACACCGACGCACCCCAGGGCGATGTACTCCGCCGAATAAAACCCTGACCCAGTAATTGCTGAATCTACTCCCTCAATTCCCGCATTTCTGAAGGGGCCATCCGGTAAGGTGCCCGAGCTATCGGCCTCGTCCCCGGTGTCAAGTCGATAACAAATTCGATTTCTCTGCTGGGTGGTAATCCTGGTATCTCCTGGAACACATCCTCAAAGTCCCTCACCACAGGAATAGAGTCTAAAGGAGTTACCACTTCCTGTGAGGTTTCCTCCTCAATGTAATAGAGATGAGTGGTCGAGCCTCCCGCTGGGCGAGGCATCGCCACTACAAACATCTCTTGCCCCGGAATGGCAAAAATCAGGCTTCCACCGAAGCAATCAATCATGGCTCTATAGTCAGCGAGCCAATCCATACCGATGATCACGTCATGAACATGCATATCTAATACCAACATGTCCGCAGGTAAAACTAAACCGCCAATCTCCACTCCTACTCTCCGACATATAAAGAATATAAGCGACCCGTTTCCCAAAGGTGAGTCGACACACGTAACAGTGGTCTCTGCGGTGGCTAACAACCCTAAAGCCTTCGCGAAATGTGTAGCTATAAAGCAATGAGTGGCCCCCGTATCAAACAATACCCGACCCATAGTTCCATGGATAGAGAACGTACCCTCGATCGCGGGCAGCG
This sequence comes from Sambucus nigra, assembly GCA_949130495.1. Taxonomy (NCBI): domain Eukaryota; kingdom Viridiplantae; phylum Streptophyta; class Magnoliopsida; order Dipsacales; family Adoxaceae; genus Sambucus; species Sambucus nigra. The sequence continues at coordinate 43,279,968 of OX422221.1, forward strand.
CCTGCTGTGCTGGAGGATTGGGAACATCTCGAACATTATACACACGCCCGTAGTGCATCTGCCCCTGCTGCTGTGGGGCGGGTGGTGCTGGTGCTGCTGGTGACATCTGACCCTGTTGCCCTTGCTGGGTACCCTGCTGCTGGCCTCTGCCCCTCTGCGGGCACTCCCTCTTGAAGTGTCCTGGCTGGCCACAGGAGAAACAGCATTTCTGGTCGTCACCCTGCCGTTGGCCCTGCTGGCCCTGACGTTGTTGGCCCGGTTGGCCTCCCCCGTTGTTTCCTTGGCCCTGACGGCCCTGAGGAACCTGCTGTTGCTGATTAGGGCCTGGTTGCCCCTGTCTGAACCCCTGTCCTCCCGGTCGGAACCCACCAGGCTTAAACTTCTTAGCCTGATTCCCTTGCTGAATGATGACCTGCTACTATGTGCCACTCGTCTCACTACTAGTGACCGCCTTACCCTGCTGGCTCGGCTCACCTGCCTTCTTGTTCCCCTTAGTGTGGAAACGATGATCCTGACAATGTATAAGTGAGGCATTAACGACATCTGTATAGGTCACCAATGCCGGGTTTCCAATCAAGTGCTGCCTGATTCTCCAAGCCAGACCATCCATGAACTTGGACTTCTTCCACTCCTCATCGCTCACCTCATTTGGCACAAAGTTTGCCAAACGGGTGAACTCCTCCTCATATTCTGCCACTGACCTGTCACCCTGTACCAACTCGCTGAATTTCTTCCTCATCTCAGACTCTACTGCTGGAGGGAAGTACTTGCGGTCAAACCGCACCCAGAATTCAGAAATCGGCATCAAATCCCGCTCCTCAGCGGTGGTTACGGACTCCCACCACTGTAAGGCTGCCCCTGACAGACGAAAGGTAGCCATCATCTGTTTCTGCACCTCTGTACCCTCTAACATGCGCAGATGGCGCTGAATGTTCTTCTTCCAGTCACAAGCCTCAACCACATTGGTGCTACCTCGAAACTCAGGTGGGTGACCCTTCTGAAAGGTCTCCCTCACTCGCTGCCAAGATGGTGGCACCACTGGAGCCTGAACTGCTGGAGCCAATGGAGGCGGTGCCTGGGGCTGTGGAAAATGAGCTGCCATAGCTCGCATCGCTGTCTCGACCGCTTGGTCCACTATCACTGCACCTGAGTGGTGGAAATCAACTCGGGCGGTGGTGGTGGTGGCGGTACCTGTGGCTCCTGTCGAGCCTCCCTCACCTCATCTCTAGCCTCAGCCCTCTCCGCTCTCTGTCTCTTTGGCGGCATCTGAAATAGATTGAATTGTATAAGTACACAATTTATACAAAAATTAATAGCAGGAATACGATATCTCACAAGCGGAAAATATAATCAACAGTCCTAATAATAGGGCTCTATAACAACCGAACGCTACGCTGAAACGTAGAAAGCCGTACAGATCCTAAGGACTCTAGAACCTGATGCTATGATACCATCTGTGACACCCCGCCTAATTAATCCCGGGTGATCAGTCCTAAATCAAGTTAGAACACGTTTCTCATTTGGTCCATTCTTAGCATCACTGTCGTTTTATTAAATTACTAACCACCTAAGTGAGAAAAATAGACTGGTGTCAATTTTTATCTTTCATTAATTAAACTAAAACCCATGCGGAAAATAAAGCAATATAACCATCACAGATAATTGAACTAATCATTCCACAAGTAAAGATAATTAACCGAATAAACCATCGGTCCAAATAATAAATCCCATAAAGACAAGAATAGAATCCCAACAATCTAAGAAACAAATAAATGGAAAGTGAGCGACATGCTCGAATAAATAATAATGAGTCTCTACATTATGAATGAAAGAAAGAGGCGTCTATCAAAGGTCCCGCAACAGCCACATATGCTGCAGCAACGGACTTCTTGGAATCGAGTCAGGTCTGGCGTCCCTGTGGCTAGACACCTAAAAGGTTTTTAAAAAATTTTATAGCAAGGGTTAGTACCCAAAACATTTGAAAACATTTAGCAAATGATTAACTTGCAGTAATAAATAAATATGCATGCTCTTCATATTTTAGTTAGTGTCGCACTCTCCGGAGAACTTCCTTGTCCCTCCTCTAATGTGCACCACTAACGCTTTAATTATCACCTAGTTATCTATCTCATGACTAGATAATTATTAAATTCTCCTTATACTCCTCCCCTACTCTATCCTGAGTAAAATGTGATTATGATTTTTAAGTCATTAGTAACATCAACTTAATTAAATCATTTCCCTTTTTAATTCATATAACTACTCCACTCGTTATACATATACAACAACACATGCTTGTATTTATTTAGTCCGTATATAATAATCACCTTATTATATACTTAGAATATTGCAGCATTCACACACACACTGGAATACATAAACCACTAATATCCACCCGAGTAAAAGTACTCCCCGGATATAATTTCTCTAAAGTTCTAGTACACTAGGTATATTCACATATCCTAGTTATCCAAGTTAGAATCTCACACTAACTTGGTTTAGTATACGATTGGAGGCGGTCATATTCCTTCCCGAAAAGTGAGATGCCCCTCACCCCCTGTAACGGACGCTATGACCTGGGAATCTACTCGCCCTACTCCTCAAGCTAGGGGATTCATCCACTGCGCGTAACCTCCCCCTATAGCACTAGAGTATAATAATATCTAACCACTGATATTAAGGCATACACTATATATATATACTATCACACACCGTATATATATATATACATATATAAAAATGTTCTAGCTACACCGTGTACCAAACCCGTGACACAAGTCTATTCCATTTTTATTATGAGGTTATTACCCAACTCGAATTATTAATTAATTTGCAAATTAATAATTTCAGTTGCTTTTGATGTTGCCCTCACCATTTAATTGGACTCAATCTCATAGCCCGAATTAACCTCACCCGAGTCTAAATCCCGACTCTAAATTTCTTAGTCCATTACTACGTAATATAATATACCTCGATGTCACTCAACCAATTTTGACGTGTCATCCAAATTTCTCCTGCCATTTCCTAATTAATTCACTCACATTTAATTAGGTAACCCCATGCATTAATTTCTCAACAATAATTAATTGCATAACAACTTTTATATAAATCTCTTCCTATATAAATAAAACTGGGCGAAGTGTCAGTTTCTGCCGACCGTCGATCGATCGACTTCATGGCGTCGATCGATCGATCGAACAGGTACTCGTCTTCTTCGCGAAGACGGACAGCCATGGGCGAAAATCTGCAAACCCTAATTTCCTTCTACACTGAAACTAAGTCTCTTTTAGCATTTGTACATATTAGGAAACTCATTAAGGATCTCCAGAGTATTCAACAACATCAATAATTCGTCCATTAACTCAAATTTCTAAATTTGGGGAAAGTTTCATCATTAACTCTAGGTCCATTTATACCCCAAATTTCATCATCAAATTCGTTTCCAAATATGCAGATAACATTCTTATCAGATATGCAATAACTCACCATTATCAGATTTTACAAGAAACATCACCCCAAATTTCGTAAATCAGAATTTTTGTTTTCACAGTCCCATGTTCATTCCATTAACACCCAAAAACGGATTTCTACATAATCACTACACATGAATATGAATCAAAAACAGATTTAATGCTATTGCAAGTTATCCACTTGCCTTAAGGTTCGTAGAGTCTGAATTGGAGCTAAATCCCAAGGTTGAAGATGACCTTTGATGGCTCTCTTTGATCCCCAATTTGGCTTTGGCTGCTGGTAGGGTTTCCTAACCCTTAATTTGTTTTCTCTAATTAAGTTCAGCCACCCCCTTATTTCTTTTTATTAGATTAATTACTTAATCCCGTTTTTTGACTAATGGGCCAAGCCCAAGTGACCCAAATGTCCCCGAGTGGGCCCGGCTATGTCTAAAAACGTCCCGTGACCCGTTTACTACCCCCGGGTACACTTTTCCGACTATCTCGGCCCATCCGGACTCAACTGTACCCTCAGAATTTGCATCCGAGTTAATTTCTAAAAATACTTATCCCCCACCTAATACAGTCTATACCGACTTTCGGATGCGATAAGTACATACCTCGTCATTAATACTCTAGACGACATAATTACATTATTACTATTCGCTTAGTAAATAAGTTTTCCCTAAATATTAACCATTCAATCCCAGATTAATATTTATATATTATTCTGTTCTAATTAATTCATTAAATTACAACACACTAAGTAATTTAAAATCTCCGAATTAATTAAATTAAATGTACCAAAAATACGGGGTGTTACACTGTTGTTCTTTTTTTTCCTTACGGAACGATATTTCATTTATCATTTACATGAACAAAAATATTATGTATGCCTTAGTGATTGGTATAGATAATTAAAACGTAAAACTCATCAAGAGGAATAACAATAAAATTAAAATCCTTTTTTATTCCATTATGGGAAAATCCAGTATGATTACACGAGATATCAATGCAAGGAGTCCATAAACTACCCACACTAACCAAACTGTCCTAAAATAAATAAAACCAAATTGTCCCAAGAATAAAACTGACCGAACCTTCCCAGAGTTAATCCCAAAGAAAAACCAAAAACAAGTAAAAACATCTCCATCATAAAAAATTCACAAATAAACATGGGCTTCACAAATCACCCTATTTGTAACTTCCAGAAGACCTAGTCCCATTATCATGTACTCCTTCAGGCCGCCAAAAATTCCCTGCTTAAATGGTTTGTCGAATTCTCTCCATGGAACTATAAGCTCGAAACATCCTAGAAAAAATAACTACACCACCTCCATAGTGTCAACCATGACGAACAATATTTTCCCAATCTCCTCGGCCAATATCTTAGTCAATTCCTTATTCCACATCCATTTTATATAGTCCCTAGAAACATGCCAAACCCATCCAACATATTAATAAGGACAAGTTCATGGATGATGATTCTCCCACTAAGACCCCAATCACATACGCAATCTTTTAGCCACATCCTCTATGGGAAATAAATTCAGGGTACGAGAAGTCATAATTTTCTCCCAAACGATTTGACATGGTATCTTCTAGGGGAATCAAAATGAGTTTTATCAGAGATCAACAAACCAAAAATATCGGTATTCCCCTAGTTCCAGAATGGGTGGAAAATCCCCCCACCAAGGCACCTACTAGTGCAGACATTGAGTTCCATACCCCCTGGATCAATTTACGTAGTTCTCAGTAAATGGGGCAAAGCTAATGAAATAATGAGTGAAGAAGTTTGCCACAACTGCCAATGGATATTTTGGTGGGAGCACGGTGACTGCCACACTATAATTTAGACTCAACATAGTTGAAAACTCCTCATAGTTTGGACAGACCTTGTCCAAGACAAAGAAAAAAAATGATCCTCAAGATACCAAAATTGTCCTGTCATAGCTAGTATGTTCGAGTTAATGTATCGATTACGGCACAACAAGACCCGATGAAATTCAAAAATGGCATAGTCTACATTATACAAACACATAGCCTCCAAACTATCAAGGTATGAATAATATTTTGAACTCATGGGAATATCCACTTTGAAAATAATAATATAGAAGGCAAGAACTAATCAAGAAGGTGAAAGGAAGGATAAGTGACAAATAATACCAACATGCCTCCTTTTCATACTTGAAAACTTTGACGAAAAAGAAGAAGTCTGCATATTTGAATGAATGACATGCCCCAGCAAAGGACTCTAAGATGCAAAACGTTTTCAGGTTTAGCCCTAGATTGATTTGACATTGCCCATATGCCAATAGGAATGACAAGGTGTATGCTGATCGGCAACCCCCTATTTTTTCAAAATTATATTCTTCATTTTTGAGAAATTCAAAATTCCTTTAAAAAATATTTATTTCATAAGAACCATCGGGTTATTGTTTCTTCCAATATTCATATTTTACGCATCAAATCTAAAAAAATAAATCATTTTTTCAAATTATTTAAAACCTCTATTTGCAAAAAATAAAATGACCCATCCTTTTACGGTCTCGGCAACAATGTAAAGAGTGCATGTAAAATAAGTAAGCTAAATAAAGATAAAATAAAACATCATATATATATATATATATATATATATATATATATATATATATATATATATATATTGCCATTAGCATATTTCTCTCAGGAAAATGGAAGAGAATAAAAACAATGAGATTTCGTCCGAAGCCATAAGCTCTCACTCTCTCTCCCTCGAAGATCCCCCATCTCTGTGATGAATACACTTCCCCTGGAAATGAGTTGAGGAGCCTCCACTACTAGATCCAGATCCCTCATCAGAAGTAACAAATGAAAACATGTAAGAATGAACCGAAATCGTATCAAGAATATGAGCCATTGTAGAAGCCACCCCGTCTTGAATGTCCCTCATCCAAATAGTTGACATGCGAAAAATTAGTCAGTCTATAGAAAAAATAACTCATCAAGGCAAAGGAAAAAGATATGAAAACATATACCTCTGAATGAAGGATGTACTCCATCATACCTAGCGTCGTTGGGTATGTCGCATCAGAGCAGTGCCACATACTCAATGATTTCCCTCCAACCAGTCTGATATTATAGAAAGGAGGATCAAGATGGATGAGTGAAACCTCTGTCTCCACTGATGAAGATGCACCACCAGTGTTGTGGGAAGACCCCATCAACCCACTCGGACACCTACCCAAAACCGTAAAAGGTGGGGGCATATTCACTACATCATAAATAGAAGAGGGCATCATGTAGATCATCACGAAGTCAAGATAGTCTTAAGTCACCACAATGTCAGTGTAAGACGATAAGTGCTTGAAAATCATCGCCACCACCCTATACTCCTCCTACATCTCTCGCATATACCTCAAGTGGAGTGGGACCACTACCTCATCCTATAAGAGTTTTTTTACTAATCTCTCTCACATATACAAAGAACAGCCAAACTCATGCGCTAATAACCACTACATCTTCCCATTCATCCGGTAAACCTTGTGTACTAGATAGCCATCCCCCAGGGATACAAAGTCACCTACATTTTTCCAAAATAAATTCAATACTAACACAAACAAAGAAAATTCCAATTAAAGAATTTAATAGAAAAGAGAAACAATAACTTGGTCGCTTGTGAGGACATTCTAGGCTTGATGCATTACTGATAATGAAAGAGACATATTTGACTCTCGATTGGACTTATGCCACCGGTACACCAGATAGAAATTCCCCACTGACTCATCAAGCAAATCAATCAAATAGGCATTGAGCCCGATCATCTTGTATAACGACATCTTAAGAAAATCCAAGAATAATCAAACGAATGAAAAAGAAAAATATAAGAAAATACATAAAGAGAAATGAGAAAATTAAGTCCAGAATATACATGGGTCTAGTAAATGTCTCCTTGCAGCAGCAGGTGAAAGCATGCAAAGAAGAATAAAGGGTCACCAAAGTTAGGCTCCCCCGATCATAGAGAGGGATATTCTAATATACACTCCAATATGATAAATACCATAAGTGGACGACGTCTCCACTCAATGCCACAAAGATCCCTCAAACAGTGGAAGAATAAATAAGAAGGTCATCTTCCTCACTTATAGCCCATTGATCTCATCGATCACTTGACTTATTAAAACCTCCGAATGTAGATAAATACATTTTTAGTCCCTCAAAACTATCCTCCTAAAGAATCATCAATCAACACTGGTATCACCCTCAGAGATAGGTCCACCTATATTTGTGTACCCTCATACACTACACCAAATCTGCCCATTTATCAAGGTCAATGACCATGACATTTCGAGGCGAGACAACTTTTTTTGTCACGGTCATTGACCTTGACAAAAAACTCGCGTTTTGTGTCACGGTCGTGTCAAAGTCAATGACCGTGACACGTTTGTCACGGTTATAAACCGTGACAAAGCCGTGACCCTTTTTAAAAAAATTGTCACGGTCATTGACCGTGACACACCCGTGTCAATTTTGTCACGGGCGTGTCAGGGTCAATGACCGTGACAATTCTGGGCAGAAGTAAAAAAAAACTGCTGGGCAGTATGGCCATTGCCACTGCCCAGAAGTATATTTGTACCTGTTATAGCAACGTTGTACCTGTTCCAAACATCATATATCCGAACAAACTAAAGATAATGCAAATATATATTCAAATAAGAAACTATTTAAAAAGAAACAACATCACCATCATTTTATCTCAAATCTACAAACTATTTGCATGGAAAAGAGATTTTGTACCGCGACGCTCGGGAACACCTCCTTATCCTTCCCTTCTCGTCCGAATAGCCACATAAGTATAGAGCATATGTGGCTTACCCTTAGGGCCACTCCTTGTCCCCTGAATTGAAATAAGGTAAAATTAGTATCCGCCCCTCAAATATAGATAAATATAAATCGTAATTGAAATCGAAATCGAAATTGACATATAAATATGAATACATTACCTGTAGTGTCACTCAAACAGCTAAGTTGAGCTCATATGGCACCTCCTTCCAACTAATGTACCCTGGGCAATCGTGTCAATTATAATTCTCTTCATATCTAAACACTAAGAAATACCATAATCCTATGGTGGTATGCGTTGCAAATTCCTTCCAACCGTTGTGTAGCCAAAAATCAGCAGTTGAAGTTGTCAACTCCACCTTTGAATGGGGTATGGAAAGTGGTGGGGTATGGAAAGTAGAATTGACAACTTCAACCGGTGATGTTTGGCTACATAACGGTTGGGAGGAATTTGCAGAGCATCGCTCCATAGGATTATCGCATTTCTTAGGGTTCGGATAGACGAAGAGATTCAGTCTCCTCTCCACAAATAGGACACCCCAAATAACTATGTACTAATCACCTATTAAAGGTGAGAAGCGTATATTCATGGATTAGTATAAACAAAACTTAGATGTAGTTGGAATATTTATGTATTAATCTCCTCTCCACACACGCACACTACACAAGAGTGAAAATGATAAAGTGCAGATCAAGTAAAAGCATTAAAAATGGATGTTTCGGTACAAATTGAAATAATTATTACAAATTGAAAAATTGTTTCAAATTCGGGTTATCATAAAAAATGGATTGATATTCGGTAGGAGCAGCCAAGTCATCCACACTACTATTTAGACGCCTTGGCGCGTGTTGGACAATTGACCACAGCGCGTTGTTGATATACTCCGAGTAAAACACTTGCTTAACCTTTTGAAATGCACAAACAAACGGCTCATCGCTCACGTGGTCGTTGCTCTTCAACTTGGACAAGTCAACCATGATCAAATTGGTGACAGGATCAACTTTAGAAGCATTTTTATCCTCAACTCTTACCCATTCACAGTAAAATACAACCTCTTTGAAGCTTATATAATCCAATTCAAATATATTTTGGATTACACCATAGTAAGTCATTTCAGCTTCAACGAGGTTTTTATCTTTTGCGCTTGCTCGAAAGAAAGTAAGAGCCTTGTAAGAAATTCCCGAGTTCTGTACATTTGTACTTTCCTCGTACACTTTAGCACCGAAAATGTAACCGTTCAATCGATATTTTTTGTACTCTTGTGCCACGAACAAGGGTCCAGTGGCTAGACGAGCAAGCCTTGATGTCGCATCACCCATCTTTAGGAGCTGAGAATATAGATAAATTAATTATATTAGTTGTAAAATTTGAGTGTAATGTAACGTTATATAACGACTATTTTCATTGTAATTACCTCTTGTGTCAACCATAGCCTAAATTCGCTGTCTGATTGTACCACTATTTTTCGTCTTTTATTGTTCTCACAGGCTTCATATTTACTGCATATTACAAAATTAATCATGTATAAAATAATCTAAAATAATGTTAAACATTATAATATTCGAAACTTACTTTTTCCATTCTTCGACATCTTGATGTGTGTCAAATAGATAACGAGCTACTTGTTCATGTTGCAAACTCGTTAATTTCACTCGTTTTCCCATCACATTACCACCATCATCGAGGAATTCATCAGTGTCATCAACGCTGGTAGAGTCAGTCATATATTACCGAGTATATATTGATGACTCCACGGTGATGTATTCCTCTGCAATTGATCCTGCAATATATCGCGTATTCTTGACGTAATCTTTAAAACTTTCATCAACCTTTCAAACGGATACATCCACCGATATCTAACTGGACCACAAAGAAGTGCCTCGTCGCATAGGTGTACCAGCAAGTGAACACTTATGTCAAATAATGCTGGGGGAAAGTACTTCTCCAATACACAAATCGCTTCATTCACAACCAATTTTGCGGCCACTATGTGTTCTCGATTCACTACCTTCTCACACAAGAGGGAGAAGGTAATACTAATTTTCATAATAGCCCTACGCAAATCCTTGTGCTTGGAGAAACAGTGCTTAAACAGTAGAGGAACCAATTGCATGATCACATGCCAATCGTGGGACTTGCACTTATGTAAATCATGAGTAACATAATTCACAATACATTGCAAGTTGGACGAAAAAGTAGATGGGCCCTTAAAATTATATATTGTGTCTAGAAGCACCTTCCTTTCCTCACTCGTCAAAGTAAACGCACCAGGGGGAATTATTGTCCTTCCCCTACTATCTTCTTTCAACCATAGTTGTGGTTTAAGTTTTAATGTTTTAAGGTCTTTTCGTGCATTTTCTCCATCCTTCGAATGACTCCTCCCAAGGCAAGTACCCACAATATGTTCAGCGAAGTTCTTCTCTGCATGCATCACATCCAATACATGGCACACCGGGTTTTTCTTCCAATAAGGCAAGTCAAATAAAATTGACCTCCGAGACCATGCCTTTCTTATCTTAGTTTCATTCCCAGTCGGGGTCTTCTTATGCTTGACATTCTTAAATTTGGGATTCTTACCTGGAATATTTGGGCCACATTCAGAAGATTTACTTTCAATTTCTAAACCCGAAAGTTGTCTCGGCGGTAGCCTATGTTCAACTCCGCCCAATAAAAAATTGGAAGCTTTCTCAAATCTGAAACTATGAGCTGGGGGTAAAAACCTCCTGTGGCAATGGTATACATTTTTTAAGCTGGAGGATAGACGAAGAGATTCAGTCTCCTCTCCACAAATAGGACACCCCAAATAACCATGTACTACACATCCGGATAATGTCCCATAAGCTGGAAAATCATGAATTGCCCACATCAACATAGCTTTCAGCGTAAACTGTTCTTTTCTAAAAGACTCAAATGATTGCACACCCTCTTCCCACAACTCATTCAATTCTTCTACCAAAGGAGCCAGGTAGATATCAATGTCTTCACTTGGTGCCTTTGGCCCAGGTATCAATAAAGCCATCATCGAAAATTCAGGTCTCATATATTGTGAAGGAGGGAGGTTGAGTGGGGCTAGGATCACTGGCCATACACTCTGATTGGTGCTTAGATTTACAAATGGATTGAAACCATCTCTTGATATAGCCAAACGATTGTTGCGTTGTTCTCGAGCAAAATCGGGATACTCATAATTCATCCTCCGCTAGGCAGTAGAATCAATAGGATGACGCATGATATTACCCCCTACTTCTGCCCTAGCATGCCAAGTAATTGCCTCTGCAATCCATGGTACTGTGAAAAATCGCTTTAATCTAGGCCCAACGGGAAAATATTTCAATACTTTTTGAGGCACTTTTGAGCCTGTGCCTTCCTTACTACTAGATTGGACATATCTAGGTTCATCGCATACCGGACAACGATCGAGATTTTCCTACTCCTTTCGGTATAGTATGCAGTCATACACACAAGCATGAATCGATTTATACTTCATTCCCAAACCTTTCAAACTTTTCTTCATAACAATATATCTATTTGGAAGTGTATTCACCTTGGGTAATAAGCCCTTCACCCATTTCAGAATTCTCGTCACGCTATTGCCAGACAAACCGTACTGCGTCTTCAAACTGTGCAAACCAACCATGGCATGTAAAGTTGTTTGATCTTTCTCACAGTCACAGTATAACGGTTGTGTCGCCTTAAATTTTAAACTTTGGTAGTCATCGTCAAGTTTATCGTGTTATCTTCACGAGCACTTGAATCTTCTACATCATCAGTAACCTCATTCTCCTCAGCTTCTTATACTCCGTACGCATCATCAACTAAATCCTCTAACAAATTATGATCTACGTCGTCCCCTTCTTCATCTATTCTACTTGTTGAAGGATGTTGTGAAGGTTGGTCAGGGACAAAAGGAACTTTCAATTCACTGTGAAAACTCCAAAATCGATAACTATCTTGCATACCCGATCTTAACAAATGTAGTTCAACTATTTTCCACTCACACACCTTACCATTCTTACACCTAGCACACGGACACGGAAACTCTTCATCATTATGACATCTCTTTGCATATTTCACAAATTCGTTAGCACCTATGCGAAACACATCCCCCATTCTATTAGTCTAACCCATCCACTCTTTGTATTTCGGATATCCCATCACAGCTACCACAACTAAACACCTATTAAAGGTAAACAAAACATAGATTTATAGTATGTTTTTTTTAATTATCCCATCATTTAATTATCCTATTAAAGGGTATGTGGTCCTATCCCATTCGAGAATGCATTTTTCTGTAATATACTTAACAGCTCATGCACATTGTTACGATTTGAAAAAAATTCGACAGCATATCCCCTTAGTTCTCCAAGTACACGACGTAGATTGGCAGGTGTGAGTGTTATTTCAATTGGTCCATTAAAATAACAGTCACACTTGTCAATCTAGTATGTACCCAGAGAACATTAAGATACGACTGCAGAACTTCCTCCAAAAGTAACAACTTTAAGCCAATAAGAATATTATACAAAAATGATACAGTCTCAAACTGTCCAAACGGGACAATTCGAGAGATCTCATTACAGGGGTAATGACTCTCGAACGGGTCTAAGGGTTATTGAATGCGTACGCATAAGAACTAGAATGCTAGTATCTATGCGCACTATATTTAATTTCAAGTATGTTTCATATAATGGGTTAATTCAAATACAAAAATAAATTCATGGGATAATTCAAATACAAAAATAAATTCATGTATTGACCACATACACACACACACACACACTATCTAAGCCGTTCTATAGGTATAAAAACAATTATTATCCAATTATTATCCAACTATTATCAATTATTTATTTTGAATGTAAATAATATTCAAAACCCCACCCACCCCCACCCCCACCCCCTCAGATTAATTCAAGACATAAGACCCTAAAGGGAATCCTATCTGCAACAATATTCTAGTTAGTAAAGAAGACATAACAGAATATGGTGGAATCCACTACACTACAAAACCATTTAATAATATTTAAAAAATTCAAAACCATTTAATAATGTTTAAGCACTAAAATTAATTTAATTTAATTTAACCTAGGAATTAATCAGATATTTTTATCCTATGTTTACTAATGCTAAAATTATGAAAAATGACACCACCACACACACACACACACCGCACCCCACCCCACCCCCTGCCCCCTCCACCACCCCCTCCCCCACCCTGCCCCACCCCGCCCCACCCCCTTCCACCCCTTCACCACCCCCTCCCCCACCCTGCCCTACCCCATCCCACCCCCTGCCCCCTCCACCACCCCCTCCCCCACCCTGCCCCACCCCTCCCCACCCCCTGTCACCCCTTCACCACCCCCTCCCCCATCCTGCCCCACCCCACCCCACCCCCCACCCCCTCCCCCACCCTGCCCCACCCCGCCCCACCCCCTGCCCCCCTCCACCACCCCCTCCCCCACCCTTCCCCGCCCCACCCTGCCCCACCCCCCACACACGCACACACATACACACAGATATATACACACACACACACACATAACTATACAGACAAATATATATATAAATGGAAGAGAGAGAGAGAGAGAAATTGGACCTGAGAGAGAGAGAGAGAGCAGCGTCGAGAGAGAGAGAGAGAGAGAGAGGGAGGGAACGGTGGGAGGGAAAAAAGAAGGGGGAAAGGGTTTTTGCTGGAAAAGTTGTCACGGTCGTGTCAAGGTCATTGACCATGACACGAATTGTCACGGTCATTGACCGTGACACGACCGTGACAATTCAATTTGTCACGGGCTTGTCACGGTCAATGACCGTGACAATTCGTTGTCACGGTCGTGTCAAGGTCAATGACCGTGACATAAAACGCGTGTTTTTTTGTCACGGTCAATGACCTTGACAAGGCTGGCCGGCTGAAAGGTGACAATTTGCCCATTTTGGTGTAGTGCATTCTTATTAACATTTTAAGATTAACCCATCCAACCAACCACAACAGTGACATAATCATTTATCATGCATCCTACGTAGTACTTCGGTCCGTGATTATTTGTCTACATCATTAGACCGATTAATTAAATCTCATTTAATTCACATGATTATATACATAGGTCCGTACATATATATATGACACTACATGGCATCTACCATTTGTATCCTGTTCGTGCTCTATCGGTAAGTCTGAAGGAGTTCCTTATCCAAATCGGACATCACAAATACACACAAGTGGGGCGGTTCCTATGCAGTATACCATTTCACTACCCATACCTAGTGGTGACAAAGAATCCCAGCATCTACACCTACTTCTCGTAAGTACCGACGTGTGCTTCGGTCCCGAACGCATGCAACTCCAACTGATAGGACAATCCATGAACATAGGTATGTTCCACACAAGTAAATAATTACATATATATATATATATATATATATATATATATATATACTCTATAATTACCCCTACAATATATTACTAATTTTCCTATCAATATTTTTCCTTTAATTAACCATCTTGTTAATTATTAGTTTACGTATTTAAATAATAGCCCCCACATTTCTAGAATTTATCCCCAATGAATTTAGTTGTTTACCAACCTTCCCGTTAAATATAAATTCCTATATTTTAAATAGCCATCCAACATTACTGAATTTCTACAAATTATTTACATAGTCACTAGCCTTCTCGAGTCATACCGTAACTACCATGTTCCCGTATCTTGAATCATATTCCCGTCTAACCCAATGAATGCATTATCCTACCAATTTTTTCAACATTCCCCGCTAGCCTACATGAATATATTTTAATCCTACCAATATTCCAGAAGTGTTAAATTAATATTATGTAACTCCTAAATTCGTCGGACCCAGGATGGCTAACCTAAAACATAAGCTAACCAACTTGGGGTGAACAGGGCATCTGAACCGATTTGCCCCTGGGTTTTGGGAGCTTTAGGGATGCTTTTGTTTTGGATGAATTTTCCAAACTTTCTCGACACACAACTCATTATTTAACACCCAAAAATAATCACAACCTCACATATATGATCATTAAAGGGTTTTATATCATCTACCAACAATTTTTATATGAGAATAACACTTAATTCTTAATCAAAGCACAGGAGTACCATTATCTCAAAAAGTATAGAATGAGAAATTCCTCGTTTTCAAGATCATAACTTTTCCATCATTTCGTGACAAGAACCATTCTTTTTCAAGGGTATTCATTAGATCTACACTCTCATCCTATATTATCGTAAGATTGATTTTTAAAACATCCTTATTATTATTTTTTCGGATTTTCTAATAGATCTTTCAATTTTATAATTTTTTAATCATCAAAGTAAGATCCTCTACATGCATATAGTGAAACATATTCTCCAATATTAATTATAGCCAGAATTCTAGAAATATACAAGGGATCGTATATAAATAAATTAGGAAATAACTTGAAAATCAATGTAAGCAAGAAATTCTTGCCTTATAGTGAAGGTGGAAGTTCCTCTTCTTGAATCCCCAATTCTCCTCCATCGTTTTTACCTTAGTATATCCTCTTTGTGGGTGGGATTGCTAGGGTTTCTTCTATTATGTAAATTGTGTTTTCCAAATTCTTATTTAACTTATAAAAACCCTTAATCCCAAGTTAGAATTAAATCCCCATTTTTGGACCCCCAAATGGGTCCGAACCCATAACCGAGATAGCTTAATAACCTCCCAAATGACATATCTATGTCCTTGGACCATTTTCAAATGTCTAAAACACCTTAAAAAGTTCATAAAACCTCTTGAAATGTGTCCCAATTATTTTTATTCAACATAAACATTTTTGTTATGTTTAGACGCGTAACCATAAATTAATTACTACATGATTTCTTTTCTTTGAGAGAATTCCAATTAAGTCCAATAATTATAAAATCATAAATACATACTGTTTCTCAATTTAAATTTCACTCATTTAAATTTAAATCCCTCTGATTTAACTTATTCTGAAGTTAAATTCGAAATTATTAAATTAATTTCCATCATAATATTATATTATGAAAATACGGGGTATTATAGTGCCACTTTTTATAATTGATAAATCATGAATCTTTCAAATAAACTTGAGTGCATCACATATGATCAATTATGATGTGTTAGTTTGATTAATCACTATCTTATTATTCTCTTGATGAGATTATTATTCTTAGTTGAAATGATCATTTTGTAATGATAATGAGATTTACTTAGAAATTACAATTTTCTCAAATTTCTCCCATTTGATGTGATCCATGAGAAGTGATAAATTTAATAGACGTTATTAGAATGACATTCTGACGAAGATATGAAAAATACCATATTTATTAAATTAAGAAATACTTTAGGTTTTCACGAATTGACAAATAATGAACTAATACTTACCTGAACACTTGTATACGATAAATATTTGGGGTGTTCCTACAATTATTATAAAGGACTTTTGGGTAAAAGGAGTTACAATGAAAGAATTAAAAAATAAAGATAATTAAAGAAATTTAAGAATGAAGGACTTGAAGTAAATTTCATAATGGAATGAGGATGGACTAATATTAAAATAATCAGTGGCATTAGTTTTAATATTTAGGGATTGTTAAGAGTGGACATTATGACTTGGAGTAAAGGGCCATGTTTGATTTGGAGGTTGGATATTATTTGGTTCCACGACTAGTGAATGATGGACCATGTGATTTGGGATGGTTTATTTTGGGGTGTATATAGTGGAGGTCGAATATTGTGATTATCGAGAATTATTTGGTTATTAGATTATTTTGTATGTGCATGTCTTGGGACTACTTACCTCGATGGGGATTGGGTGCTAAACAGGATCACTGTTATTTATGATAAATAAGTTTATTTATTAATGGAAATCCTAATGGTTAATTAATTAACAGTCATTGGCATTCATACGATGATAATTTCATAGGATAATAATTGTGAATATATTATTTACTTATATAACTATTTTGAGTTGCGTAGATTTTTAAGCTTTAGGTGGGCATAATCTATCGCTGTTGAACTCATATTTCAGGTGCTCATAGAACCCCTTCACTAATTAGTCTTTTGTTTAGCATTAATTTCCAAAAACCCATTTCATACATTGAATGACACCACTACAGTCACTACTTTAGAAAAACCAAACACTAGTATTACCACGTGAAACTTCTTGGAGATAAGTTCGTCAACCTTATGATCGTGGAGAGAGAAATCAAGTTGATGTGAAGACATATTCATGTCATCGTCACAATATCATCCTCGTGTGGTGGTAGGTTATGTGAAACTGTATTAGAAAATAAAAAGGACAAGTAGAGGTAATGATGGAAAAACTTTGAGGGGGCACTTTTCTTCCAAAATCATTAAAAAAAATGGGACTAGAAGAAGAGAAGTGAATTTGGAGTGATATGCTATTGTTTTCTTTGGGTAAAATTAGGGAGGGACCAGTAATACCCTATATTTTTAGAATAAAATAAAATTGATAGAATCAAATTAAATCGGTTGAATTTAATTAATCAAGTTGTGAATAAATTAATTATTTATTATTTCATGTTATGTGAATTTTACTTTGCACGTTAGATAATTTTTGTGGAAAATAATTGCATGTTTATTGAATAATTGACATATGATGTGCAACAATAAAATAATTCGGACGCATTTCGAGATGTTTTAGGAACTCTCTTAGGTGTTTTAGACCTCTAAAAATGGCATGGGGTATAGGTATATCATTTGAGAGGTTATTGCGCATTTTGATTATGGGTTCGAGACCATTTGGGGGTCCAAAAATGGGAATTTAGACCTAACTTGGGATTAAGGATTTTTATAAGTTAAGTAAGATTTTGAAAAACATAATTCACACATCTAAATAAACCCTAGTAGCCCCATTCAAAGAGAGGATTTACTAGGTTCAAGATGAAGGAGGAATTTAAGGATTCAAGAAGAGGAACTTCAACCTTCATCCTAAGGCAAGAATTTTCTTGCTTAAGCTAATGTTCAATTTATTTCTTAATTCATCGTAATAATCTTCCATATAATTTCCGGATTTTAATATAAACTTGGTGATAGAATGATAAGATTTAATCACATGTATGTACAGGATACAAATCTAAATTTTGTAGTTTAAATCCAAAAATTTAGAAGAATTAAAATCTTGAATGGGATAATAGAATTCATGACTTAGGTTCTTGATTTTATTGAAAACCTCGACGTATATGTAGAGCCGTAGAATTGATGTTATAGCATCTGGAAAGTTTGAGAATTATGATCCATATATTACACTAAAATCTTTTTAGAATTTAAGCAAATATTGGGTAAAATATCGGTTTAGTAGTTATGATAATTGATGTGAAATTTTGGGTTTTGGGTAATGTATTTTTATGTTAATTTGTGATTAATCAGCCTTGATGCAGTACTAAGTCATGGAAGACCTATTCTTATGTTAATACAAGTTTATTAACCATTAGAATGGAAATTGGGATTGAATGAATGAGTTTGATATTAGACATTCTTGGCACATCTAGGCTTCTACACAGATCTGAATTGATTTGGCCTCCTTAAGGATAATCGATTCGGCCCTAAGAGGTGAATCCATTCGGCCCCTGGGGCAGGATAGGCTGGGATTGGGGATGAATCCAGTGGATTTTCAGGAATCGACCCGAGTTGGTGGGACAATGTTTGCATGAGTGGTTATTTTATTAATAATAATTTTTTACACAAATGTCAAATGGGGAATTTATACTTAACTAGATGGTTAGAAAAATTTATAAAAAGGAAGAAGATTTATAATTAACTAGTTGGTCGGATATTAATGTGAGATTATATATGGATAATCATAAGGGACATCTTCGGGTAATTATAGAGTAATTACCTATATATATTGTGTGATAATAATAAGTATTTAGTTTTTTGTGTAAACATACCTATGTTCGTGGATGGTCCTATTGGTTGGGGTTACGTGCATTTCGGGACCATAACACACGTCGACATGGGTGGGCTAGCCATTGTGTAGGTCGTTATTTAAGGTACCACATTACAATGCCACTTGCGAGAGCTAGGTGTAGATGCTTGGATCCATTGTCAGAGTTAGGTATGGGTCGTGTAATGGTGTACTGCGTAGGGACCGCCCCACTTGTGTATTTTGTGATATCCAATTTGGATAAAGGACTCCTTCAGGCTTATCGATAGAGCACGAACGAGACACTACTTGCATCACCACATTCTAGGATGCCCCTAAATCTCTCCTTAAGTCCCTATCACCTCCCCATTTCATGTGACACCCCGACTAATTAAATACCGGGTAGCTACTCCTTTATTAAATTAATTCAAAATGCCAAGTTGGCTCAGTTAATAGCATCACTGTCGAAAACATTTTAATTATTACTAACCACCTAGTATTTAAAAAGTAAGTTGCGAAATTTTAATATAAGTCTGATTAACCTTCAACAAGTGTAATGAAGAAATAAGTAACACCATTCACCATACTGAAGTAAAACGAATAACCATCACATAGTGTAAATAAAGTCTGGAGGAAAACTCCTCACTACAATCCCATACTGAAATAAATAACCGAATGCTAAAACAATACAAATCGAAGTCTGAAAACTGTAATGTAAAAGATGTCTCTAATAGAAAGGGGCAACATGCCCTACAACTGATAGATAGTGACTCTGGAATCCAAAAGATAGAAGCGTCTACAAGCAAATCCCTGTAACTTCCACAAACAGCTACAGCTCGTCACCGGAATGAGAATCCTATGCTTGGTGTCCCTGTGGCTGGGCACCTAAAATGGTTTTACAAAAAAAAAGATTTGAAAAGCAAACGGGTCAGAGCCCGAATGTGGAGTTATATTTTAAAAACCTGCAACTGCTTTAAAAACATTTAAAACATTAAATGCAAAGTACATGTTAGGACGTGCACTCACATGATATTCTCACCTCTCGTCTAACTGGGCACTCCTAACGTAAGTACCCCTCTAGAGTGATACAGACTATTAGCTACGTGACAACATATCTAGATAGACTATCATAGGTCCTACCCTTATTACTCGGTCTTCTTAACATAATAACGCTCGTAATTAAATAGGGTTTAACGTAACTCAGATGTTCAATTATGCAATATATATAACTATCAGTTAACTCGTTATATATCTCGAAACAATACCGTAATTATATTCACATCATTAGCATGAAGGTTCTCATTAATTAAGTGTATATTATTCACATCATAAATATACAATACAAGCACCCCGAGAACTAAGCTGTGGTGCACACATACTCTGCTATCCATCCCGGTACATCACGTACATAAGGATTACATATTCCGAATCTCTCAGGAATAGTTCACAGATAACAACATCACAAACAATGGAGGTGAACACAGTCACATCACATAGGTCACGCACATACCTACACTCCTACGATCAGCGGACTTATTAATATCCCAATAAGTCTTTCTATGACCTATGTTCATCAAGGTAACCAGTCTAAATCCGGGCAACACAAGGATTAGAGGGCCCTAAGCGAACGCAAACCTCCCGTGATAGCAAGTATGGTAGCTATGTCATACACACAATTCATATACCAATACTAAGTTAGCACACATCTTAGTAATACCGTAGTTTAATCGTAGTACATATCGCATTCTCGTACTAACTTATACTTATCACAATTTATACTATTCCGGTTTGTAATTATACGCGCCATAATTCATCCTTACGTCGTAGTAGACACTCACGTCTCAACCCAAATGGTTCATTGAATATAACTCTCGTATATAATTTACTCCTCATAATAATCCAAAAGTCCCAAATCTATCCTTACATCAACAAGGAATGTTAATTCTACCCTCGAACCAGTTTACGGGACTCTAAAAATCAAAATAGTCCAAAAAGGACCAAACTGTCAACTCGTTAGAAGTCTCGTTCGAACGAGACTGTTCGAACGAGATTCCTCTGTCAACTCGTTAAAAGTCTCGTTCGAACGAGGCTGTTCGAACGAGATTCCAGTTCGTTCGAACGAACTGTACCTTCTAACGATATCTCGTTCGAACGAGATATCGAACGAGATCCCTTCTCGTTAGCAGCGACTGGTCAACTCGTTAGAAGCTCGTTCGAACGAGTTCGTTCGAACGACCTGGGTAGGGGCTTCTAACGAGCTGCCAGTTTCTTCCCAGATTTCCTAAGTTACGTTTCTCACCATTTTTAACACCTCAATCCTTCTCCAAAGTTCGTTCTAACAGAGTTTTAAGTCCTCTAATCATACTATAACATGCTAAGGTCATATACTAACATCGTTTAATACATTAATGCATCCTAAACATCATTAAATCACAAGATTTTATACTTTTCCCCAATTTTATCAAGAACATGAACCCTAGATTTATATCATCATCAAATCCCATAATTTAATCCGTTTTAATTTCTCCTAATCATAATTATCATGAGAGAAATCATCTACCTATCATTCTACCTGCAATTCTCTTCAAAATTTTCAAGTTCTAAACTCCAAACTACATGGGTTTTCATTCATCTTTCAAGAACAATTAAAATTTCTCAATTTCTAACATGGAAGAGACATTCTCTGAAATTAAATGGAATAAAGTCACTTGCCTTGGTTCGATTTCTGATTTTGGTGTAGGTTTGGTAGAACTTTTCTGCAGAATTTCTTCTCTCCAAGCTTCCTCTCCAATGGTGGCTTAAGGTGGCTAGGATTTTGATTTGGGAACTTAGAAAACTCTTCTAATAACCTACGTAGCCTTCTAGGTTAATATGGTTTGGTTAATGGGCTTGGTGGGTTTAATCCATATCAGATTTACATCTCTAATTTTCGTCACTTTTAATTCCTCAAAATGTAAAATTACCAAAATACCCTTTAAGTTGCCGGTATGGCCTAAAAATACCCCGGAATCCAAACTACACCCCCGGGTAGTGTTTTCTGACTATCTCGACCCTTCCGGACGCGTTGGCGCACTCAAAATGACCATACGGTTTATAGATTTTAAATTCACTTTTTTATAATCAAAATATTACACCGTGACGCGGTGGTCCCACGCGTCTCAACAAAATTTCTAAAGTGCCGTAGATAAATCTCACGACAACTTTTATAATACCAAATACATATATCAAAACATGTATGCACATAATCAAATACCAACTCGCATATCGTTAGTATTTATAACCCGGATTAATTTTCAATTAATACGCATTTAATTAATTAATCCTAAAAATAAATATAGCCAAAAGTACGGGGTATTACATACTTCCCCCCTAATAACTGAATTTCGTCCCGAAATTCGAAACTAGAAAGTACCTGCTAAAAACAGCTCTGGATAACGATCGCGCATCTCATCCTCGCGCTCCCATGTGGACTCCTCGACATTGGGATGTCGCCACTGAACACGCACTAACGGAACTATCTTTGACCGCAGTTTCCTCTCGCTTCGGTCCAAAATAGTAATCGGCCCCTCCTCGTAGGAGCTATCAGGATGGAGATCGATGTCCTCCACAACAATGTGAGAATGAGCCAAATTATCTCTAAGGTATTTCCTCAGCGAGGAAATATGGAACACATCGTGAATCCGATGCAAATGCTCTGGTAGCCCGAGTCTATACGCAACCGGTCCGATCCGCTCAATAATTGGAAATGGCCCCACATACCTCGGTGCCAACTTTCCCTTCTTCCCGAAACGCATAATCCCCTTTATCGGAGATACCCTGAGCAAAACCTGGTCTCCCACTTGGAACTCTCTGAAAAATCTTTTCGCATTAGCATAACTCTTCTGCCTGTCTTGAGCTACCCGAATGCGACTCCGAATCAACTCGATCCTTGCCGAAGTATCCTGAATCACTTCCGGCCCAAGCAGTTTGTTTTCCCCCACCTCCAACCAACATGCTGGGGAACGACAAGGCCTACCGTACAATGCCTCAAACGGAGTTATGCCAATTGTGAACTGATAGGAGTTGTTGTAAGCAAACTCCACCAGTGGAAGGTACTACTCCCATCCACCCCCGAAGTCAATAATGCACATGCGTAGCATGTCCTCCAACATTTTATTTGTGCGCTCAGTCTGCCCATCAATCTGCGGATGATAAGCCGTACTCAACTGCAATTCCGTGCCCATTGCCTCCTGGAAACTCTCCCAAAACCTCGAAACGAATATCTTGTCTCTGTCAGACACGATATTTAGGGGCACACCGTGAAGTCTCACAATCTCTGAAATGAAGAGCTGGGCATACTGTCCCGTAGTGTAGTCAGTCCTAACGGGTAAAAAGTGAGCGACCTTGGACAATCTGTCCACAATTATCCAAACGGAGTCGTGACCCATCTGCGACGTAGGCAACCCCGTAATAAAGTCCATGGATATGCTCTCCCACATCCACACCGGGACCTCCAATGGCTGTAGCAATCTTGCTGGTCTCTGATGATCCACTTTTACAAGCTGACAAGTGGCGCATTTCGAAACAAACTCAGCGATATCTCTCTTCATACCGCTCCACCAATACTGACGTCTCATGTCTTGGTACATTTTATCCCCTCCGGGATGTACCGCGAACCGTGAGCCGTGCGACTCTGTCATCACCTCGTGTCGCAATTCCTCACCTTCCGAAACTACCAATCTCCCATTGAAGCGTAATCCCCCGTCTGAACTAACGGTATAGGACTCGGCTCCCTCTGCTAGTAATCGAACTATCTGCTCCTGACAGAACGAGTCATTGGTCTGTGCCCGTACTACCTTCGTGACAATCTGCGGTGTAACGGTCATCACAGACATGAAAGATCGGGCCACTGCATCCTGGTGTCCCAATTCCTTCCACTTAGCCTTCCACACCTCTGCCACCTCATCTGCTGGCCTACGGCTCAACGCGTCTGCTACCACGTTAGCCTTACCCAGGTGATACTGGATGTCGAACTGGTAGCCTTTGACAAACTCAAGCCACCTACGTTGCCGCATATTCAATTCCTTCTGCGTGAATAGATACTGTAGGGACTTGTGGTCCGTGAACAGTTGGAACTTCTCCCCCAAAAGATAGTGCCTCCAAATTCGTAGGGCAAATACCACTGCTGCCAACTCCAAATCATGCGTGGGGTAATTTTTCTCATGAGGCTTAAGCTTACGGGAAGCATAAGCTATGGCCTGTGTCTCCTGCTGTAATACACCTCCCAGTCCTTGCAAAGACGCATCGGTGTAAACCAAATACTTAACTCCCGGTCTCGGCAATGCTAACACAGGTGCTGAGGTTAATTTGTTTTTCAATTCATCAAATGCCAACTGACAGGCATCACTCCAAATGAACGGCACACCTTTACGAGTAAGATGTGTCAAAGGACCTGCTATCTTTGAGAAACCCCGAATAAACCTCCTGTAGTATCCTGCTAGGCCCAAGAAACTACGAATCTCAGTTGGTGTCATGGGCTATCCCCATTCCCTCACCGCTGACACCTTCCCCGGATCAACAGATATTCCCCGATTGGAAATGATATGCCCCAAAAATTGGACTTCCTTCAGCCAAAACCCGTACTTCTCATATTTTGCATACAACTCGTTCTGACGAAGTGTCTGCAAAACCTGCCTCAAATGCTCGGCGTGCTCCTCCTTTGTCTGGGAGTAAACCAGAATGTCATCAATGAAGACAATGAAAAACTGATCTAGGAAATCCCTGAACACTCTGTTCATCAAGTCCATAAACACTGCTAGAGCGTTGGTCAAACCAAAAGGCATAACCCGAAACTCGTAAGAACCATATCTCGACAAGAACGCGGTCTTCGAGACATCCTCCTCCCTGATACGCAACTGATGGTATCCTGATCTCAAATCAATCTTCGAGAAGAACGAAGCTCCTCTCAACTGGTCGAATAAGTCATCGATTCGAGGCAACGGATACTTATTCCGTATCGTGACCTTATTCAACTCTCGATAGTCCACACACAATCTCAGTGAACCATCCCTCTTCTTCACAAACAAAACTGGAGCGCCCCAAGGTGAGGTACTCCTGTGAATAAAGCCCTGTCCTAACAGCTGCTCTATCTGATCCCGTAACTCCCTCATCTCAGCTGGAGCCATACGGTACGGTGTGCGTGCTATAGGTCTCGTACCCAGTAGCAAATCTATAACAAAGTCTATCTCTCGACTGGGTGGTAAGCCTGGTATCTCCTGAAACACATCCGAATACTCCCTGACGACTGGGATAGAGTCTAAAGGAATCACTACCTCCTTATAGGTATCCTCCTCAATGTAATACAGATGAGCGGTCGATCCTCCCTATGGGCGAGGCATCGCCACTACAAACATCTCTTGACCCGGAATGGCAAAAACAATGCTCCCCTGAAGCAATCAATCATGGCCCTATATGCTACGAGCCAATCCATACCGATGATCACATCGTGAACATTCATGTCTAACACTAACATGTCTGCAGGAAATACCAAACCATCGATCTCTACCCCCACTCCCCGGCATATAAAGAAAATAAGTGACCCACTCCCCAATGGTGAGTCGACACACGTCACTGTGCTCTCTGCCGTAGCTAACAATCCTAAAGCTTTCGTGAAGTGTGTAGCTATAAAACAGTGTGTAGCACCCGTATCAAATAACACCCGACCCATAGTGCCATGGACAGGAAACGTACCCTCGATCGGGGGCGGTGCCTGTGGAACTGCAGCCTGGTGGACATTGTAGACACGTCCATACTGTAGCTGCCCCTGCTGAGCTGGGACTGCTGGAATGGGTGGCAATGCTGCCATCTGTGGCGGTGCGGGAAGAGCGGCGGGAAACATAGGCCTCTGTGGCTCCTGGCGAGCACCCTGCTGCTGCTGCTGTGGGGCCCTGCCCCTATCAGGACAATCCTGTCGCTTATGGCCAGTCTTGCCACAAACAAAACACTTCCCTGGGAAGTTCCCTCCTCTCTGCCCCTGCTGTCCCCGGCCCTGGTGGCCGTTACCATTCCTCCCTTGGCCCTGCTGGCCCTGGTGAAACTGCTGCCCATTCTGCCCCTGTTGGCCCTGATGGCCGTTTGGACCCTGATGGCCCTGACGAAAACCTCCCTGTCCCTGTCTGTAGTTCCATGACCGGAACCTCTTATTATCCCCCTGCTGGGAGCCCTGCTCATTCTGTCTCTGCCCCTGACCAGATTGTGCCCCGCTGGCACCATGTCCTCCAGTCCTGCCCTGATGGCTAGACTCCCTCGACCGCTTGCCCTCGGCCATATGAAAACGGTGGTCCTGGCAGTGCAACAATGCAGTGTTAACCACATCAGAATAAGTGGCCAACGATAGGTTCCCTAGCACATGCTGACGGATCCTCCAATTCAACCCGTCGGTGAACTTCTCAATCTTCTTCTTCTCTGTTGGTATCTCGTCAGGAACGATGTTCAACAGATTAGTGAACTCGGCCTCATACTCGGCCACTGTCTTGCCTTCCTGCCTCAGACTCAACATCTTCCTCCTCATTTTCGTGTGAACAGCCGACGGAAAGTACTTGCGGTCAAACCGCACCCAGAACTCCTGAATAGTGAGAGTATCCCTCTCCTCTGCGGTGGTAATAGACTCCCACCACTATAGTGCAGATCCCACTAACTTGAAAGTAGCTAGCACCTGTTTCTGAACATCAGTGCACTCATGCATTCTCAAGTGCCTCTGCATATCTTTCCTCCATTGGCTCGAGACTACCACATCTGAGCTACCTGCAAACTCTGGCGGATGCGCTTTCTGAAAAGCGTCACGTACACGCTCCCAAGCAGACGGGAAGGCATTAGCCTGTACTGGCGTGACAACCGGCGCCTGAGGTGGTGCCTGCTGAACAACGGCAATTGCGACATTTACCGCTTGGGCTACTATAGCTGCAACCTCAGCGGCGTTCATCATGCCCTGAACTGGAGTGGGCTGGGTTCGGGCGTTGCATCCCTGGGAACTCGTCGTGCACGTCGTGGAGGCATCTGAAATAAGAACAAAGTTTATAAGTTCACGGTTATAAACTTAATATAGCTGAAGAACGAAGCATACACAAAAAGAGTACAACAGTCCTAAAATATAGGGCTCTATATCAAAGAAACGTAGCGGAAACATAATAGCCGTACAGATCCTAAAGGACACTAGAACCTGATGCTCTGATACCACCTGTGACACCCCGACTAATTAAATACCGGGTAGCTACTCCTTTATTAAATTAATTCAAAATGCCAAGTTGGCTCAGTTAATAGCATCACTGTCGAAAACATTTTAATTATTACTAACCACCTAGTATTTAAAAAGTAAGTTGCCAAATTTTAATATAAGTCTGATTAACATGCAACAAGTGTAATGAAGAAATAAGTAACACCATTCACCATACTGAAGTAAAACGAATAACCATCACATAGTGTAAATAAAGTCTGGAGGAAAACTCCTCACTACAATCCCATACTGAAATAAATAACCGAATGCTAAAACAATACAAATAGAAGTCTGAAAACTATAATGTAAAAGATGTCTCTAATAGAAAGGGGCAACATGCCCTACAACTGATAGATAGTGACTCTGGAATCCAAAAGATAGAAGTGTCTACAAGCAAATCCCTGTAGCTTCCACAAACAGCTACAGCTCGTCACCGGAATGAGAATCCTATGCTTGGTGTCCCTGTGGCTGGGCACCTAAAATGGTTTTACAAGAAAAAGATTTGAAAAGCAAACGGGTCAGAGCCCGAATGTGGAGTTATATTTTAAAAACCTGCAAGTGCTTTAAAAACATTTAAAACATTAAATGCAAAGTACATGTTAGGACGTGCACTCACATGATATTCTCACCTCTCGTCTAACTGGGCACTCCTAACGTAAGTACCCATCTAGAGTGATAAAGACTATTAGCTACGTGACAACATATCTAGCTAGACTATCATAGGTCCTACCCTTATTACTCGGTCTTCTTAACATAATAACGCTCGTAATTAAATAGGGTTTAACGTAACTCAGATGTTCAATTATGCAATATATATAACTATCAGTTAACTCGTTATATATCTCGAAACAATACCGTAATTATATTCGCATCATTAACATGAAGGTTCTCATTAATTAAGTGTATATTATTCACATCATAAATATACAATACAAGCACCCCGAGAACTAAGCTGTGGTGCACACATACTCTGCTATCCATCCCGGTACATCACGTACATAAGGATTACATATTCCGAATCTCTCAGGAATAGTTCACAGATAACAACATCACAAACAATGGAGGCGAACACAGTCACATCACATAGGTCACGCACATACCTACGCTCCTACGATCAGCGGACTTATTAATATCCCAATAAGTCTTTCTATGACCTATGTTCATCAAGGTAACCAGTCTAAATCCGGGCAACACAAGGATTAGAGGGCCCTAAGCGAACGCAAACCTCCCGTGATAGCAAGTATGGTAGGTATGTCATACACACAATTCATATACCAATACTAAGTTAACACACGTCTTAGTAATATCGTAGTTTAATCGTAGTACATATCGCATTCTCGTACTAACTTATACTTATCACAATTTATACTATTCCGGTTTGTAATTATACGCGCCATAATTCATCCTCACGTCGTAGTAGACACTCACGTCTCAACCCAAATGGTTCATTGAATATAACTCTCGTATGTAATTTACTCCTCATAATAATCCAAAAGTCCCAAATCTATCCTTACATCAACAAGGAATGTTAATTCTAACCTCGAACCAGTTTACGGGACTCTAAAAATCAAAACAGTCCAAAAAGGACCAAACTGTCAACTCGTTAGAAGTCTCGTTCGAACGAGACTGTTCGAACGAGATTCCTCTGTCAACTCGTTAGAAGTCTCGTTCGAACGAGGCTATTCGAACGAGATTCCAGTTCGTTCGAACGAACTGTACTTCTAACGATATCTCGTTCGAACGAGATATCGAACGAGATCCCTTCTCGTTAGCAGCGACTGGTCAACTCGTTAGAAGCTCGTTCGAACGAGTTCGTTCGAACGACCTGGGTAGGGGCTTCTAACGAGCTGCCAGTTTCTTCCCAGATTTCCTAAGTTACGTTTCTCACCATTTTTAACACCTCAATCCTTCTCCAAAGTTCGTTCTAACAGATTTTTAAGTCCTCTAATCATACTATAACATGCTAAGGTCTTATACTAACATCGTTTAATACATTAATGCATCCTAAACATCATTAAATCACAAGATTTTATACTTTTCCCCAATTTTATCAAGAACATGAACCCTAGATTTATATCATCATCAAATCCCATAATTTAATCCGTTTTAATTTCTCCTAATCAAAATTATCATGAGAGAAATCATCTACCTATCATTCTACCTGCAATTCTCTTCAAAATTTTCAAGTTCTAAACTCCAAACTACATGGGTTTTCATTCATCTTTCAAGAACAATTAAAATTCCTCAATTTCTAACATGGAAGAGACATTCTCTGAAATTAAATGGAATAAAGTCACTTGCCTTGGTTCGATTTCTGATTTTGGTGTAGGTTTGGTAGAACTTTTCTGCAGAATTTCTTCTCTCCAAGCTTCCTCTCCAATGGTGGCTTAAGGTGGCTAGGGTTTTGATTTGGGAACTTAGAAAACTCTTCTAATAACCTACGTAGCCTTCTAGGTTAATATGGTTTGGTTAATGGGCTTGGTGGGTTTAATCCATATCAGATTTACATCTCTAATTTTCGTCACTTTTAATTCCTCAAAATGTGAAATTACCAAAATACCCTTTAAGTTGCCGGTATGGCCTAAAAATACCCCGGAATCCAAACTACACCCCCGGGTAGTGTTTTCTGACTATCTCGACCCTTCCGGACGCGTTGGCGCACTCAAAACGACCATACGGTTTATAGATTTTAAATTCACTTTTTTATAATCAAAATATTACACCGTGGCGCGGCGGTTCCACGCGTCTCAACAAAATTTCTAAAGTGCCGTATATAAATCTCACGACAACTTTTATAATACCAAATACATATATCAAAACATGTATGCACATAATCAAATACCAACTCGCATCTCGTTAGTATTTATAACTCGGATTAATTTTCAATTAATACGCATTTAATTAATTAATCCCAAAAATAAATATAGCCAAAAGTACGGGGTATTACATTTCACTACAAATCTTAGGTCATACTCTGAGTACCGATCTTGAGGCCATTGGGCATTCCCGGGTCCCGTTTCACTCCGATTAACTTCATCATCAGAGTGAAATCTCACTGAATATTCGAAGGGCTCTAAATCTCCTTTCCAACGATCCACCCCGTGTGTAAATCGACATAACAATTTGGACGAACGGACCATTTTACTACCGAAAATCAATTTGGAGAACACCGGGTGCTCTCGGGCCCCGATTTGACCCCAATCAACTCCACCATCAGAGAAAAATCTCAATGGATAATAGAAGGGTACTAAACCCCCTTTCCAATAGTCTACCCCATACATGAAATGGAATAATTATTCAGACAAAAGATTTGTTCTCCTTAAAAAACTGATCAGGAAGCCATTGGGAGCTCTCGGGCTCCATTTAACCAAGGTCAACTCTTAAGCTCAAACGAGATTGAATGATTCTTTAAATGGAAA
Source organism: Sambucus nigra (assembly GCA_949130495.1). Taxonomy (NCBI): domain Eukaryota; kingdom Viridiplantae; phylum Streptophyta; class Magnoliopsida; order Dipsacales; family Adoxaceae; genus Sambucus; species Sambucus nigra. The sequence continues at coordinate 43,310,797 of OX422221.1, forward strand.
TGGATACATTTTCCAATGGTCTACCCCGTGCATAAATTACCCTTATAGTACAAACAAATGACCCGTTTTACTCTGAAAGGTCACCGGGCGCTCTTGAGCCCCGTTTGACTAAAGTCAACTCTCCGAACTGAGTGAAGCTCTTGGGAATTTCAAAGTACCCCACATAACCTTTTTAATGGTCCACCATATGCATGATTCTAACTTATGGTTTGGATGAATGATCCATTACCATCCAACAATCTCCTGTCCAAAGGACCGTCGGGCGCTTTCGAGCCCCGATTGACCTAAAGTCAATTCCCGAACTCGATACACAAAGAAGTTGAGGTCTATGTGGATGATATGATTATCAATTCTAAGACTCAGGAGGGTCATGTTCCCGTTCTCAGGAAGTTATTCAAAAAAATTAGAGAAATACAAGATGCGACTTAACCCATAGAAATGTGTTTTTTAGCATTACCAAAGGTAAACTTTTAGGATTCACGGTTAGTTAAAAGGAGATTGAAGAAGATCCTGCCAAAATAAAGACAGTACTCGAAATGCCACCACCCTTAACGAAGAAGGAATTACGAGGATTCTTAGAAAAATAACAGTATATCAGTCGGTTCATTAGCCAGTTGACTTTTATTTGTGAACCCATCTTCAAAATCCTTCGAAAGTATTCCAATAAAATCTAACGAAGCTTGTGAGGAAGACTTTGACCGAATAAATCAATATCGAACCCGACCTTCGATACTCATGCCACCACAACCTGATCTCCCCCTACTCTTACACTTGACCGTAATAGGTACCGTAGTTGCGGCTCTGCTAGCCCCATACATTAAAGAATCCCGTAAAGAGCGGTCCATATTCTATGCTAGTCATAAATTGATTGGGTAAGATGCCAACTACACTGACTTGGAGAAGACCATGTGTCCCCCTTTTATGGGTAACTTAAAAGTTACGGCATTACATTCTCACTTTTCCCATCAGAATTATATCCCGAATGGATCCTATTAAATACCTTCTCGAGAAACCTGCCTTGTCTAGTCGAAAGGCCCGATGGTTAATTCTGCTAGCGAAGTTTGTTATTACGTATGTCACGTAGAAAGACATTAAAGGAAGATCTATCTCAGACTAGCTTGCTAATTACACCATAAAAGAAGCTGAAGTTTGGATCTCTGAGTTACCGAATGAAGATATCCTTTACACCTCCCAAGAAGACCTTCAATGGCAAATGTTTTTTGACGGCGCTGCCAATAAGAAAGGATACAACATTGGGATTCTCTTTATCACCCCTAATGACTCTCACACTCCTATTTCCCTCAAGCTAGATTTTCACTACACTAACAACATGATCGAATACGAGGCGTGCACCGTAGGCCTCAAAGTTTCTCTTGAGAAAAGAATCTAATGCCTAGATGTCTATAGATATTCTACCCTCATCATCGGCCGAGTTCTTCGAAGATGGAAATTCAATGACGAGAAGCTCCTACCCTTCCATGCCCACCTAGAAGAGTTGGCCTCCCAATTTTGAGATATCACTTTCCATTACTTGCCCCGAGTAAGGAACATCTTGGTCGATGCCCTTGCGACTGTAGCCTCCATGGTTTACATGCCTGATGGAATAACGATGGCCCCCTTCCTAGTCCAAATGCAAACTAAACCGACCCACTACTACCACATCGAGCTCATCATAGAAGAAGATCCTGATATGGATGAGTGCTAGTACTATGATATTTGTCACTTCCTCAAGAACGGTAATTACCCCTAGGATTCCAACAAGAAAGACCGAGCAACCTTCGTAAACTGGCTACCTAATAAATTGTCTGCGAGAAGGCACTATTCAAGAGAAACTTTGATGGACCCCACTTACACTGCATCGCAGGGGATGACACTAAAGAGATGATGCAAAAGATCCATGACAAGAGTGAGGACCCCACATGAATGTCCATATGCTTGCCAAGAATATTATCCGACAGGGTTACTACTAGATTGCCATGGTTCAAGATTATACCGCCTATGTTCGGAGATGACATAAGTGCCAACAGTTTTCTAATCTCCAGCTCTTGCTTTTGCGAGAATTATGCAACATTAGTTCTCCCTGGCCATTTTCCACATAGGTGTGACAGCGCGCCTAATAAAATATTGGGTGATCAATCATATACCAAATTAAAACAGGAGTATCATATGGTTCGTTCTCAGTATCACTGTCGAAAACTAATTTCATTACTAATAACTTATTAAGCTCGCGTCAAAATTTTATTTAACTAATCTTTTTAACCAAACCAACTAAATAAAGCATTCACCCAGTTTACATACACGAAACTGGAAAAAAAAATGAACACTCGGTAACATAATACAACCAAATCGAATTCCGCACTAAAAAGGAGGTAAGAGAATAAATTAAAGCAGTTGGGCTATCGGTCTGAATATTACTACAATGCTTCCTATGTAGATCTCAAGGATAGAAGTGATAACAATAAAACCCGCATTCATCCACAGCTACTGCAGCAAGCGTCTAACTTTAAAGAATCATCATCCAGGCGTCCATGTGTCTGGACACCTAATATATACATACATAGCAAGAGAGGGGAAAAAATAGAGAAACAGGTCAGAGCCCGAGTTTTGAAAATATTTATCAAGTGCATAAATTCCATATTTTAAATTATGAAATCTCCCATATTTAAATTGGTATCGCACTCTCATTAGATACACCTCACCCATCTTCTAATAGTGCACACCTATGGCATACATTCTAAACAACCTAGTTAAGCTACCGTGCCAAACTAATTTATTTCACCCATCTTCTAAAATCCTCATAAACATGAGTACTAATGACTAAACTTCTCCCCATTCCCAACATTACGCTACATTTCGTTCGAGGGGTGTCTCGTGAAGCGAAATCCAAACAAGGAACCCCCCCGATACATTACTACATGACAATATTGATCGTCAAGATACATTAAGCCCTCATTACATAACACGTATATAAAATCCCATTTATATACATAGTTCTCACTAGAACCTATGATATACATTCAAATAAATCCATATATAAATCTACCGAAAGGATAATAACACCTCAATCATTATTTTCACTTTACACAAGTTTACTTTATATGATATCTCATCTTCATATACAAGAAATATATTATACGCAACAAGTATAATTATACCTGTTACAATCATAAGTATAATAACAATCCCACCGAGCTATCATTCGATGATGCAGTCTCATAGTGCCTATCTGCGTTTGGATTTACTCAATCAACTACGGTACCAAGCAACACTCATGGTCATGGTAAAAATACTAAACGGTGGAACCGATCATATTCCCTTCTGAAAGTGGAATACAAATATCGCACTCATGTGAGGGACAATAAGACCTGGGGATATACTCTACCTGCTCCTCAAGCCAGGGGATTCACCCACATCGCGCAACCTCCTTGGATAGCACTAGAGAAAATATATAATCTAGTTGTCCATCCCTATGCCCGGGGAAACCTGTGGAACCAGCCTCTAAGATACAAATATACCAATTACATACATATATATTTAATTTCGTATCATATCAGATTTATACACTAACAACTCCCATATATAATATATATCACTTCTCAACATATATGGCTACAATTTCCAAACTCTTATAGCGATAGCCAATCACCTCGAATGTTTCCATTCGTAATAGCATGTAAGTATTCTCTTACTTAATATATAACTCTCACCTTAATCACTTTTAAGGATTTATATATAATCCCGAATATACCAATTCGTAATAATCAAATAAGTATACTATCGACTTATTTTAGTTCCGTAGGTAACACATCACCTATAATAATAGTCGTCAATAGACGTATCGGATCACCGCTCAATCCATGTTAACCCATATCCTAAATTCCATCCTAATCATATCCAAGGATATACTCACCTGCAATCGGCTCATATTTATTCTAACCGCATAAATATATCTATACCCACTTGCCGAAGACCTCACTTGAATGTTGCTCGACCCGAACATTCCTAAGTCCATACCCCGGATTGTACACTAAACATATCTAATGTTACCTCTTTCACTCCAAGGTTTACTCCCCCTCAATTACCGTCATCTAGGAGTCCTAATTTCATAACTAAGTTCCCCTATAATAATTTCCAATTGCTATTTAATCTCCCCCTAACTCAAATAGGGGAAAAGCTAGCAACTTCAACAAAGGCTAATAGATTCGCCCCTAATGCAAATCGATTCGGGCTAGAGAATCGACTCGATTTCTAAATGAATCGATTCGAAAAGTGTTCTTTAAGAAGGTCTCCAAACGCGAATCGTTTCGGCCTGGGACAGTCCTACAGGTCCCCTTATGTGAATCGATTCGGTCTAGACCTGAATCAATTTGCCCTGTTCGGAGGGCACTATTTGTGCGATTTCATCTTCTCCAAAATACCCAAATATCACCCCATTCCCCATTTTATGGTTTCTAACCTCAACCAACATCACTATAATCATCCTAACACTGATTTCTAACTACACATCAATTAATTTGTGGTATTAAACCATTTCTCTTAGATTTAAACCCTAAAACCATTAAAACCCTAGTTTATAATTTTCTCCCATTTCTTCACACCATTAACATAGGTTCAACACTAGAAATCATTAAGAGTTTACAATACATCAATTTGTAAACTCATACTCAAATTTCCCAAACTATTTTAAGGGTTCTAACCCAAAAATCATATAGTCTACCAACTATAATATGAGATACACACACAAATGAATAAAGCAAGTAAAGACTTACGTCGTGGATAAAATCCAATGACCTCGAGTCAAATCTCGTAGAGTTTGGGCTAGAATCCTCTTTCTCTTCCTCTTTTTCAGCCTTCCTTTATCTTTCTCTTCTTTCTCTCTTTCTTGTGCCTTATAAGAGAGAAATAAGGGTTTGTCCCTTAGTAAACCCAAAAATGACTTTTTTACTCAATTGCGAGCCCCCACTAATCCAAAAGTCCCCGGAACCTAAACACTACCCCCGTATTCTCTATTCTGACTATCTTAGCCATTCCAAAACCAACTGTGCACTCGAAATCTCCATTCGAGTCACTTAACTAAAATTCACTAGTCGTACCCAACACTTCTCAATACGCATTTTCTACAACGTAAAATAATTCCTGTCGCTTTAGCCAGTTGTGACAGGACATAAAAACATTCTGACTCATTTAGTCAGTCCCCTAAGTAAATGTAACATGCGTTGGTAAGAATCTAATGCCTATTAACCCAAAATTTACTATTCACTAAAATTCCTCAAATTACCAAATTATGCCCACTTATGTAATTTAAATATCCATAAAAGTACGGAATATTACATGCTCCCCCCTTACAACAGAATTTTGTCCTCGAAATTCGGATACGATCGGTACTACCACCTAGGATTGCTAATCACACTTCATCATGCACACACAAGTCGAAAGGTACTAACCCAAATGGTACCCTACCATATACTCATTCACGGTACCCACCTATCTCAAGGCTTATATTATAACGCACTAGCTGAACAACATGCTTAACCAAACCTCTATATGCTAAAACACTACCTCGGTCGTAAGGTTAATTCTAACAACGATGCATCGCACCTAGTGCTTATATAACCGCATATGAAGAAAACAAGCCCATAATTGTCGCTCTAACGTATTGATCCCACCAGAGAACCATGACTCTAAGCCTCCTCTCATCTACAACAGAACATCGAATTTCCCTAAAAATGGAAACTACACTAGCGCTTGACTATTCCCGTCAGTCTTCTCTCTTATCTTAGGTGTATTAACTCTTGTTTCACCTACATAATTGGGTTATCGCGTGCCTCCTACTACGTTCAATCCAACCCATAACTGCACCAAATCTTATTCTTCAGCTTTATATACTATGACCCTTCTATTTCAGACGATATATAAAACCAACTTACCAAGGTGCCCATACACCTTTTAACCCGTGCCTATCTGCACAACCATTGTAAACGTCCCATACGTAACACTCTCTCTAAAAATGGGCCTCATTTTTCTCGGCCTGGTACTAACACCTGGGTATTCCTAACTCGAATAATTATAAATTCCATTCTTCATATATCAACGCCACTTGCCCAACTGGCCTTACCTCTAAGTAGTCCTAAGATCGGTGTGTTTTCCTACACATGTAAAATAAGTACTCTCCTAACTATATCCCTAGTGCCCAAGACCTCTCTCAACTTCCAACATTTGCTCGGCTTCATGCGTGGGATGTCTGATAAAGAGAAATCCAAACAAGGAACCCTCCCGTTACACTACTTCCTCGCATCATCGGTCATTGAGTTATAACAGCCTAAGGCACACCATCGAGACGTTCTAAATCCTGCCTCGTTAACCTACTAATGTACTTTTATCACTATGTCCTTCCATCTTGGAGAAATGGAGAGTCTAACTAATCGAGGCGCCTAGTCTCTGCAAAAGTGTTACCAACATCATACCCAAAACATATTTCCTCTGAATTTGCCTTCTATTAAAGGCCTGTTTATAAGCCTCAACACGATTTCCTTTACCTTGCCTCACCCACATACTTGCGGTGAGAGAAACATTTCTAGTGCTTTTACACAGAACATATACTTCTATTAGCCTTTAATCATCACATGACTCTCAACTAATTTATCATCAAAATCGATATCCTAACATACAATAACATCTCTCCACTTCCAACGTCGTTAAGGTTCATGCATGGAGTTTCTCGCAAAGCAAAATCCAAACAAGGAACCCCTCTGATACACTACTACTTAACTTTATCGGTCGTGGAGGTACGTCAGCATAAAACATGTAAAACAATAAATCCTGCATACCTTAGATCCTGTCTATAAGGTCTCCATGCACTAAAGTCATGCTAGTGAAACATCTACTCACCGAAGTTCCATCTAAACATATAATAAAGGCGAGCTCAACCTGTATCCAGGTGAGATATCGCAACAACAACCCATTACACCCTGGAATCGCGGATACGATAGTCTTGTAATCATTAGCCTGCTATCGCTTCGATAATACAATAACATTACTCTTACAATAGTACCATACTCATATAACACACATAAAATGAGCAGTACAAACCAAATATAAGCTCAAAATACCAACACTCATTTTACAGTGAATGAAGGAAAATAGATCCCGTTGCCGCGGAAAAACATATAGATATACCCTCTATAATATTACTGATACCATCATAAAGCTCAAATTACTCACACGAATCCAGGGTTAACAAAATACTATGACTCTATCTAGCCATAAAAAATATATTTCCTTCATCCAAGGTGAAACTCATAATAATAACTTCGCTAATATCCCTAACTTCTCCAATTGGTTCTCGGACATAGTACACTTGCCTTAACCGAACCAAAATTACTTTAATCGATGCCCCCTTTCGGCACGTTATTCTTGTCCTTGAAAAACTATCGATCAAGGACTAATCGTGTGGTTCTACACTCTACACCACCACATTCCTCATCTCTAGCCTCCCTGACCATGTTAAGGTTATCATTAGCTCAGACTCTATAGCCTCGATCCTGACAATAACCTTCATAGTTCCCTCAGCTCCTCCTACTAAAGGAAACACGCTCCCGGCCTGCAGTACCCTATTTTAATGAATCCTCGGGTGGATGTCCACCTGTGGGGTTCCACGAACATAAATTCTCCACAAGTGTTAGAAACACTTATTAGTGAGCCTATCATTCCTTCGCAGGACTCTCTCTTTATTGTACCTACCTTAATTTGGTACAAATTTCACTTATCCCTATAACTCTTTATTCATTGTCGGCCTCTAACCGATCTTTATATGAATAATTCAGAAACTTCATTCTCTTCATTTGTGATAAATTAAAGTAACTAATGGTTAAAACCATCTGTAAGATCCCTCTATGAGCAAAACATCCTGCTCCCCCAAATATGGTGACTATCGTTCCCACCATTTCAATATTGCTCCAACGAGTGAAAACAATTTCCTCAAATTTTCACATCCGGGCATTCCTATACCCCTCTCTAAGCCAAAGCTTCTTAGCCCTATACTTCCACTGAATAAAGCTACACTACCTCCATATGACTTAACTTCAATGTATGGTCCTTATCAAAGACCCTTTCAAACGTTTTCCCAATTTACTTCACTGGTAATTCAAGTTTATCACCACTCTCTATACTATAGTGGTACGTAAATAAATATAACTACTATATTCTAGTAGTCTTTGCAGCAATTCATAAAAATGCCACAAAGGGAGTGACCTCGACTGCGGCCCTTGTCCCTGATTTCAACTAATTGCTCCAACTAAGCGACGGCTTCTAATACCCTCATAGCGGCCTTTCCTGGTTGTCCTTCATCGATCAGCACCCAATTCTCATATGAGTGTGCAAAAGATTTACTATAATCTTACATACTGGCAGGAGAACGAAATCTCATAATAGGAACCAAATATCCTAATCATAAGGCTTTATATCAAATAGAAATCAACGCTGAAAGCGTAGTACGTCCGTACAGATTCCTAAGGACACTAGAACCTAATGCTCTGATACCATCTATGAAACCCCTCCTAATAAAATACCGGGTGATCAATCCTATACCAAATTAAAACAGGAGTATAGTATGGTTCATTCTCAGCATCACTGCCGAAAATTAATTTAATTACTAATAACTTATTAGGCTGGTGTCAAAATTTTATATAACTAATCTTTTTAACCAACCCAACTAAATAAAACATTCACCCAGTTTACATACACGAAACTGGAAAAAAAATACCCGAACACTCGGTAACATAATACAACCAAATTGAATGTTGCACTAAAAAGGAGGTAAGAGAATAAATGAATGCAGTTGGGCTATCGTCCCTAATGTTACTACAATGCTTCATATCTAGATCTCAATGATAGAAGTGTAAACAATAAAACCCACATGCATCCACAACTACTACAGCAAGCGTCTAACTCGAAAGAATCATCATCCAGTCATCCATGTGTCTGGACACCAAATATATATACATACATAGCAAGAGGGGAAAAAATAGAGAAACGGGTCAGAGCCCGAGTTTTGAAAATATTTATCAAGTGCATAAATGCCATATTTTAAATTATGAAATCTTCCATATTTAAATTGGTATCGCACTCTCATTAGATACACATCACCCCTCTTCTAATAGTGCACACCTATGGCATACATTCTAAACAGCCTAGTTAAGCTACCCTGCCTAACTAATATGTTTCACCCATCTTCTAAAAATCCTCATAAACACGAGTACTAAGGACTAAACTTCTCCCCATTCCCAAAATTTCGCAACATTTCATGCGTGGGGTGTATCGCGAAGCGAAATCCAAACAAAGAACGCCCCTGATACACTACTACATGGCAATGTTGATCGTCGAGATACATTAAGCCCTCAGTACATAACACGTATATAAAATCCCGTTGATATACATAGTTCTCACTAGAACTTATGATTCATATTCATATAAATCTGTATATAAATCTACCAAAAGGAGAATAACACCTTAATCATTCTTTTCACTTTACACAAATTTACTTTATATGATATATCATCTTTATATACAAGAAATATACTCTACGGAACAAGTATAATTATACCTATTACAATCATAAGTATAATAACCATCCCACCAAGATATCACTCGAGGATGCAGTCTCATAGTGCCTATCTGCATCTGGACCTACTCAATCAACCACGGTACTAAGCCAGACTCACTCATGGTCATGGTAAAAATACTAAACGGTAAAGGCGGTCATATTCCCTTCTGAAAGTGGAATGCAAATATCGTACTTGTGTGCTGGATGATATGACCTGGGGATATACTCTCCCTTCTCATCAATCCAGGGGATTCACCCACATAGCGTAACCTCCCTGGATAGCACTAGAGAAAAAATATAATCTGGTTGTCCATCGCTATGCCTGGGGAAGCCTGCGGAACCAGCCTCTAACATACAAATATACCAATCACATGCAGATATATTTAATTATGTATCATATAATATATATATACAGTAACAACTCCCATATATAATATATATCACTTCTTAATATATATAGATATAATTGCCAAACTCTTGTAGCGATAGCCAATCACCCCGAATGTTTCCATTCGTAATAGCATATAAGTATTCTCTTACTTAATATATAACTCCCACCTTAATCAGTTTTAAGGATTTATATATAATCCCGAATATACCAATTCGTAATAATCAAATAAGTATACTATCGACTTATTTTAGTTCCATAGGTATCACATCACTTATAATAATAGTCGTCAATAGCCGTACTGGATCATCGCTCAATCCTCGTTAGCCCATATCCTAGATTCCATCCTAATCATATCCTAGGATTTACTCACCTGCAATCGGCCCATATTTATTCTAACCTCATAAATATATCTATACCCACTTGCCGAAGACCTCACTTGAATGTTGCTCGACCCGAATATTCCCTTAGTCCATACCCCAGATTGTACACTAAACTAATCCAAGGTTCTTTCTTTCACTCCAAGGTTTACTCCCCCTCAATTACCGTCATCTAGGAGTCCTGATTTCATAACTAGGTTCCCCCATAATAATCTCCAATTTCTATTTAATCTTACCCTAACTCAAAGAGGGGAAAAACTGGCAACTTCAACAAATGTGAATCGATTCGGCCCTAATGCGAATCGATTCGGGCTAGCGAATCGATTCAGTTTCAATTCGAATCGATTCGGAAAGTGTTCTGCAAGAAGGTCGGAAAAATCAAATCGATTTGATCTCAATCCGAATCGATTCGTCCTGGGACAGCCTTACATGTCCCCTTATACGAATCGATTCGGTCTAGACCCAAATCGATTCACCCTGTTCGAAAGGCACTATTTGGGCAATTTCATCCTCTCCAGAATTCCCAAATATCATGCCATTATGCATTTTATGGTTTCTAACCTCAACCAACGTCACTATAATCACCCTAACACTGATTTCTAACTACACATCAATTAATTTGTGGTATTAAACAATTTCTCTTAGATTTAAACCCTAAAACCATTAAAACCCTAGTTTATTATTTTCTCCCATTTCTTCACACCATTAACATAGGTTTACCACTAGAAATCATTAAGAGTTTACAATACATCAATTTTTAAACTCATACTCTAATTTCCCAAATTTATTTTAAGGGTTCTAACCCAAAAATATTATAGTCTACCAACTATAATATGAGATACACACGCAAATGAGTAAAGAAAGTAAATATTTGCCTCGTGGATAAAATCCGACAATCCCGAGTCGAATCCCGCGGAGTTTGGGCCGAAATCCCCTTTCTCTTCCTCTTTTTCCTTCTTCCTTTCTCTTTCTCTTCTTTCTCTCTTTTTTGTGCCTTATAATAGAGAAATAAGGGCTTGTCCCTTATTAAAACCAAAAATGACTCGTTTACTCAATTGTGAGTCCCCACTAGTCCAAAAGTCCCCGGAACGTAAACACTAACCCCGTATACTCTATTCTGACTATCTTGACCATTTTGAAACCAACCGTGAACTCGAAATATCCATCTGAGTCACTTAACTAAAATTCACTAGTCGTACCCGACACTTCTCAATACGCATTTCCTACAATGTAAAATAATTCCCATCGCTTTACCTAGTTGCGACATGACATAAAAACATTATGACTCATTTACTCAGTCCCCTAAGAAAAATGTAACACGTTTCAGTAAGCACCTGACGCTTATTAATCTAGAATTTACTATTCACTAAAATTCCTCAAATTACCAAATTACGCCCACTTATGTAATTTAAATATCCATAAATGTACGGGGTATTACATTGGGGCATCGCTATCATAGGAAAAGTTACTCCCAAAGCCTCCAATAGGAACGAGTTCATATTTCTTTCCATTTATTACTTCACCAAATGGGTCAAAGCCGAGTCATACGCAGTGTTGAATGACAAAAAGGTATCCAAGTTCATCCGATAGTACATCATCTACCGATACGGGATCCCCCATGAGCTAATGTCAGACAACGGATTACATTTCAAGGCTTAAGTCACAATTTGGTCGATGATTATGGGATTCAGAGACACAAATATTCTCCCTATATACCACAAACTAATGGTGAAGTTGAAGTTTCCAAAAATAACCTCAAATCAATCATCAGCAAGATGATCGAGAGTTGTCGAGATTGGGACGATCGTATCCCTTACGCCTTATAAGGCTACCTAACCTCAGTTCAAGCATCTACTGGGGTTACCCATTACTCTCTGGTATACAACATGGAAGAAATTCTACCCATTTAACTACAAATACCTTTACTACGCTTCATGTTTGAGATCAAATTCAACGAAGAGGACTGGCAGCGGAGTCATCTTGACGAGTTGTCTCTCTTGGACTAAAGGAGACTAAAGGCTCTATATCATAAACAATGTTACCATCGTCGAATATCATGATCTTTCAACAAGAGATTCAAGGACCATAGTGTCCAAGAAAGGGACTTAGCCCTTAAAGAAATCACAGAACCCGTCTGGTACCCAGAGGGAAATTCAAGCTGAACTGGAGTGGCCCCTACACTGTAAGAAAGATCATTTCTTGTGGCACTGCTATACCCACTGACCTTGATGGAGAAGAGATGTCCCATCCAGTCAACCTGGACCATCTCAAGAAGTGTTACCATTAGTCCGAAATCTCGGCGCGCTACGGATTCTCTCATCCTCTTATATTCTAAAAAAAATAAAAATAAAAATAAAAAAATAATTTCTTCGTTTCCCTCTTCTTAGAACTAAAAAAAAATTCTTTCAAAAAAGAAAACTCAAAAAAATTTCAAAACCCCCAGAGTTACATAGGCATCTCATAAGCTTTACATGGGTACGACCCTCTTCTTTTTCACAAAATGCTATTCTATTCTTACCTACGAGAATGACGGTTCATTTTATTATGTACATAAACAAAAGGATTATGTATGCCTTAGAAATTGGTATAGATAATTCAAATGTAAAACTCATCAAGAGTCTCAATAATATAATTAAAATCCTTTCTTATTCCATTTTTGGAAAACCCGACACGATCACAAGAAATATCAGCATAGGGAGTCAAACAACTTTCCTCGCAAACCTAGTTTTCCTAAAAAATAAAACCAAACCTAACTACTACTAAACGACCTTCCCAAATTTATTCCCGTATTCATAACTAAACACTTAACAACTTCACAACATAACCAACTTCACAAATATCACCATCTTAACAAAAATACCTACCCAGGACTACAAAAATATCCAACCCCATCATCATCTACATCTTGAGGTCCCTAAACTTACCCTGTCTGGATATTATACTGAAGATGCTCCATGGAACGGTAAACCCAGACCAGCTTAGGGAAAACCACTACACCTCCCTCCATGGTGACAAACCTGGTAACCATATCTGATTGGTCTCCTTTACCTATATCTTAACCACTACCCTCCTCCATAACCATTTCATATAATCTCTAGAATCGTGCCAAACTCCACCAACAAATTGGGAAGAACAGGTCGACGATCGACGACTCTCCCACAAAGATCCCAACCGCATGCGCATGCCTTCCATCAAATACTCCATAGGAAAGAAATCCAAGATACGAGAAGGAACGTTATGCTCCCATCCTACTTGGCGAAGGAGCCTCCAGGGATAATAAAAGGAGGTCTGCTGGAGGCCAACTAAAAAAACATACTGGTATTCCCCATCCAAAATAGGCTGCAACTCCCCCCACTAGGGTACCGACTAGAACAAACATCGAGCTCTGTGATCCACAAACTAGTTTACCCAGATCTCTACAAATGGGCCAAAGCTGATGAACAAGTGAAAAAATTTGGCACATTTTCCAAGGGATATTTAGGGGGAATGCCAAACGAAATCTCATGGGCATCCACATGAACAACATTATAGGCCTACCTCTCAAAAAATCCAAACAGTTTTTTGGCCAAGCATCTAGAACATTCAGGGTCTCTTCCAGTATCACCACCTCATTATTGCAATGATATGACATCCACGCAGTAATGGAAGTAATTTGAGGGTCCACCATTAGGTACCCAGTCACAAGCAAGAGCCTCGAAGTTAGGCCTAAAGTAGTAGCTCCGGAAAAACCAACATCATTACAGTATGTTCAATACACCAGATACAACACAATCCAATGAAAGTGACAAGCCCTACTTTACAACCAATCTTTCTATATTCTCATCCATATACCAACCAAGCCTCCAAGTCCTTCCTCTACTAAAAAAATTCCAAAAAACTCAATTTTTTCCTTATCTAAAAATAAATCCCTTCAAAGGGAAACTCTTTACCACTATGCCTCCAAGGCCTTTCTTTATTCTAAAAACACATTCTCCTACGTTTTCTCAAAATAAAAACTCAACAGCAAATTAAAGTGCATGTAGAGTAAGACACTAAATTAAGATAATCAAACAAAAAATGCATATATTTTTTGCCTTTTTTGAGTCTCTTTTCAGGTGTAATGTCAAGAATACAATATGGTCAACGCCAATCTCCCACAGTCAATGATGAATCTGGAAGTAAATCCCTAGGAGCCATCACGCAAGGGTAATAGGTAACCTACATCCCCAATAGATATTCAGTAATCATACCTAACGTCGCCTGACTCAAGTATCACCCTCAGAGATCAATCCACCTCTATCTACAAACCCTCACAATCAATCCCCAACATCTGTTGAACCCCATACTAATTGGCATTATCCATTTCCCTTCCCTAGGTAGTCCAAAAGACCATGCCACTACCGTTTGGCATACCCTACAACCTGCCAGTCGACAACCCTATGAAATATCGTACAAAAAATCCCAAAAAATGCCAGAAAATTCAAAAAACAGTCCCCGAAAAATTTCTAAAGTTGACAAATCAATATTGGAACATTTCTTCACCAAGAAAATCATTTTTTAAGCTCCCAAATCCCAAATCAGATTACCACCAAATTTTTATCCCCAGCTCAAAACCCTAGAAACCAATGCACCCACCTTCCAATACTTATCATAACACCCTAGCAAAAACTTGAAAAACTTCATCCTCAGTAGAAATCAAATGCTTCCTCAGTAGGGCTATGTAATTTCCTATCCTTTTCCCCAGAAGGAACTCGCAAATTAAACCTTTTCCCAAGCATACCTAGAAACCCAAAATCTCCTCCCTAGTAACGCGTTCCCTGACGGAATCCCAAAAAATTATTAACTGGACTAATATTTTCAGCCCTTATCAAAAGGACATAATCCCTAGACATATGTCTCCTCCCCAGTAAATTTTACAAAATTCAAGATTCCCCAGGAGAGTTATCCCAACTAAGGTCCTCGGAATTGACCTCGGCCCTCATAATTGGCCGCCTCCCATTTAAGGTCCTTAGAATTGACCTCGACCCCCATAATAGATCGCTCCCCATTTAAGGTCCTAAAAATTGACTTTGAGCCTCAGACTTGACCTCGACCCTCAGAATTTATCGCTCTTACTTAAAGGCCTCAGAATTGTTCGCTCCCCAACTTAAGGTCATCACAATTGACCTCGATCCTCAGAATTGGTCGCTCCCACTTAACTTTCTCCCAATTGACCTCGACCCTCAGAATTGGTCGCTCTCCACTTAAGGTCCTTATAATTGACCTCGACCCTGAGAATTGGTCTCTCCAACTTAAGGTCCTCAGGATTGACCTGGACCTTCAGAATGGGTCATTCCCAGCTTAAGGTCCTTAGAATTGACCTCGACCCTCATAATTGGTCGCTCCAACTTAAGGTCATCATAATTGTCCTTGACCCTCAGAATTAATCACTCCCAACTTAAGGTCCTCAAAATTGACCTCGACCCTCAGAATTGGTCGCTCCAACTTAAGGTCCTCAGAATTAACCTCGACCATGGTCCTCAGAATTAACCTCAACCTTCAAAAAGTGTCGCTCCTAACTTAAAGTCCTCAGAATTAACCTCGACCCTCAGAATTGTTCACTCCCAACTTAAGGCCCTAAAAATTGGTCGCTCTCACTTAAGGTCCTCAGAATTGATCCCGTCCCTCAAAGTTGGTCGCCTCCCATTTAAGGCTATTAGAATTGACCTCGACCCTCATAATTGGTCTCTCCTATTTAAGGTCCTCAGAATTGACCTAGGCCCTCAGAATTGGTTGCCTCCACTTAAGGTCCTCAAAAGTAACCTCAACCCTTGAAATTGGTCGCTCCCATATTATTTCCTCATAATTGACCTTGTCCCTCAGAGTCCCCTATCCCCAACACTACCCTAGGTCATCAGAATCAACGTCAATCCTCTGAATTGGTCATCATCATCCCTTAGGTTCGTAAAATCGACCTCTTTCCGAAAACATCATGTGGTGCCTATTCGACGAATTTCACTTGTTCTAAGCTCACCCGTCGAGGGCCTTTATAGAAACCACATTCTAGAACCCCCCCCCCCCCCTAAGTCTCTCCTTTTGTCCCTATCACCTTCCCATTTCACTACAAACCTTAGGTCATACTCTGAGTAGTGATCTAGAGGCCATCAGGCTCTCTTGAGCCCCATTTGACTCTGGTCAACTTCATTATGAGATTGAACGCTCAATGAATCTTTTAAGGGATCTAAATCCACATCTTTCTGATAGTTTACCTTGTGCACGAATTGACATAACAACTCGAACGAACGGACCATTTTACTACCAAACCCTATTTGGAAACCATCGAGCGCTCTTGGGCCCCGATTTGACCCCAATCAACTCCACCATCAGAGAGAAAGATCAATGGATCCTAAAAGGGAACTGAAACCCCTTTCCAATAGTCTGCCCCATGCATAAAATGACATAATCGTTCGAATGAACGATCCATTTTCCTTTAAAAATTGATGAGGAAGCCACTGAGCGCTCCCGAGCTCCATTTAATCAAGGTCAACTCTTCATATCGAGTGAGATTGAATGAATCTTTAAAGGGTGATGAATATCCTTCCAACGGTCTTCCTCGTGCAAGAATCGGCCTTACGATATGGACGAACGACCCATTTTACTCTGAAAACTCACTAAGAACTTTCGAGCCCCATTTGACCAAAGTCAACTCTCTGAACTGAGAGAAGCTCTTTGGAACATCGAAGTAACTCGCATAAACTTTCCAACAGTCCACCCTGTGAGTGATTCTGACTTGCGATTTGGATGAACGATCCATTACGTTTAACGGTCTCCTGTCTAAAGTACCGATCGACATTTTTTAGCCTCATTTGACCTAAAGTCAACTCCCGGACATGGGAGCGACTCGAAGGAATCTTGAAGACATCTAAATTACCTTTATAATAGTATGCCACATGCAAGATTTGGATTTAAAAATTGCATTCTACGACCATTTTTCTAAAAAATAATCTCCAAGAGACTACGGATTGGCCAGGCCATTTCTGTGCCAATCGGCAGTTCATCTAGGGTCATCTACTAATTAATAGGGATAGGGATATGTCAATCGGTAGTCCCCCTATCGTATATAAGGAGGGAATGAGGTCACTTCCAAGACACACCTCAGATCCACCAATATCAGTGATCTCAGCAACATTCTTCTGCAATCAACGAAGTTTCCTTGTGTGAAATTCCTTTCCATCTTTCACTCCCATCATTTTCATACTTAATTTAGAAAAAATCTCTTTCTCTCTCTTCCAACATTCATCTCAATTTTCAAGGGCTTTCATCAAGGATCAAGATCAATCCTCAAGTCTCCAATGAAGGTCCAAATATGTTTTTCTCTCTCTAAATCTCTTTATTTTTCCATTAGTTATAAATTCTCAATTTATCTTTTACTTTAGATCATATACATTAAAATTTCATCATTTATTATTTATATTGCACATGCTTTATTTTCTATAAAAAAGACAAAACAAAGAAAAAGAGGGTTACACCCATAAATTCCAACGGGGTCATTTATCACATTTTCTCAAAACTAAAATATCTTTTCTACACACACAAATATAATAAACTCCCATTTGAAACTATGGGACAAACCCCACCCTTATGACGCATGCAAATTACATGGACTTTTATACCTTTATAGGTTACCTAGGCGTTTCGGGATAAAACCTGAGACTCGAGTTCAATTATCCTATTTTCATATTTTTCTTATTTTATCTATGCATTATACATATATATCATGCTTGTGATTCATATTTGTGCATCTTATCTTACAAATATTATCGTTCCATTATGACGGTCAATATCTCGATAAGCGTATATACCATATTTTCTAATTATTATTTTAGGAACATTCCTTTGCATGATCTCACTATATCTTTTCCATGATACGAGTCAAATGATTCCGATCTCCATTTGTATATACACGCGCACACACTTCATTAATAAATTAAGGGAAATAGTAACATAAGCCCATGAGAGACCGAAAGGGAGGGATGGGTGCCTAACACCTTCCCATTCCATAACGTATCCCCCAAACCTTTGAAATATTTGTTTCGTAAGCATCAGTTTGTCTTTAATGACTCTCTCTTGACATAACAACATGTTCTTTTGCCTCTTTTGTGCAAAATATGATGGCAAATCCATCTCTTTATACCACCCCACATCGATGACGATCGAAGCACTCCTAGAAAGGAGCACGATACCTTCTCTCCCTCTCCGAGAGCACGTGCCGAAATCCTGAGATGGGAGGAAAAAGCCAAGGAGGGATGGCCACAGTGGCGACTCCGTTGGGGACGTACTGACTGAAGAGGGCTAGACTCTGTTTGCATGGGTGTTACCATTTTCTACTTGTGTGTGTATGAACCTACTTGTATGTTTCCCTTTCTCTCTCTATTATTTCCTGTATATATATACATCATGCTTATATCACTCCTCACTCACACACTTATAAATACTCTCCATGTACACTTCACACTACTTACACGTGGGATTATTTATATCCACATGTTGCACACACCACTTAGAATATCCGGGCTTAGGTGTCACTAACACACACCCCCACTTATCACATTTATATATATCCATGCTCACTCCCACTTATCACACACCACTTATAGTTGATCCATGCTTAGGTTCACTATCACACAATCACTTATAGATATTCACACACCACTCACTCTCACATATCCACGCTTTGTGTAATCTTCATCCTCTGGGATATATTTACTTTTGATGATACTTGTACATTCTTCCTTGTTAGTATAGTGCCCATCATGCCAAATAAAATTACTCTCTCCATAATATACTAATCAAGAATCATGAATTTTTGCACACTACATCACCAAAGATCATGGCCGTTGACAAAAAATTTGTCCCGTACTGGGAGTCACTTTGTGATGGTCGCTGGTCCGAAAGTTTGTAGTTAGCCTAAGCAATATGACTCTCACCTTTCATTGGCCAAGTACCTTCGACGTATATCGAACAATTACCCCCACATCGTACCTCTTGACCGAAGTCATGACGGGAGGTATATGGCAAGGAAATCGTTCATGTACGTCGAGTATATCGAACTCTCTCTCACACATATTGTCCCCGCGAGGTATATAATGAGGCAATGAACGTACACTCAGGTATATCAAATGGCTTGTCCACACGTACCGATTGCCCTCAAAATCAAGATGTATATCGTGGAAGTCATGCCAAAGGGGGGAACCTTTCCACTAACCTAACAAATGCATTCCCTCATATAGGCATCAAACCTAGGGTACTCATATTTAGTTTGCCGATTACTACCAGAAACTCTGCCAAAAGGATGGGTCAACATGCCACCCAAATTTTTGAGTGATTTCGCCTTTTTCAAAACGGGACCGTGTTCATGTGCCTGGCAACAACTCAAACCATGTTTTACATACAATTCGAAAACAATTTTCCAAGGCTCGGGCCCCGTCCGGAATTTTTTTTGCATTTAGGTGAACTTAATACAAGTGAAAACATAATAAACAAAATAATAATAATAATAATAATAATAATAATAATAATAATAATAATAATAATAATAATAATAATAATAATAATAATAATAATAATAATAATAATAATAATAATAATAATAATAATAATAATAATAATAATAATAATAATGTTGAGATCCTTCTCTCATTTATCCTCCTTCCTTACCAAAAGTATCAAAAACATTTTCCCTCCTCTTTTATCAAAATACCAAAAACATTTTTTCTCTCCTTTTATCAAAATACCAAAAACGTTTTGTTTTCTTTCCAACAAAAAATATCAAAAAACATTTTTCTCTTTGTTATAAAAGATTCTTCCTTTTCTCTTTTAAAAAATAAATTCGAATCATTTTTCCTTCTCAGGTCGATCGCATACCCGACCATTGTCCTGGCTCCCTATTAGCTTTGATATTTCATCAAATCACCCCGAGGTTGCGTCAATTCTCTCTCTACTTCCTCCTAATCCGGAGTCCATTCTCACCCACTTTCCATGGAGAATGCAGATCAAGTACCAAATGTGCAGCCTGATTGATAATGGTCCTAGTCCAACTTACTACCAATATTCACAACCTTCAAACCGAGGTTTTTGAGATGAAGTGAAATCGGTCCCTATCCCCGAAGAGACTTAGGTCCTCTTTCCTAACACTATGGTTCCTCCCGCACCTGAGCCTATTTGGGTCCCAAAAGAGTACCAGTACGTTCCACGTGCCCCTTATGCTAATGGTCCACCACCAGCTCATCTCCCTATGTCAAATCTTGCCCAGCAAGAGTACCAGCACATTCCACGTGACCGTTGATCCGAAGGAAGAAGAGTTCAAAAAGGTCAAGGAGGACTTTAAGATTTTGACCAAGAAGTTTGATCAAGTCTGAATCTCTGGGAACTATATATATTACACTCATATGTCTCCCTACCCCAAAGCAAGGCTACCGAAAAAGTTCAAGATGCCCAACATTGAAAAGTTCAGGGGTAGCGAACCCCCAATTGTCCATCTCCAAAGTTACCCCAAGCCTTGACTCTCCAAGGTGCCTCTGAGGAAATAATGGCCCAGATGTTCAAGCATAATATTAAATACAGTGATCTTCGTTGGTTCCAATCCCTCGAAGAATATAGAATTTGCAGTTGGGAGGATGTTACCCATGAATTCATGTCACAGTACAAGTACAACAAGGAGTTGGAGGTTACCCATCTAGATTTAGAGCTTCTCAAGAAGAATTCCATGGAAACTATCAGTAATTTCATAGCTAGGTGGAGAGAGAAAGCGGCCACCATAACCAACCAGCCTTCTAAAGAGGAACAAGTGAGTATTGTGAAAAAAAAAACTTCTTACCCAATGTCTGAGCGATGATGGGAGGACAATATAACCCCAATTTTTGAGCCCTCCGAGAAGAAGGAGTGGAGATTGCCAAAGAGAGTTTCCGGATAGTTCACTCCAAGAAAGTATAAAAAGTCTGCCAATACAACAATTTCAACCATTAATAACATCTCTCAGCCTACCACTTCAAGGGCACTAGAAAGCCACCTTAATATCGCCAGAAAAGGAATACACTAAGATTAATGCTACCAATTCTAAAGTCTACCAAGCCCTTTTGAGACGAAATCTCATCAAGCCGTTGGACCCTTGTCCAGTACAAAATTCACTTCCTAAAAATTTCAAAACCGATGCCCATTGGGATTTCCATCAAACTGGTGGCCATACCACTGATCAGTGCGCCCACTTACCGAATGTAATCCAATGTCTAATTGCTCGGGGTGTTATCGCCCCACCAGCCAATCCTAAACCCAACTCTACTCACAATCCACCCTCAAACCATACAAATGCCATCTTCCTAGAAGAAGACCCAAAATTTGATGTCTACCCAGATTGTACCCAGCAAATCACCCTTCGTACCCGTATATTCGTCAAAGAGGGTGAATATTTCCACTTTTGTGACTTTCTCAAATCATGTTATGATAGTGTGGATAAGAAGATGAAGCCAGGAATGGAGGTCTTCTTCCAAGACAGCTAATCATGGGTTGAAAGCTCCCAGCGTCATATGCAACCTCTTGTTGAGAGACTACAGCTGCTATTGAAGATTTTGAGGGAAATTACTCTGAGTATTCTTTCAACTTGAAGACACTAGGGCTGACGCTCTGCATGATCCACTCAGGTACAACATCATCGGATCCATCCATCCTGATTAAGACTACTATTGAACCCCTCCTTAACAAGAATGTTGTACCGGTTCCACCCACACAGATGTAACCTAACCAAGGTGTTTATCCTATTTTTCTTCTATTGTTTTTCCTTATTCTGATCACAAGGCAATCAAGACCTCCTTTGACGAGGTTCTCAATGCCGTTTTTCCCAAGAATTAAATAAAAAAAGATTTTAAGTATCTTGTTGTGCCTTACATTAGTTGTCTTGATTCTAATCAAACTCTTGATGATGATGATTTTGTAAATGAAATATTCTTAACTAATCTTAATAAGTTCAATAACAAACAATAAAATCGCATTCAAATTAATGAAGACGAAACTGTTATTATTAATCTCAGTTCTAGTAGCCAACAACATGAGATAAGGATAGGGTCCACCCTTGACAAGCATGAGCGCGCAACTCGATGAACTGCTGAAGGAATTTGAAGACGTCTTTGCATGGTCTTATGACCACATGCTCGACATTGATCCCGAAATAGCTCAGCACAAGGTTAAAGAAGAAGTGGTCAAGCAGTTGAACGTAATGAGAAATTTATGTGTGATACTTGATTAAACCAAATTTGCAAAATTCTAAGTTAACCTTATTTAATCGGTGTCAAATATCAAACCAAATTAATTCATACCCTAAACATGTAACTAATTGTGTGCGTGTGTGTGTGTGTCTATGTCTGTGAGTCAAACCATCACAAATAAAATTTCTAACTCACAGATTTTAGGAAAAAATCCCTTTCGGGCAAAACCTTTATTTCACTATAAAGACGTAAATCGCAACTTACAATAATTACAATGAAATATGCAATGATCACTCCTCAGAACAGTGACACCCAGCCTAATTAAATAGCGGGTGATCACTCCTTTATTAAATTAAAATCAAGGTGAACAGTTGGTTCATTCTTAGCATCACTGTCGTAAAAATAACTTTTCCAATTTAAACACCCTAATTAATTAAGCTAAGTGTCAAAACCATTTTTAGACATTTCTTTCCAAATTCTAATTATATATAAGCCAACATTTAAAACTTTACGAAATTCATAATTAAAGAATCACACAACAATTATACTGGAACAAACAATCCAATAATTAAACATCCATCAAAGTAATGAATTCCAAAGAGTGAAATACTGGAAATAAATGAATCACAATGTCTGCTAAACAACTGAATAATGGAAAGGGCGACACATGCCCAACTGAATAAATAATGCTAGAAGTGGAATCAAGAAATGAGGTCGTCTAAGCAAGAGGCCTACAACTCCCACCTAAGCTGCAGAGCGTTCCTTCCAAAGGATCCTATCCAAGATGCTCCCGTGGTTGGGCACCTGTAATACATACATATATATACAAGAGAGAAAGGAAAATGGAAACGGGTCAGAGCCCGATTGTAAAAATGATTTAAAATTTGTTTAGCGAGTATTTAAAATGTTTACAGGCCAATTCAACAACATATCAGTGCGACACTCCCTTGAGAAATTCTCACCTCTCTTCTAATGTGGACACCTATCGCACTAACCTTCCCAACGGTTTAACTTATCTTATCTTGGGTTTCTCGTAAGATTTGGTTTAACAAATTCAACTGGTTAAGAGGTAAATTCCGTTTAACACCAAAGATCTCATTTAAGCTTTATTTGCTAATAAAGTTTCTCCATAACATATTATACTTTTCAAAACACGTATTTCCCAATTGAAATAATTATTCATTTCTTACTTACCATAAACACAGTAGGTAGTTTCCACATTTCAGAAGTTAATATATACATTAACTACTCATGTAATATATATATTCTAACAGCACCCCACATAATAATTATGGTGCGGGCATACTCTGCTATCCAGTCCCCGTATCACTCGTACTAAGGGAAATACAAGTTCGGAATCACTCTCGAACTGTATCAAACAAAACATAAACAATATTGAGGCGAAGCATAGTTTCCAAGTCCAAGAGGTCAGTACATACCCTCACGTCTCTTAGGACCGTCCGACTATCGATCCGATAGCCCGTACCTAGGATTCCTATCTTCTAGGGTACGAGTCAATATCCCCCATGAAGGCCCATTCGAGATATGACTGTCCCAGCGCGGTAACCTCAAGGATAGCAAGTAGCGTGGGCATGATTTTTATACGTATATAGTATATGCATAATCACAGTCATATAAATATACTACTATTACCATATCAAATTTAGGTACATCTCATAACCCATAATTATGACGGTTATCCTTATTTCTCATTATTTAGTTATCACGTATAACGGTTCGCTTCTTACTTTAATTCGTGGAATTATCCCAACCTATTAAGTGACACTCGCGGATTCCTATCCTCCCAAGTGTAATTTTAGTAGGTACTCATTTATTTACTAACGTAACTACCTTACTCGCCTCCCCCTTTTTATACATAATTCGTTCGTCCCTTATACCTACACATCTCCAAAAAATGTGAATCTCATTCTACATTAAAGGTTTCATATTTTTATTATGTCCTACTGGTCTCTTACACCTCCCAAAATATTTCAATAAGGATGGCCAAAGATTATTTCTCATCTAAATTGAATTTAACTATTTAGAGGGGAAAAATAAGAGTCTGCCAGGAGGGGTCAATCGATCAATAAAAAGGGGTCGATCGATCGAATCTTCGATCGATCGAAGCTCTTGGTTCGATCGATCGATCAAGCAGGTGTTGTGAATTTTGCAGAAAATCAATTACGGGTTCTATCATCCAACATCATCCAAATCTAGATTTTCCACTCCCAATCTCCAAGAAATTTATACCACAAATGTCCTAAACCCAAATGGACAATATTTAACGTAAAGCATGCGAGTTTTTCTCAAGATTCATGGATCAAAAGTGCCCCAAATTCATACAATATTCATGGACCCTAAAAATTTCTTCAACTTAATTCAAACCATCTTTCTCCAGAAATTCTACTTCTAATTCATCATAAATCCGGGGTTAAAACTCTACATATTAAGGGAATTTCCAGATTATCATTCATATCATTACTACATGCAATTTTCCTATCTCCAACATGGGTTTTCTTCTATGAAACTCATCCTAATCATCCCTAGACTAACATGAGTGATTCATTAACGAAATTAAGTAAGGTAAATACTTGCCTGGAATTTCAGAGTTCTGATTTGTGGATGAATTTGGTATGGTTGCATTCCCCGTCGCGCGATCTACGCGTTGGTGGTGGTGGCGGTGCAATCGGATGACTTTTTGGCCTTGGATTGCTTGGAAAGCTTTCTCCTTCCCTCTCCTATGGTCGTTCTAAAGTTTTGAGTCTGATAACCCTAAAGGACTATTCCAAATGGCTGATATAGCCTAATAATTTTCGTGGGTTTAATTACCCAAAAATGCAAAATGTCCAAAATGCCCTCCCGGAGTGCTAAATAGGCCTAAAAACGCCCCGAGACCCAAACTAAACCCCTGAGTACACTTTTTTGACTATCTCGACCCTTTCGGACACGTTGGCTCACTCAAAATGACCATACGAATAACTTAAAAATATTTCACTTTTATTAATCAACATTTAATCCCGACACGACACAGGCGCGTCTCGACTTAATTTCCAGAATTATCATTTATTCGCACGTGACAATTTTTATAAAATCAATCTCATATATTACTATACTCATCCAGTAACAATAAACAAATTTCCAATAATTACTAACTCTCGTCACGCTAGTAAATATTTAAAACAACTTTCCGGATTAAAATTAAATTAATTTATCTCAATTTAATTTAATAAATCCCTAAATTTAAAAGCCATAAAAATACGAGGTATTACATACTTCCCCCCTAATAACGGAATTTCGTCCCGAAATTCGGAAAATAAGGCCTACCTGGTAGAACAATTATGGATATTATTTTAGTACGCAAACTAACTACTTAATAAAGCGCTCAATCACTATAGCCCCTTCCTCACAGCAAGCTTGTTTAACATTCTCTTTGAAGACACTTCACATGGTGCTCCTAACATACAACGCTCACATAGGTCACGCCTATACATTATAAGTTTCCATTATCTCACTATCATTGGGAGTCCGCACCTCACTACATGACAGCTACTCGGATTTATCTATATACAAAACTCCCATTCTCATACGAACATTTGACCACTATTGTTTGCCTAAAATAGTCGTGGAATTCCACCATAGTTATCGGATTATTCTCGACCGATCCAAAATTCTGAGTATCCACTCACCTCGAAATATACGAAAGGAGAATATTCGAGGTTCTTTTATACCCAAAAATTTTAATAAGCACCTCGTACGCAATTAACAGGTACGAGTGCCTTTACAGAGCACTCCTGAAAACACCGTACTTAGATTCCAAAATTTCCTTCACGTGGTTCCACTAATCTCTAATCACCGTGCACTTATTCCCTGGCTAAGGGTGATACATCCTACTCGAAATGAAACCTTACCCCCGCTGGTTCCTGAAATCTCATATTAAAGGTCAGATTCACAAACCTTATCCCGATTTAGAAATTAATACTGTATCGGGCCATGTACCGGTGCGATCCTTCCTTTCAAAGGAAGTCTGGGGCACACTAGTTAATATTGTAAACCACCCCAAAGGAATGTCAATTACTTCCTTCTTGGGTGACTTAATTTACATGCTCGGATGAACCCTTGATCTTGTTTTGAGGATGGTAACCCATCCAAGAACTTTACCGACTTTACCGACCTCTTCCAATTTCAGGAATTGTCGATGAACACAAAATTATCTGGTTGATTCTCCTCTTTCAACCGAACTCTACCTATGGGCGGTGCATGTAGAGACTACTCACTACTCTCCTTCCTTCCTTGGTGTATGCCGAAGGTTCCTTACTCGTGCTCTTTTCTCCACAATGTGCCTTTCTGGATGTTTTATACCATACTAACCTCATCACTCTTTGTATGCGCAAGTCGCTCTGACACTTGACTAATAACCCCCTGCTCCGAGTGTTCGTCATAATAATTAAATTTTACTCTATTCAAGGGATACCCCTTCTTAAATGGCTTCCCACAGCCTTCCAATGAAAATTAGGGTGTGCTATTTCAATTGCACACTTATGTATGGATTATCTCCCCTCATGCGATGTTTAATCCACCCTATCACTTCCCCTTCGTTATGATAGTCTCACAAACATATATTTCACATGTCTATTACCACGTCCCTTCATCTCGGATGATTTTAACATTAGTTAACCAGGATGTCTACACATCCTATAAATCGTGCATACTAGCGTAAGCATCACATACGTTTCTCACCTAATAACTAATTCTTTGTTTTCCCTAGTGCTCGCAACGTGATTACAACACTTGGGTACTCTCAATCACCCTAAAAATCAAAATTTTAAATCTTCATTATCATCATTCCACCCCTCAACTCGTGGGGATAACTTTCAATGCTTTCTTACTACATAACCGGCTCCACTGGCTTTCATTAATGATTCAACTTCTATCTTATAGATGTAATTGCTTGATCCCATTTCGATCGGGGTACCGAACTCATGGAATAATGACAAATCGTCTCCCTATTTCCAACTTTACGCTAAGTTTCATGCGTGGGATGTCTCGCAAAGTGAAATCCAAATAAGGAACCCCCCAGATACACTACTACCTAGCATTGTCGGTTATCAAAATCCGTTAGGTCTTCCGTCCAGAGCATGTACCCCTTTATTCCGTCTCTTGACAGAAAAGTTGCGTCTCTTCCCGTAAATATACTTAACAACGAACATTTTTGCTAATTGTACAATTATTTAATATTGGTGGAAATTACACTCCATAAACCTTGATTACATATGCTCAGGGATCTCGAAGTCCTGCCCCCAAACACATGGGTCCTATTCTTAACTCTCATGTCTCTAGAGGATTGATGCATCAATGAGCTCTTCCTATCACCAAGTCTTGAGTACTAAACATCATCATGAGTTAAATCTTTTCGCTCCACAGTAAACCCAATACATACTAAATTATAACAACAAGGTCTCTATACACACCGGGATCGAATATTTCGAGCACACTATCCCCTCCGAGTCCCTAAAGTAGGTAATATAGGTGTGAGTCTGGCCCTCTCGCAGGTGAGGCCTCGCCAAAACATGACATGTTGCACTAATACAACCATTTCGATTGCCTTGCGATAACCACCTACTATCGTACTAACCATTCCTATAAAAGGTTGTAACCAAGGCCATATCATACTCGTATACCACATTACTAAAAAGAGTAATCTCAATAAAGTATATAACATTATCAATACACCCATTCATTCTCCGCGGATAGCACTAAATGAAATCCCGCTACACTAGGAGAATATTCACATAATAATATCATTTGTAGTTATACGCATTAAACTCGTCTCACATGCTAATATAGCAACGAGCAAAGAAGTAGTGACTGGCTCGGGTCACATAAAACACTCCTCACCCGTCGAGGATAAAACTCATACTTCTACTTTGTCAATCGTTTTGGCTGCACAGATTATCCCCGGACGTGACACACCTGTCTAAACCAAAACAAAACTACTTTAATCGTTGTCCCTTACTAGACACCATACTCTGTCCCCATACTTGCTTCGGAAAATATTTTAGCACGTGTGATTTCACTCTCCACAAGATATCTCGATATTTAATCCACTTATCATTTGAAATACATTCGAAAACTCACGAACGACTGGAATCGAATCCAGGAGAATCACAATTTCCTTAGAGGTATCCTCATTTATAAAATAAAAATAGGTGGAAGATCCCCCTTCTGGGCGAGGCATCACCACTCAAACATTTCCTATCCCGCAATGACAAAGATAATACTCCTACCGAATCGATTCATCGTGAATCTGTGCATAGTGAGTCAAACCCTGCCAAATATTAACGTCGTGTTCACGTATGACCAAAACTAGTATGGTTGCAGGTAAAATCAAACTACCAAACTATATACCTACGCCTCGGTGTATACAGAATATAAATGGTCCTCTCCCCAATGTTGATTCTACGCATGACACCGCACTTCAGTAATATATATATATAAATAATCAGAAGGTCTGTGCCAAGAGAGTATCCATATAAACAGTATGACGCCCCAATATTAAATAAAATGTACCTCATAGTACTGGAAGGAAAGAACTTACCATCAATGGCCGATGATGGCTGCTGGGTTTTAGTATGCTGGGAGTCGTACACACATTCATGTTGATCCTGCCCCCGCTGTTGGGGTATTTTACTCTTATCTGGGCAACCCTTCCTCCGGTGACCCATCCTGCCGCAATTAAAACATCTACCTCTAAACTGTTTCATTTTACGTCTCTGTTGGTTTTTGTCCGGTTGTATAGTTCCACTTTCTCCTTGGACTTGTTGAGTTTCTGGATGAAAAACGATATTTGGTTGAGGACAGTCCCTCCACTTATGACCCATTTGTACACACTTATAGCAAAGTCCTGAAAGTTCTCTCTGGTTGGGTTGAAGTTCCGTTCCAGACTGATTCGGACAAGTTTGACGTTCATGACCGTCCATTCCACATTTAAAACACCTCTTAGTGACTTCACTCGGCCCCCGACTTTGTTGATCCTGACGCTTTTGGGTTTCCCTACACAATTTGTTACCTTCGTGGCTTTTACGGTCTTGAAGAGATTGTTGTTGCGATTTTTTCATCTTCAAACACTTGTTATTTCTAGTCATGACAGACTGACTATAATCTCTAGATCTTTTGCCCCCCATAAGCTCTGTGCTGCGTTCTTAATACTGTAAGACTGCAGTGGTAACTTCCCATTCCATAATACCCGCTAACTCGTCAGTTGATACTTTCTCTGGAGACACCTGAGGTGGGAGTTGACCTTGCTCGAGGACTCCCTTAACAGCATTAACTAGTTCTTCTTGACGATCCATCTGAAATTTAAATAATTTGGATGAGTTAATTATTCGCATAAACAAATCGCAGAAGAACGAATTCTCAGTGTATAGAGATGAATACAACATTTCTAATATTAGGGCTCTATATAAAAAATGCTAAGCTGAAAGTGAAATAAGTCGTACAGATCCTAAGGGCACTAGAACCTGATGCTCTGATACCACCTGTGACACCCTACCTAATTAAATACCGGGCGATCACTCCTTTATTAAATTAAAATCAAGGTGAACAGTTGGTTCATTCTTAGCATCACTGTTGTAAAAATTAACTTTTCCAATTTAAACACCCTAATTAATTAAGCTAAGTGTGAAAACCATTTTTAGACATTTCTTTCCAAATTCTATTTATCTATAAACCAACATTTAAAACTTTACGAAATTCATAATTAAAGAATCACACAACAACTATACTGGAACAAACAATCCAATAATTAAACATCCATCAAAGTAATGAATCCCTAAGAGTGAAATACTGGAAATAAATGAATCACAATGTCTGCTAAACAACTGAATAATGGAAAAGGGCGACACATGCCCAACTGAATAAATAATGCTACAAGTGGAATCAAGAAATGAGGTCGTCTAAGCAAGAGGCCTGGAACTCCCACCTAAGTTGCAGAGCATTCCTTCCAAAGGATCCTATCCAAGACGCCCCCGTGGTTGGGCACCTGTAATACATACATATATATACAAGAGAGAAAGGAAAATGGAAACGGGTCAGAGCCCGATTGTAAAAATGATTTAAAATTTATTTAGCAAGTATTTAAAATGTTTACAGGCCAATTCAACAACATATCAGTGCGACACTCCCTTGGGAATTTTCACCTCTCTTCTAATGTGCACACCTATCTCACTAACCTTCCCAACGGTTTAACTTATCTTATCTTGGGTTTCTCGTAAGATTTGGTTTAACAAATTTTACTGGTTAAGAGGTAAATTTCGTTTAACACCAAAGATCTCATTTAAGCTTTATTTGCTAATAAAGTTTCTCAATAACATATTATACTTTTCAAAACACGTATTTCCCAATTGAAATAATTATTCATTTCTTACTTACCATAAACACAGTAGGTAGTTTCCACATTTCAGAAGTTAATATATACATTAACTACTCATGTAATATATATATTCTAACAGCACCCCACATAATAATTATGGTGCGGGCATACTCTGCTATCCAGTCCCCGTATCACTCGTACTAAGGGAAATACAAGTTTGGAATCACTCTCGAACTGTATCAAACAAAACATAAACAATATTGAGGCGAAGCATAGTTTCCAAGTCCAAGAGGTCAGTACATACCCTCACGTCTCTTAGGACCGTCCGACTATCGATCCGATAGCCCGTACCTAGGATTCCTATCTTCTAGGGTACGAGTCAATATCCCCCATGAAGGCCCATTCGAGATATGACTGTCCCAGCGCGGTAACCTCAAGGATAGCAAGTAGCGTGGGCATGATTTTTACACGTATATAGTATATGCATAATCACAGTCATATAAATATACTACTATTACCATATCAAATTTAGGTACATCTCATAACCCATAATTATGACGGTTATCCTTATTTCTCGTTATTTAGTTATCACGTATAACGGTTCGTTTCTTACTTTAATTCGTGGAATTATCCCAACCTATTAAGTGAAACTCGCGGATTCCTATCCTCCCAAGTGTAATTTTAGTAGGTACTCATTTATTTACTAACGTAACTAACTTACTCACCTCCCCCTTTTTATACATAATTAGTTTGTCCCTTATATGTACACATCTCCAAAAAATTGTGAATCTCATTCTACATTAAAGGTTTCATATTTTTATTATGTCTTAATGGTGTCCTACACCTCCCAAAATATTTCAATAAGGATGGCCAAAGATTATTTCTCATCTAAATTGAATTTAACTATTTAGAGGGGAAAAATAAGAGTCTGCCAGGAGGGGTCGATCGATCGAACCTTCGATCGATCGAAGCTCTTGGTTCGATCGATCGATTAAGCAGGTGTTGCGAATTCTGCAGAAAATCAGTTACGGGTTCTATCATCCAACATCATCCAAATCTAGATTTTCCACTCCCAATCTCCCAGAAATTTATACCACAAACGTCCTAAACCCAAATGGACGATATATAACATAAAGCATGCGAGTTTTTCTTAGGATTTATGGATCAAAAGTGCCCCAAATTCATACAATATTCATGAACCCTAAAAATTTATTCAACTTAATTCAAACCATCTTTCTCCAGAAATTCTACTTCTAATTAATCATAAATCCGGGGTTAAAACTCTACATATTAAGGGAATTTCCAGATTATCATTCATATCATTACTACATGCAATTTTCCTATCTCCAACATGGGTTTTCTTCTATGAAACTCATCCTAATCATCCCTAGACTAACATGAGTGATGCATTAATGAAATTAAGCAAGGTAAATACTTGCTTGGAATTTCAGAGTTCTGATTTGTGGACGAATTTGGTATGGTTGCGTTCCCCGTCGCGCGATCTACGCGTTGGTGGTGGTGGCGGTGTAATCGGATGACTTTTTGGCCTTGGATTGCTTGGAAAGCTTTCTCCTTCCCTTTCCTATGGCTGTTCTAAAGTTTTGAGTCTAATAACCCTAAAGGACTATTCCAAATGGCTGATATAGCCTAATAATTTTCGTGGGTTTAATTACCCAAAAATGCAAAATGTCCAAAATGCCCTCCCGGGGTGCTAAATAGGCCTAAAAACGCCCCGAGACGCAAACGAAACCCCCGAGTACACTTTTCTGACTATCTCGACCCTTCCGGACACGTTGGCACACTCAAAATGACCATACGGATAAGTTAAAAATATTTCACTTTTATTAATCAACATTTAGTCCCGACACGACACAGGTGCGTCTCGACTTAATTTCCAGAATTATCATTTATTTGCACGTGACAATTTTTATAAAATCAATCTCATATATTACTATACTCATCCAGTAACATTCAACAAATTTCCAATAATTACTAACTCTCGTCACGCTAGTAAATATTTAAAACAACTTTCTGGATTAAAATTTAATTAATTTATCTCAATTTAATTTAATAAATCCCTAAATTTAAAACCCATAAAAATACGGGGTATTACAAGAACAATCACATCGACAAGCAGCCTAGAGTCAGTAATGGAACAATCGCAGAAGTCCACACGAACACACAGTCCATTCAGTCAGGAACACCCTCAAGCACCCCCAATCTAGATGCAATTGTCAGCCATAGATTTAACCTATCTACAAGAGAAAACTTTAACAAAGTTATATCTTGGGTTCCAAAACAATTCACATAAAGATTGGAACATTTTGTGAATTGAAAACAAAAAGGATTGTCGATGTAAAAACTAGATTTGATCTAATTAATTAATCATAGATAAATATGAAATAAAAAATAAGACAAAGGATTTTTAAAGTGGTTCAGCCTTATGAAAATGGCCTACGTCCACTATTTTGTATTGTTGGATGTTCTTGCCTTAATCTTGATCACAATTGCTAATGATCAATTACCCCATTATGGAGGGTGTTACAATGTATTTATAGCCTTGAGGCTGTCAGAATGAATATACGATATGTCGTTATCTAATAGACATATAAATCTCTACAATAAGAATGTTCATTGAACGTTCAATTATCGCTTGATCTTCCTGGCTAGATGCTCTGCACGTTGAGTAGCTCAGCATGTTAAGTTGCTCGACACGCTAAATAGATCGAGGTGATGAGTAGCTCGGTGTTGTGAGTTGCTCGATGAGTATAAGCGTTTGCCACGTAAGATAATACATGTCTTTAGATGATTGGTCCACGTCAGCTGACTAATTTTCGTATCAACAGAAGCCCCCAATGTTCCACAGTTGAGTTTTGATATAAGAGTGTGGAACATTTAATCCAAAAGTTTCTCTGGCACCTTTTTACATCTTGATTAATTACAGATCTCCAACATTTAGGAATTAATCCCTTTAGTCTTGTCATTTGAGCATGAAATGGCAAACTTGTAAATATTTTGAATCTGCGGCAGACGCTTGGATATTTGCGTCTTTTTCATCATTTAACCGCCAGAAACGCAATCGTCTTTTCTAGTAATCATTTTTTTCCTACTTCTCGATGCAAGGCATTTAAAAGCGATAGAGACGGATCGTCATCTACTTTTCACTTCCAGATTTCTAAACTCTTTATCTTCTCGTTTTATCTTTGTATTATCATTCTTTATGTCATCCGCCTTAGAAGATTTCTTAATCCCTCTGTAAGAACTTCTTCTTTCTTTGCTTTAGCCACCATGGTTTATCTTATAGAATCTTTGGATAAGTTTCGAGCTGATTTTGCGATTCCCTTTTGGGTTATTCTGGAAGAACCTCCTTGCGCTTCTGATTTATTTTCTTTAGCTGAGGAACAATGGTTTCCTTCCTTTTTTGTAGCGAAATGTGGCTTTTCTTTTCCGCCTAATCCCTTGTGTTTGGAGTTTTGCCAATAATTCAATATTGTTCCTGCAAGAGTAGCTCCAAATACATGGAGGGTAATTAACGGCGTACATAGGTTAAACCATATTCATGGAACTCATTTAGGGATCCCTAAAATTATGTTTTGTTATAAATGGGTTACTAGTGATACCACATTTTATTTAAAAACTAGGTTTTCCAATAGAGATTTAGTGGTCAATCTTCCCGATGCTAATAGGGACTATTTTGATCATGGAGTTGTGATGAGAAATTGGCAACACCCCCCATTAAA
This sequence comes from Sambucus nigra, assembly GCA_949130495.1. Taxonomy (NCBI): domain Eukaryota; kingdom Viridiplantae; phylum Streptophyta; class Magnoliopsida; order Dipsacales; family Adoxaceae; genus Sambucus; species Sambucus nigra. The sequence goes on from OX422221.1 coordinate 43,345,489, forward strand.
AGGAAATGATGTTTACCAAGGTCCCAGATGTCCACTATATGGCAATGGGATAGGTTATTTTTAATTCTTCGATTTAGCTCCGTTTATATTTGATGAAATGCACCACTAATATTTTTATTATTTTTTTTTTTTGCAGTTGACAACAAAAAAAAAGCCCCCAAAAGAGAGTGACATTAATATGAAAGCTTTGAAACACATCTGGGGTTTGCATCAATCAGTTGACGGGGAACACGTTAGAGCTGCTTCTTATTTGTTGAGATAAAAAAATACTACTTCCTCTTTTATTGCCCATCCTCTTGCCCCTCCTGTGATAATTGATCTTGATCAAGTTCCTTTATCTCAAACCGGCGTAGAAGAATTAGGTTCCTCTATTAATGATTTAATGACGTAGAAGAGGAGAATGCCTGAATTCTTCGCCAAGTATGCTCCACACACTGATGGGAAAAAGGAGATATCCCAGATGAAGGGACGAAGAAAATGGATAGTATTCCATCCAAAAGAACAATTCCACCTATCAAGGTGGTCGGTAGGAAATCACCTATTATCATAAAAGAGGTAGTACCTTTGATTGAAGGTGTTGCCGTTACGCAATTAGAGGCAACACTTTTGATTGAAGGTGCTCCTTTAAGGAGATTGAGGATAGGTCTTGCATAAAGACCTCTAGAAATTTTTACTCAACATTCTAGTGTTTTGGATCCTTTTTTAAGAGCGAAGACTCCAGCCCTCATTGCTCTGAGCTCAGCCAAAGGCTTGATCAGGTCTTGGACCATTATCGAATATCGAGATGCTGAGGGTTCCCTTTCTCGGGAAAAGGTCACTGACTTAGCAGCCAAACATATTGCATCAGTAAGTATCACCATCCTTGCTACTTTCCCTCTATATAACGTATTCATATTCTGATCTGAGCTTCTTTTATTTTTCAGTTTATGACGTGTTTTAAAATTATCCTGGAGAAATATGAGGCTATCAAGGCTTCAACCTCCTCCAGTGGGATTGAAGAAGCTTTTACTAGGTTGTCACAGTCCTTGAAGGACTCCTAGAATAAGTAAGATGAGGAAAAATCTTCCTGGGAGAAACGACTTCTTTCTGTAGAGTCAGCTCGAGACTAGGCTATAAGTGCCTCTAAGGATTTTGAAGAAAAATTAAAGGTCGCCGTTGCCAGCAAGAAAGAAGTTGATGGAAAGCTTGAAGAGGCTGAACGGCGTAAGAAAGATCTCGAGGAAAAGGTGAGGCTTGCTGAGGAATATGCTTCTTATGAGAAGATGAAGAGGAAGGTTGCTGTGAATAAGTCTTTCAGGTCTGGCAAGGATAAAGGATGGAACAGAGCTTTAACTGCTATAACTTTTCAGATGGAGTATGCAAGTCTGAAGTACTTCAGAGACAGATAGGTCGCAGCATTGAAAGAGTTGAGTGTTGTAGAGGATTCTGAATTGTTTTAGAAATACACTCATGGCCCTCCTCCTATTATTGATGAAGAAAAAGAAGATGAAGTTGCATCTGATGAGTCTTGTATGATGATAGTAGAACAAGTGCCTACTATTATTATTCCTCTGCCCTCCGAGCAAGTTCAACAGGCAACAACTTCTGTCGAGCGAAACCAAATGCCTTTCGAGAAACCAACTCCTTCGTCTAAACCGATTGATGATGTTATAGGAATAAGGAGAAGGTGTAGAGTTGTTCGGCTTTTTATTTATGTTGTTATTCTATTTTTCCTTTCTTCGTTGTAACTTTGGTTGTAATCTCTCTTCTTAACATCAATTAAATGGATTTTGTTATCTAGTCTGAATTGCTCCTTGACTTACTCCATGTATATTTTTGTTGATGCATTTTTATTTTCCCTTGCTAGTTTATTGCCAGGATGGAACTCTTATCATCTCATGACACAGAGTTGATAAAAAAATTAATGATTACTTCAAAGCGGGTCATGCAGATTTTACTGAGTCTCAAATAATTGATATCCTTGGACCTGATGCTTCTGAGCAAGCAGTTGATGCATACCAATACTTGAAGTGTTTGCTTGATCATGTTATAGCCAACAATGTATCTTATTTTGAAATGATTGAAGATCTCCAAGGAGTAATCGAGGAGCTCCAAATTCAACACAAAGAAACCACTGCACTCCTACATGAAGGTTATGAGAAAAAGTACCAACAGTTGAGTGCTGATTGGGGCTATGAAAAATATATCTCGGCCCATGAAAAGAGGGAAAGTGTGCTGAAACTTGAGATAGAGGAACATAGGAATATTGCCAAGCTGTTGGAGGAAGAAAATATTGCCTTACAATAAGAAATGAAACAACTCAAATTTACTGCCTAGACTTCTTTGGGAGCTTTAGTCCCAGTTAATGATGAAGGTTTTTCCTTTTTGGAAACTGAAAATGCTGCTTTGAGAGAAGAATTGGGGACTTTGAAACGAACCGGACCTACCCCGTCTACTAGTGGAAGAACAAGGCCTTCTACCCGTGGTCGAGCAAGGGCTGGTCGGATTAATATTGAAGAGATGAGGACCAAAATGGCTTTAGAAAATCAAGTTGTTCAATTGACGGAAAAAAATCAAGCCTTGCCAGAAATGTCTAGAAAAATTCAGAGTCTTACCGATCAACTTTCCAAGCAAAGCTCTGCCTTGGAGAGTAAAGAGAATTTTGCGAAGAAGATTCATCAAAACATTGAGAGATTAACATATCAATTCCATAAACAGCCTAGGGAGTTTTGGAATATGGGATACAATGAAGCTTTGTGCCATCTCGATGCTCAGTTGAAACAATCAAATAATGAAGGGTACAAGCAAGGATGGTTGAATGCTCTTGGTGTTATGCGTCTTGAGGAAGGAAATTCCCTGTGGGATTGGTATGAGCATGGGTTTCTCAACTTACCAGTGCCTCCTTTAAATTTAGACGTTAGTTGGATTCTATCTCGTGCCATACCTCAATATTTGATCTCCAAGTACCTTGGTGATTACAATCTTTATGAAGATTATGAGATATCTCGACCTCCTCATCTGCTTGAGCGACCAAGTTCGAGAAACACTAGGATGATACGAGATATGAATTTTATCAATTCTCCTTATGCTTTAGATGACCCTCCTGCTAGAATGGGACATGTGCTAAAATCAGAAGGAAAAAGGCCAATAGGATAGGAAATTTGTTTTGAATGAAGAAAACGTCATCTTTTTTAATTTGGTTTCCTGTGTTTGATGAATAAAATTGTTATCTTTATACACTCTTTTGTCCTTGGACATAGTGTTTAAGATGTCTTTCTTATGCATATCTATCTATAGAGGGACGATTTATCCTATTTTGTTTTATTTGCCTAGGCAATGGAGCTTGCCCCACCTACTACCTAGTTGTAGTGACTTATGACCCATAAATGCCTAAGCAATGGGACGATTTTCATCCCATAATCCTGCTTAGTTGTAGTAATATTTTCAGGATTACCTTGGTTCCTAGATAGTAGATGCCCAGTGAGGTCACCCATCTTCTTGTCTTGTTTGGGATGCCCCTTGAGGTCACCCGTGATCAAACGGGCTTTGCCTTGTATGATTGTTATGCCAATATTGTTGGAAAATTTATTGATGCCAACCAACTGTGGCTGGTGGTTGTTAATATGCCGACCAACCGTGGATGGTGGTTGTTTATATGTCGACCAACCGTAGTTGGTGGTTGATGATATGCTGACCAACCGTAGTTGGTGGTTTAGTGCGTAGCACGAGTACTCAAAAAATAAACAAAAGGAATATGGAGAAAATCTCATCTTTATTCATAAAAAAAACTGAAGTACATGTTAATCTGTGTTACTGATAATATTTGAGTAGACGCTCAGTATTCCATGCATTTATGAATTCCTCTCCCTCCAAGGTCTCTATTCTATAGGTCCCAGGTCGAACAACTGTAGTTACTCGATAGGGCCCGTGCCAGTTGGCTTCTAACTTGTTATGCTTCTAAATCACCTTCTTGAGAACATAATCTCCTTCTTTAATATCACATTTCTTGACTCTTTTATTGTAGAACATAGAGGTTCGTTGCTGGTAAGTTGTGTTCCTGAGTGCCGCATCTTCTCTTACTTCTTCGAGCATATCCAAGTCTAAACATCTCATAAAATCTCTTATAGGAGAGTTAAAATTAAGCACTCTGTGTGTGGGTAAGCCCAGTTCGTATGGTATGACCTCTTTACTTCCAAAGGCTAGCATGTAAGGAGATTTCCCAGTTGCTGTGCGGGGTGTTGTGCGATAAGCCCATAACACAGAATGTAGCTCGTTAATCAAATAACCTTTTGCATTATCCAGACATTTCTTCAATCCATTTTGCAGAGTTCTGTTTGTTACTTAAGTTTGTCCATTTCTCTGGGGATGACCTGGTGCATAATGGATTTTCTAGACATTGGATTGATGACAATATGTTGCGAACTCCTCATTATCAAATTGGGTACCATGATCAGTAATGAAAGCATGTGGCAGACCATATCGGCAGATAATATTCTTCCAAATAAACTGGTAAACTCTTTCATAGGACATGCCAATGAGAGGCTCTACTTCCACCCACTTGGTGAAATAATCAACAGCGACTACTAAATACTTGAACCTCCCTTTGGTAGTCGGCAGGGGCACAACCAAATCTATGCCCCACATGGAAAATAGCCAAGGAGATGTAACTGGAATTAATAATTCCTGGGGAGTTCTTAGAATGGAAGAGAAACGTTGGCACTTATCGCACTTCTTAGAGTAAGTTGTACAATCAGCTCTCATCATTGGCCAATAATATCCATGCGTCATTATCCTCTGTAGGAGAGTTCGACCTACTATATGAGCTCCATAAGAGTCTTCGTGAATTTCTTCTATCAAATCGTTAACTTGTGAAGGATACACACATCTCTATAGACCTGCTATGATACCCCTTCTATATAAAACACCACGATTCAGTACATATCGAGCAGCTTTATACTTCAGGCTCTTGGCTGAAAGTTTGTCAGTTGGTATAACTCCTTCTTCGATATATGCCCTGATGGGGTCCATCCAAGATGGTCCCATATCCAGGGTTATAAATCTCACCATTAAATCTTCATCTATGCTCCGGTCTGTCAGAATATCAATAGGAATCGTTCTTCGTAGCTCGGTATGAGTAGCTGAGTCTAACCGAGATAGTGCGTTAGCTCTCGTATTTTATAATCTTAGTATTCTGATCAACTGAACTGCAGCAAGAGTGGACACAATCTCTATAGCCTTGAGTGATACCTTAACATCAAGTCTCCCTTCGCTGCATACAATCCCAAAATCTGATTTACGATTAACTGTGAGTCACTAAACATAACAACTTGCTCCGCATTCAGTGTTTTGTTTAAACTGAGGCCCATAATCATAGCTTCATATTAAGCTTCATTGTTAGAATCTTTGAACTGGAAAAGCAAAAATCCATCTGTGTTATGAAGAATTATACCGGCTCTGCTGCCTGTGGTACACGAAGAGCCATCAACATACAAATTCCATATGGGGATGCCATTATTAAACTCTTGGTCTAACAAAGTTCCCCGATGGAATATTTGGTACTTCCTTTTACCCTCTTCTAACACTGGGCCGTTGTCTGATGGTTCTTGTTGCTCGGCGCTTGTCCCCTTCGTTACATATATTGATAGGAGTTAATCGGGGGTAGTCTTTGATGATTCCCTAACATCCATTAGTTATTCTGAATTAGACCCTTGTTAGTTGGTAGTATCTGGGTAAGTGAATTCCGTGATGAAATCAGCTATCGCCTGACCTTTGAGTGAGGTCCTTGGCTCATAAACAATACCATACTCTCCTAGCTCGACTGCCTAATACATCAGTCTTCCAGATTTTTTTTGCTTGTGCAAAGCCTGTCTGAGTGGCATAGCAGTGTACACCACTATGGTATGGGCCTGAAAATAAGGTTTCATCCTCCTACTTGCCTCTATCAATTCTAAGGCTAGATTCTCCAGCCTGGGATATCTTACCGCTGCTCCTCGAAAAGCTTTGCTCGTATAATACACGGGTTTTTGTACTCCCTCTTCAAATCTTATCAACGCTGAGCTGATTGCGCTCTCAGAGACAGCCGAATATAAGTATAATCTTTATCCCATCACCGGCTTGGAAAGCAGGGGTGGCGTCCCCAAGTATTTCTTCAAATCTAGAAATGCCTGCTCGCACTCATCATTCCACTCAAAAGTCTTTCTAAGCATCTTGAAGAATGGGAGGCATTTATCCGTCGCTCTGGAAATGAACCCGTTTAGAGCTACAACACGTCCCGTAAGTCTTTGCACTTCCTTCTTAGTGTTTGGAGATTTCAGTTCCAATAAAGCCTTGATTTTACCAATATTCGCCTCAATGTCGCGCTGATTCACTATGTATCCGAGGAATATGCCTTCTCATACACTAAAAACACATTTAGTCGGGTTTAGCCTCATCTGATATTTCTCCAGTTGATCAAAAGTTTGGCTCGGATCAGCTATGTGGTATGCGGCTTTCTTTCTCTTCGTCAACATATCATCGACATAAACCTCCATGTTGTTGCCAATTTTCTCTGCGAACACCTTATTCATCAATCGCTGGTACGTTGCACCTGCATTTTTTATACCAAATGGCATAACATTATAACAGTATGTACCCCTTGGGGTGATAAAAAAAGTACTTTCCCTATCTTCTGGTTTCATCTTAATCTAGTTGTAGACGAAATAAGCGTCCATGAAACTCAACAATTCGTTCCCCGAAGTAGCATCCACCAGCTGATCAATTTGTGGAAAGGGAAAATGATCTTTTGGGCAGGCTTTATTGAGGTTGGTGAAATCTACGCACATCCTCCATTTATTATTCTTCTTTTTTACCATCACCACATTAGCCAGCCAATCAGGATAATTGACACCATCAATAAAGGAAGCCTTTTATAGCTTCTCAACCTCCTCCTGGATAGCTTGGTTCTTTTCTGGGCTAAGTACCCTTCTTCATTGTGTCACTAGCTTAATCTCTTTATTAACATTTATCTCGTGGCACAAGAAGGTTGGATCTATCCCTGGCATATCTTTATGACTCTATGCAAAAGCTTGATTTTTATGCCTTAAAAATTCCACTAACTCCTTCTTTATTGATGGGTCCAGTGAGGTGCCAATTTGAGTTATTCGTTTTGTACATTTGTCATCCAGAATGATGTTCTCCGTGGTCTCCATAACCTCACCCTTAACAAGCTCGAACTCATCTCTGGGGGTCCAGAGTCTCGATCTCTGCATCTTCAGACTCCTCCACTTGGTACGTAGTGGTCTTTTTCTTAGCTTCCTCCAATTATTCCTTCTCGGTAGATGAATAGTAGCATTCCCGAGCTACTTTCTAGTCGCCCTTCACAACTCCAACTTTGAAATTAGTCGAAAACTTCAGGCATTGATGTATCGTGGATGGCACTGCCTTAAACTTTTTCAAGCCTAAACTCCTCATGATTATGTTGTAGGATAATTGGACATTTTTATCCATTACGAAAAGGCGTACCTTTTCTATTCTGCAAGCAGGCCAGGTACCAATTAGCATATCCAACTTGATCGTCCTAAGTGGAAAAACTTTCTCTCCAGTGAAGCCAAGGAGGGGCCTGTGATATGGCTCCAATTGGGCTAACTTCAAATTCAAGTTGTCAAAGAACGGGTAGAACATGATGTCTGCAGAGCTACCATTATCTACCAATACTCGTGAGATCACCACATCCTTCATCCTCATCTTGACAACCAAGGGATCATCGTGAGGATATAAGACACCTTCCTGGTCATTTCCAATGACCAGTTTATCCTTGTTCACCTTCCTCGGGCGATCATCTTCAGTCAAATTTATGCGTTGTATATAGGAACAAGCTTGGGCCTCATTGAGGTAATCTTTCCTTTCAGTCGTGTGATCCCCACCTCTTGCATCTCCACCTATAATCACATTACATTCAAATAATCCAAAATGGACTGAAAATACCTCGCGTTCGGGTTGCCTTAGACTTTTGGGCAGGTCGGGGTCATCTTCTGGATCATCTTCATGGTCCCTTTTCTTATTATCTTTTATTCAGCGAGGAGATGTGGACATTTATCTTTTGTTTTTGTTAGCCTTTTCATCCTTTTGACGATCAACGAACCTGCTCAATTTTCCTCGTCGAATAAGTGCTTCGATCTCATTCTGGAGAGCTATACAACGCTTGGTCGTATGTCCATGATCTCTATAGAACTCGTAATATTTGGACTTATCCCTCTTGTCCGGGCCCATTCTCATTTTTTCCGATGAGTTTAATTCCTCGTTGTTCTTGATCTCCTCTAGAATGTGGTTGATGTCCACCTTTAAGGGAGTATAATTCCCATATTTCTTCAACTGCTCTAGAGTTTCCTTGCCTTTTGGATGCTTTTTTCCCCCATTATGCTTTTGATCTTTCCTCTCAGTTTTAACTGTGGCTTTCGTCTCTGCTTTCACGTCACTATTCTTCTTTGCATCCATGGCCTCTTCGGCGTTCATGATCTTAGCTGCCTTTTCCATCAATTATGCCATGGCCTTAGGGGGATCTTTGGCTACTGTATAGTACAACTTATTAGGTAACACACCACTCATTAGAGCTGCAATGGCTATCTTCTCCTCATAATCGATTGCCTTAAGTTTCTCGTTATTAAAACGAGTGATATAATCCCTAGTGCTCTCTCCTATTTTCTGCCTTACACTCCGTAGATGTGCTACTCTCTTTACTGGCTTCTCTCCAAAATAGAAATTCCCTATGAAGAGCTCTGCCAACTGATGGAATGTAGCAATCTTCCCCCGAGGAAGGTTGTTATACCATATTTGGGCTGACCCAGTGATAGTTCCCAAAAATGCTCTGCAACGCATCTCATCAGGAATGGCATAAATATCAGCAGCAGCTTGGTACTGCTCTATGTGAAGGACGGGATCGGTTTTTCCATCGTACTTAGGCATTACTATAGGAGCTTTGAATTTTGACAGTGTGGGAAAATCCACAATTTCCTGGACAAAGGGTGATCCCGCGACGAAAGTTCTTTGGAGAGGGTTCTTGGCTTTAGACATTTCCCCTAACCTGTCCTCCAACCTTTGAATGGAGCCCTTCCATGCATTATTTACAGCTTCAAACCTATTCGTCCGAGCAACAGATCGCACTGAATTCTCCTCTTGGGATCTTTCATTATGAGTTGTAGGTCGTGATTGGGAAGAACCTTCCCGTAGATCATTTGGTCATTGAGAATTTCTCGACGCAATCCAAGGAGGGTTTTTGTTCCTCATAGGGCCCAAATGGTCAAAGGGAGAGGCTCTGCTCAACCTCTCCAGAGCTCTTGTTCGTTCTAGGGGTAGAATAACATTTTGTTGTAAATCTATAGCTCTTACAGAAGAGGTCTGGCTAGGATAATAAGAGGGATCATTGGTTCTCTCAGTACGATAAGACCCGGTACGTCGGGATTGAGAAGCATCTGGAAATAACGTATGTCTGGTTCTTGAAGACGATAAATGGGTAGGTATCTGGACGTTTCGTTGACCTGACTGGGCAGGTGTGCCATTAGGAATAGTCTGAATGAGTTATCGCATGGTCTCTTGCATATCTGTTTGCCCCTGAGCTAAATTAGATACCATACCAGTGAGATCCTGAAGAGTTGGGGGAGCAGATGGATTGGGGGGAACTCGATCATTATTCCGATTACTTGATTCTGGGATTTCAACCATTTGTGATGAATATGTTAGTGAAAACGCTACGTATAGTCATTCCCATAGACGGCGCCAATTTGTGATGTAAAAAACTAGATTTGATCTAATTAATTAATCACAGATAAATATGAAATAAAAAATAAGACAAAGGATTTTTAAAGTGGTTCAGCCTTCTAAAAATGGCCTACGTCCACTGTTTTGTATTGCTGAATGTTCTTGCCTTAATCTTGATCACAATTGCTAATGATCAATTACCCCATTATGAGGGTGTTACAATGTAGTTATAGACTTGGGGTTGTCAGTATGAATAGACGATATATCGTTATCTAATGACATATACATCTGTAAAATAAGAATCTTCATTAAATCTAATGTTCATTAAATGTGCAATTGTCGCTTGATCTTCCTGGCCAAATTCTCTGCACGTTGAGTAGCTCGGCACGTTAAGTTAATCGGCACACTAAATAGCTCGAGGTGATGAGTAGCTCGGTGTTGTGAGTTGCTCGGTGAGTATAAGCGTTTGCCACGTAAGATGATACATGTCTTGATATGATTAGTCCACGTCAACTGACTAATTTTCGTATCAACAAGGATTAAACCCTACACAAAGAAGATAAAGTGTTATGCCGATTTGCAGTGTTTACAGAAACTGAAATGTTAGGTATTCTTATAAAAAATGGAGTGGTTTAACACGCTATATATAAAAAAATTTAAGGCGGCTCATCGCTTGAACGAGTTGTCAGTGTCACTCAAACGATGACACGTGCTGTTCAAACGACTTCACGTGACATAGCCATGTCACTTGAACAAAGTCCCTCTGACATAGCCATGCCTGAGGGAATAACGATGTCCCCCTTCCTAGTCCAAAAGCAAACTAAATTGACCCACTGCTACCACATCGAGTTCATCACATAAGAAGATCCTGATATGGCCGAGTGCTAGTACTATGATATTTGGTGCCTCCTCAGGCACAGTAAGTGTTGATGTAAAAAACTAGATCGCTCTAATTATTCAATCACAGATAAATAAAATGAGACAAATATTTTTAAAGTGGTTCAGCCTTATAAGAATGGCCTACGTCCACTGTTATGTTATTGCTGAGTGTTTGGGAATTCTCGATTACAAGTTCTATCAAGAAATTCCGGTCCCTTTGAATGAGGGTGATACAAGGTATTTATAGCCCTTAGGCTGTACATGAAAGGGTGTTACATTAAATGATATACATATGAAAGGGTAATACATTTAATGCAGCGTGTGTGTCAAGATGATAAGCATTCAATGAATAGTTGAACTGTTGATTATCTGGCAATCAATGCTGGGGCCGAGATGCATCTCGGACCACCTTAGTTGCTCGTTACTCAAGAGTTCCTCGGAGCGCTGGAGTTCCTCGGAGAGCGGGAGTTCCTCGGTATATCCTTGTTGCTCGGAGAGAACATGAGTTGGTCGGGGAAATGAACTTCCTCATTGCTATTGTGCCACGTAGATTGACACGTGTCCTCGTATGATTAGTCCACGTCAGTAGATTAAATTTGGTATCAACAGAAGCCCCCAATGCTTCATGCTTGATGGTTTACTTGAAAGGATGGAGTATTTTATTTTGCAGTGTTGCTCGGTGCTCGTGAAATTCTTGATCTACCTTCTTGATTTGTTCAACATAAAGTGCATTATCTTCTAGACGACATATGATGCCGCTTATAGCTTATCATAATCTTCAAGTATGTTGATTGGTTTGCTAGCCGACCTACTGCCTCTTGTGAGCTAGTGGTGGACTTCAAAACATTTTCATACAACTTCTTCTTCAATGTTAGTCGAGACAGTAGTAGCAAAAGATCTCAGTGCTGTAGATGCTGATTTTGACTTCTACCTCTGCTCGGGAACGAGCAAGAGGTTCTCAGGGATGAGCAAGAGCTGCTCGGGTAACTGTCGAAGAACAGAGAACTCAATCTGCTTTGGAGAATCAAGCCTTCCAACTAATGGCAAAGAACCAGGCCTTGGCTGAGATGTCCGAGAAGATCATGGGTCTTGAAGAGCAACTTCCTATTCGGGAACGAGCAAGAGCTTCTCGGGAGCGAGCAAGAGCTGCTCGGACAGACCATCTGTGATGAATATCAGAATGCTGAAAGATCTTAATTTAATAAACTCCCCTTATGCTTTGGATGATCCTCCTGATGGCGAGGAACCTGTTTCAATAGCAGAGGGAGAGAAACCAATAGAGCAGGAATCTCAATATAATAGTTAGTACACAATTTAATGTAATAAATTTGCGTAATTCATTTTGAATTCAGTGAAAGAATTTCATTTTTGTTCGCAAATTTGTATTTGTTATTGTCTTGTAAATATCAAACACTTTCTTATTTGTGCTTGCATAACAATATTGTATGGTTCATCGACCAAAAAAGTTACAAGTATCAATGTTGCTCGATCACTTAATAATAAAGTAATGAGTATAAAAATGTTGAAAATTTTTCCAACCAACCAAGGTTGTTAAATTGTGCTTGTCGACCTACTACAGTTGGTGGGTTTTTATCCCCGACCACCCATACTTGGTTCAATTTGAAATATTTTCTCCTCGTCGACCAAATACAGTTAGTGGGTTTTTATCCCCGACCAACCATACTTGGTTCAGTTTGGAATATTTTGTTCTTTGAGGAACTTTTGTAATAATATTACCTCCCGACCAACATAAGTTGGCATTTGAGAGCATATTTTGTTTTCAAACCAACCGAGATTGGCGTTATAAGAATGTTGTTCTTGCCCTTTTACCAACCAAAGTTGGTCGTGGGTTTGAACTATTAGGTTCTTTCGAACTATCTTGTCCACAAGCTCTTTTACTAACCGAAGTTGATCACGCAAGTGTACGCCTCCTAACCAAAGGAGTATAATTTGTTCTCGCTATTTTACCAACCGAAGTTGATCACGCTCGAACTATCAGGTTCTTTCGAACTATCTTGTCCACAAGCTCTTTTACCAACCGAAGTTGATCACACAAGTGTACGCCTCCTAACCAAAGGAGTATAATTTGTTCTCGCTATTTTACCAACCGAAGTTGATCACGCTCGAACTATCAGGTTCTTTCAAACTATCTTGTCCACAAGCTCTTTTACCAACCGAAGTTGATCACGCAAGTGTACGCCTCCTAACCAAAGGAGTATAATTTGTTGATCCTGTAACATCCACAGGTTGATCAGCGAGCAATTTTTGTTTCTCGGGAGTATTAAGATCAGTAAACTCTTCTACAGCTTGTCTTAATGGCATGTCGGTATGCATGGTATGGGCCTGGAAACATGGCCTCATTCTTCTACTTGCCTTAATTAATGCCAATGCCAATTTTTCCATCTTTGGGTATCTGATCTCTGAACCTCTTCCTTCGTCGTTGGAGATCACAACCCTAAAAGGGCTTTGATCTTGTCTGGATTTGCTTCAACGTCTCGCTGGTTGATGATGTACCCGAGGAACATTCCTTCTCGTACTCCAAATGTGCACTTCGTCGGGTTGAGTTTCATTTGATAATTTATCCAGTTGATCAAAGTTCTGATCTAAGTCAACTAGATGATCAGCAGTTTTCTTGCTTTTTGTCAGCATATCGTTGACATAGACTTCCATACTGCAACTGATTTGTTCAGCAAAAACCTTGTTCATCAGCTGCTGGTATGTCGTTCCCTATCTTTAGGTTTCATTTTGATCTGGTTGTAGCCAGAGTAAGTATCCATGAGCAGCTCGTGTCCCGAAGTAGCATCCACTGCCTTGTTGAGATTGGTGAAATCAACACACGTTCTTCATTTATTGTTTTTCTTCTGCCCGACGAGGAGATCTAGATCTCTCTCTTGCTCGGTCTTCATTTCCTCTTGTATAGATTGATTCTTCTCGGGGCTGGATACTCTTCTTCTTCGCTTTATCATCTTCCACTTTGGTTTCTTTGGTGTCCATATTCTTCTTCGCAGACATGGCCTCCTCGGCATTCATAATCTTGGACGCTTTTCTCATTAGGTCTGACATGGTTCGAGGAGGGTCTTTGGCCAAAGTGTAGTACAACTTGTTAGGCAACAACCCACTCATCAAGGCGGTGATTGCTGTCTTTTCTTCATAATCTATGACTTCCAGCTTCTCGTTATTGAAACGAGTTATGTAATCTCTAGTATACTCACAAGATTTTTGTCTAACACTTAACAAGTGTGCTACTCATTTTACTGGCTTTGCTCCGAAACAGAAATTGCCAATAAACAACTTGGCCAACTGAAAGAAAGTTGAAATCTTACCCCGAGGAAGATTGTTGTACCATATCTGGGCAGCTCCAGTAAGAGTTCCTGAGAACGCTCTGCATCTCATCTCGTCGGGGACGACATAGATGTCGGCAGCAGCTTGATATTGCTCTATGTGAAGAACAGGATCTGTCTTTCCATCATATTTGGGGGTCACTACCGGTGCTTTAAACTTTGACGGTGTAGGAAAATTCACAATGGCCTGTACAAAAGGTGTTCCTAGAACAAAAGTTCGTTGTAGGGGGTTCTTTGCCTTAGCCATTTCTCCCAATCTATCCTCCAACCACTGAATGGAACCTTTCCACGCATCATTTCCTTCATCGGGCTTGTTAGTTCGAGCAATAGATCATTCTGAAGTAGCCTCCTGAGATTTATCTTGACGAGCAACTGGTCGTGATTGTGCTAATCCTTCTCTTAGATCTGATGGTTGTCAAAAAGTCCTCGACATGGTCTTAGGTGGACTCTTATTCCTCCTAGGGCCTAATCGACTGAAAGGAGACACCCTACTCAATCTTTCTAAGTCACTGGGTCTTTCTGGAGAGAGGATGATACGTTGATCAGTATCTGTAGCCCTTATTGACGAATTTCGCCCATGTTGATAAGTGAAATCGTTAGATTCCTCATTACGATATGACTCAGTACGCCTGGATCGTGAAGAAAGTAAATAAGTTTGCCTCTGACCACTTTGCTGTCCTGAACGTGCAGGTGCACCGCCATGAAGGGTTTGTATGAGTTGCCTCATTGTTTCTTGCATGGCGGTTTGCCCTTGAGCCAGATTCGTCATAATCCCGGCTAGATTTGGGGGTGCAGAGGGATTTGGAGGATTTCCAGCGTTTCGATTGCTAGATTCTGGATTATCCGCCATTGATGATGAATGATTTTTGGTGAAAAATGATAACAATAGTCGTTTCCCACAGACGGCGCCAATCTGTTGATGTAAAAAACTAGATCGCTCTAATTATTCAATCACAAATAAATAAAATGAGACAAAGATTTTTAAAGTGGTTCAGCCTTATAAGAATGGCCTACGTCCACTGTTATGTTATTGCTGAGTGTTTGGGAATTCTCGATTACAAGTTCTATCAAGAAATTCCGGTCCCTTTGAATGAGGGTGATACAAGGTATTTATAGCCCTTAGGTTGTACATGAAAGGGTGTTACATTAAATGATATACATATGAAAGGGTAATACATTTAATGCAGCGAGTGTGTCAAGATGATAAGCATTCAATGAATAGTTGAACTGTTGATTATCTGGCAATCAATGCTGGGACCGAGATGCAGCTCGGACCGCCTTAGTTGCTCGTTACTCAAAAGTTCCTCGGAGCGCTGGAGTTCCTCGGAGAGCGGGAGTTCCTCGGTATATCCTTGTTGCTCGGAGAGAACATGAGTTGGTCGGGGAAATGAACTTCCTCGTTGCTATTGTGCCACGTAGATTGACACGTGTCTTCGTATGATTGGTCCACGTCAGTAGATTAAATTTGGTATCAACAGTAGGTAACCCCAGTATTCCAACAAGAAAGACCGAGAAAACCTCCATAAACTGGTTGCCCACTACACTGCATGCGATAAAGCACTGTTCAAGAGAAACTTTGATGGAACCCACTTACACTATATCACAGGGGCTGACATTGAAGAGACGATGCAGAAGATCCACAGCGGGGATCGAGGACCCCACATGAATGGAAATATGCTCGCTAAGAAGATTATCCAATAGGATTACTATTGAACTACAATGGTTCAAGATTATACCACATAATCTCCAGCACTTGCCTCCATGAGAATTATACAACATGAATTCTTTCAGGGTTTTCTCCACAAAGGGCATCGATATCATAGGAAAAGTAAATCCCAAAGCCTCTAATGGGCACGATTTCATCTTGGTTTCCATTTATTACATAACCAAATGGGTTGAAGATGAGTCATATTTAGTGTTGAATGCTAAAAAGTTAGCCAAGCTCATCTAAAAAAATCATCTGCTGATACGGGGTCCAGCATGAGCTAGTGTCAAACAACGAATTACATTTCGAGGTCGAAGTCACAGAGTTGGTCGACAAGTATGGAACTCAGAGAAAAAATCTTGTCCCTATCGACCATAAACTAACGGTGCAATTGAAATCGCTAATAATAACATTAAATCAATCATCAGCAAGATGACTGAAAGTTGGGAAGTTTGAGCAATCGAATCCCTTACACCCCCTGGGGATACCGAACTTCAGTTCAAGCATCTACTGGGGCTACCCCTTACTCTCTGGTATACGATATGGAAGCAGTCCTACCCATGGAACTAGAAATACCTTCACTATGCATCATTTTTTTAGAGCAAAGTCAACAAAGAAAACTGGCATCGGAGTCATCTTGATGAGTTGTCACTCTTACACGAAAGGAGACTAAAGGCTCTATATCATAGACAAGGTTACCATCGCCTGATAGATCTATCTTTCAATAAGAGAGTCAAGGACCGTGGTGTCCAAGAAGGAGAATTATCCCTCAAAGAAATCAATGAACCCGTTTGGGACCCAGAGGGAAATTCAAGCCGAATTGGAGTGTCCCCTACCATGTAAGAAAGATCATGTCCAGTGGCGCTGATATACTCACTAACCTTGATGGAGAAGAGATGTCTCATCCAATGAACATGGATCGTCTCAACAAATTCTACCCCTAGTCCAAAATCTCGGCACGGTACGACCCCTCTCATCCCCCTTCTATTCAAAAAAAAATATTTATTTCCCTCTACTCAGAACTACATGGGGCCTGATCCTCTAAAAAACCTTTTTTCTTTCAAAAATGAAAACTCAAAAAAACTTCAAAACCCACAGAGGTACGTAGGCAGCTTATACACTTTACATGAGCACGGCCCCCTTCTTTTTCACAAAATGCTATTCTTTTCTTACCTTCGAGAATGATAGTTCATTTTATCATTTACATGAACTAAAGGATTATGTATGACTTAGTGATTGGTATAGATAATTCAAATGTAAAACTCATCAAGTGTCACAACAATATAATTATAATCCTTTTTTATTCCATTTTAGGAAAACCCTGCACAATTATAGGAAATATCAGCATGGGAGTTAAACTGAAAATTTTGTTTACTATGTTGATAACTAAAGGTTATGTTTTAAGTAAACTCCGATTGTAAACTCCTTGAACAAAAATCTTTTTAAAATATGACATAAGATGTGTAAACAGATTGATGTGTAAACAGATTTCAAATATGGATGTTGGATCTCTTAGTTTGATTACCTTAGGTTTTTAGAATAAATCACAGACTATGTCTTTAGTATGAAACCAAACAGATAACAGTTAAGAACATTCAAGAAAATTGACACCAAATTTTAATGTTGTAAAATCCCAAAGGCTGGGAAAACATCCACGGTGACCTCTACACCACAAAATAAAAAATTCACTAAAAAATCACAATATACAAGTTACATCACTAAGCATGCATTATCAATATCCTAAACTAAGTTTAGAGATTATACCTACATGAGTTACTCCACTCTCAAAGGCCTCTGACGAGCTCTAATCTCCCTCTAGCATCTTCCTTGATTTTTCCTTGCTTTCTGATTCTAGTGCCTTTACCAATACCAGATCTCTCAAAAGCAACACTAATTATAAGTGTTCATGTGAGAGTGACGGTGATGTGCCTAGTTACATGAAAATATGCAACTCACTTCGCTCAAAAGTTATACGAACCAGTCCTATGAATTTACAGAGATTCTATGTAACATGAAAGCATATCTCAAATATGTTTTGAAAATCGATCTTTAAAATTTTTAGATCTGAAAGAACTTTTCTAAAAATTAGATTTAATTTGTTTTAAGATCTTATTTATGTACGTCCAGATTTCACAAACTGTGAAATATGATTTGGAAACAAATCTTTTTAGATCTATAACTATACAGAGTTGAAAGTATCTTTCTCAAACCATTATTGAAAATGAGTTAGATCTAAATAACATATAGAGAAAGTATAAAAGATCCAACGAAAGAACAGTAGGAAACCTAAAATACTAAGTGTGAATGTCCCTTTTTGTAGATCTCACACTTTCTCAAAGAAAGATGAGATAAACTACAAGGGTGGTTCCTAAGAGAGACACCGATTGAAGATTTCTTCAAACAGCACAACCCAATACCTCAACAACACAACAAAACCTCAATATATTTTCTCTCAACTTTGGGTTTTTATATGGGAAAGGTTTGTTGTTTGGTTGGAAAGAAAAACGTTGAAGGTTTTCAATATACGAACTGGTATAAAACTCTTAATTTTTTTCAAAAGAGATGAAGTATAAAACTCTCTAAAGGCTAACCCTAAGGCTCCTTATATAGTAGGCTGAGAAGGATCTAGAAGGTCTAACGAAAGGAACCATTAAGATCAAGCCTAGCCAATTGACTTTCGATCTAAAGGCTATAAGGGAAGCATTTCTATTCTCTCATTAATTGGTTGTTTCGAGTTATAGAAGGATTGGGTTTAAGGGCATGTATATCGTAGATAGAGTTTGATCCAAGGGCTGTGAATGAAGCGCTTAACACAGACACATGAGAAACACACAATGGGCTAGTAGAGTGCACACACGTGTAGAGATATTATTGCATAACACACGCTTATTTTTTGTGTTCTAATAATACGAATTGCACCCACAAATTTATCGGGCTATTTTGGTTTCTACCAAAACACAATTTTTAGGATAAAAGGTATTTCTATTTTAACCCCAACACTATTAAAAACATAATTTTAATTATTCAAAAAAATAATTTAAAATGATTTAAAAATGTTTGAAAAATGTTTGAAAAAAATCCTAAAAATCATTCAACCCATTGTGCACACATATTAAATCTATTATGCAGTGAATGTGTCCTGATGTGAGTTCATGAGAGCAATACTTACCTTTATGGTAGATCATTGAGTTTCTTGGACTGGATTTCCGTCTTGTAGCTTAGAATATTTGAGACAGGGTAACTCTTGAAAGTCTAATCCTATTTTGTCTCAATATCCAAACTAGTTAGAACTCCTATAGGGTATAGACTCAAGTGAGTCAACCTTACAGTGTGTTCTCAATCTCCCCCTTTGGATATTAGAGACAAAAATACACTTGAGCAACCTGTACTTGCGGGTAAAAAATAAAAATCCTATATTTCCTATACAAA
The DNA here is from genome assembly GCA_949130495.1 of Sambucus nigra. Classification (NCBI taxonomy): domain Eukaryota; kingdom Viridiplantae; phylum Streptophyta; class Magnoliopsida; order Dipsacales; family Adoxaceae; genus Sambucus; species Sambucus nigra. Next base: position 43,364,554 of record OX422221.1, read on the forward strand.
GAATCTAACTACCCATACCCATCCTAGAACCAAAAATAAGATAAAATAAAATACATTACTCAACTAAAATACAGACCAATACTCTAAATAATTACAACAAGCTATACCACTGGGTCTAAAATAATGCCTGAAAAATATGAACACTTCAAAATGGCATATCAGTTGAGTTAGTCTTGAGATCAAATATGAAATTGACAAGAAGGTACTCAAGTTCCTATCCCCCAATTTTGTTCAATAAGTCCAACACAAACGGTATCATAAGCAAGGGTAGAGTCAAAGGTCTACTACATTAAATAGATTTTACGAGGAGTCTTGTTATTTGAGGAACGTCCATGCCCTACATCCTCGAAAACCAATTATTAGCGTGAAACTATCGAGGTTATGACAGTTTGTGTAAAAAGAAATTATATGAGAACTTTCACCCCTATGGCTTTCCGACGGAACTCAAATACGATATTGTCTAAAGGTTTCGTAAACAGGTCAGCTAACTATTTTTCAATATTAAGATATTCAATATCAAGTTCTTTGGATTCTATAAGGTCACGAATAAAATGATATCTTATTTTTATGTGCTTAGTTCGTGAGTGTTGGACAGGACTTTTAGATATATTTATGTCACTCTGTTTATCGCAATACATAGTCAATTGTTTTTCGGTGATACCATAATCACTAAGCATCTTCTTTATCCATAAAAGTTGGGCCCAACAACTACCCGCTACAATGTACTCGAACTCTGCCCTAGACAGCGACATGTAATTTTGTTTCTTACAACTCCAACCTACGAGGTTATTGCTTACATAATAACAGGCACCAGACGTGATTTGTCTATCGTCTGAACATCATGCCCAATCGGCATCAGTGTATCCAACAATGGAACTAGCGGTGTCCTTCGTATACCAAATACCAAAATTTAATGTAACCTTAACATATTTAATAATTCTTTTAATGCACAAAAGGTGGGTTTCTTTAGGTGTATATTGGTATCTAACACTGATACACACAATGAAGGAAATGTCAAGTCTAAACGCAGTAAGATATAACAAACTTCCTATCATACTTCTATATAGAGTCGGGTAGACGTCTTTCCCATGTTCTTCGTTAGATAATATCATTGATGTGCTCATGGGTGTACGTGTTGGTTTACAGTTATCTAGACAAAACTTTTTAATTATATCAACAGCATATTTTGATAAATAACCCATCCTTACATTTTTTCACTTGTAATCCTAAGAAATATTGAAATTCACCCGTTAGATACATATGAAGCTCGACATGCATGATATTTAAAAATTATTTTAGTTGTTTAGCCCAAGTTCATCCAGAAACGATATCATCAGCGTAAACTTGGGCAATCAAGACATGTTTATCCATTTTCCTAAAGAATAAGTTCTGATCATTTCCTCCATGAATAAATCCATTTGAGATCAAAAAGGTGAATGGACGCTCATACCAAGCTCTAGGTTCTTGTTTCAAATCGTATAAGGCTTTCTTAAGTCTAAAGATGTGATCAGGATATGTGGGGTCTATAAAGCCTTTGGTTTGTTTTACATATACATCCTTAGTTAAAATTCCATTTAAAAATGTGGACTTAACATCCATTTCGAAAATTTTAATTGTAAATGACATGATATGGAAAGGAGGATACGAACTGACTCAAGATGAGTAATAGGGGCAAAGTTTTCGTCAAAGACAATTCCTTCTATCTGAGAGTAACCATGTGCTACCAACCTAGGTTTATTTCTAATGACCTCCCCATTTTCATCAGTTTTGTTTTTTAAAAATTCAGCGCGTGCCAATAACCTTCTTATCTTTTGGCCTAGGAATAAGATAATATACATCGTGACTTTAAAACTCGACAAGTTCTTCTTGCATAACATTAATCTAGAATGAAAAGGGCATCATTTACATTTATCGGTTCTATAAGAGAAATGAAGCATGCAAATTTAGCCACTTTTTGAAGTTAGGATCTTATTATAACTGGTTCAGAAGGATTACCAACAATCTTTTCAACAGGAAGGTCTTTAGAAATGCAGTTATCTCTGGAGAGTAAGGAATAAGCTAAGTTTCTTCCTCATCCAGGACCACTGTTTGACTAGCACTACTCTCAGCACTAGTATCATTAACAATTACATTAAACTAATCCATTATGGCTTTGGTTCGATAATTAAACACTCAAAAAGCCCTACTTGTTAGAGAGTAACCTAAAAATATTCCTTTCTCTCCTCGGGTGTCAAATTTTGAGAGATATTCCTTATCCTTGCAGACATAACACACACTTTTGAAGGTTTTAAAATATTTAAACTTTGGCTTTTTGTGGTACCAAGTTCATAAGAAGTCTGTTTGGAATTTTTCTAGAGGTATACACGATTAATGATATGACACACAGTTTGTCCATTCAACCCAAAAGATTTAGGTAAACTTGTTGCGTGTAACATCACCCTAGCCATCTCTTGCAAGGTCATATTCTTTCGTTCAGCAATCCCGTTCGACTGAGCTGTTTTAGGAGCACTAAACTCATGTTTATATCCATTGCCTATACATATTTTGTAACACCTGAGTTTTTAAACTCTCCACCTCTATCACTTTTGGTGAGACATACTTGGGTGTCCTTCTCGTTCTCAATTTTTAAAAGAATTTTTAAGAACTCACGGAAGGTGTCAGATTTATTTTTCATGAATGCAACCCAAGTATATCGTGTGAAATCATCCGCAATAACTAATATATAACTGTTACCATAGAAGCTGACAGTTCTAGAGGGACCCATAAGGTCAATGTGGATTAGTTCCAAAGGTTTTGAAGTTAAAATGTCTTAAACTTTTTTGTGAGCATATTTACTTATCTTCCCTTCTTGGCAAGGACCACAAACCGGATTAAAAGAATTTTTAATTTTTGGCTGTCCTCTAACTATTTCTTGGGAACTTAACCTACAAAGATTGTCAAAATTTATGTGTCCCAATCGATTGTGCCATACATCAACATCATCTAATCTGGTGAGTTGGCAAGATTCATATTTTGGAATCACTGTATAGAATTTATCCTCATTTATGTTTCCTATTAAAATACAGTTTCCCTTTTCATTAATAATTTTACAATCAGTTTTTCAAAAGGTAACTATGTGATTGGAATCACAAAATTGAGATATGCTCAGTAGGTTAGATTTAGCACCTTTAACTAGTAGAACATCATTTAGATTTGGGAGATCATCCTCGCACAATGTTCCCTTACCTATGATCTGGGATGAAACACCATCTCCAAAAATGACACTACCTCTAAGGAAGTCTGTCTTGTTTGTCAATTTGTTTTCATCTCCAGTTATATATTTAGAACATTTAGAATCTAAGTACCATCCAGATGAAGAGCGTTGTGACTTAAAAGTAAATATAACAATATTGCACTTGAGTTGGGGTAATAAATCATCTTTTCTCATCCAAATAAGCCTGGTTTTTAAATTTTTATTGTCCTTAGATTTAGAAAAGGTTTCATGGGTTTTTTTAAATGGTTTCTTCTTAGTTGTAGATCCTCCCTACTTTTTATGGTTAGAGTTATTAGTCCTCTTCTTTGGGAGAACATAAGTGTTCCTACTCTTCCTAGAATAGTTACAGTTTTGAAAAGTAGGTGTGCACAGTCTCTTTTGAAAACATTTGGCAATGGTGTGTCCATAAACATCACAGTACGAGCTATACTGGTGGGTGAAAGGATTTACTTTATTACTAAAGTCTTTAAAGATAGGTTTGGCCCTATTCAGTATAGTTGTCCAAGTGTCATTAGGCTTAAGTTTTTGACGTTGGTCTCTAACAGGTGGACAGACATACCTGGTTGGATATTTATGTTGTCGATTATTCAGACCTTGCATTGCCTTAGAGATAGTTTTGTTAAAATTTTCTTTCTCAGTGTTCGGAAGATTCTGGCCTTGTTTAACAAAAATGACATTTGCAGGAGACACATTCGTTTTACTGGTATTAACTTTATCTCCAAAACCTAGACCAGACTTATCTTCAGAATCAAACTTACTTCCTACAACTATTTCTTCATAGGACTTAGCTTGGGTTTCAAAGTGTAAGCATTTTTTAAACACATTTGATACATTTTTCTTTCATTCTTCTAATTCAACAAGAGTTGCCTTATATATTTCTTCCAAAACATGAATTTGTTTTATACAAATCTTTTATTTTAAAGGTAAACTCTTTAAATTTTGTCTCATGGCCAACGCAGTGAGCTGTATAATCTTCAGTGTTCTTTCTAATGGTCTAGTTAAGTAAGTCTATTCATTCAGTTAAAAGATTTACAATTTTATCAAGATGGGAACTTTTCTTAAATGTTTTTGTGTATAGCTCTTGAAGATCTATAAGATTATTTTCGGACTCACTAAGTGCATCGTGTGTAGTGTCCCTTATAACTTGCAATTTTTCCGTGGAACTCACACACACGTTTAGTTCATCGATAATGTTCTCACTTTGACATACTCGTATACTAACATTATCAGGTTTATTTTCATCATCAACAGACACAATACTATCACTAGCAGGCATAAAAACAATATTAAGAGGCATAAAAGAATCATGAGTATGCTAGCATACAAAATCATCATTGTACACAATTTTAGCAAAAAAAGCCATGCATCACTCATTATTTTGGGTTGACTCATTTTTATCTTCATTAGAATTAGTAGAGTCGTCCCTTGTCTTGCACATGTTAGCTCTATTATTGTTGTTCAATTTGTTCTTGTATCTATTAGCATAATGTCCCATTTTTCCACATCTATGACACTTCACATCTTTCAAGTCAGTCCTCGGTCCATTATTATCATTGGACTATTTTTCATAGTGTCTTTCATGAGGTCAATGATTTTGATGACCTTAATAACCTTGTCTGCCTTGTTTAGAGGCTACTGTATTTCTAAATTTGATTATATTTTTTAATTATTTGCTCATAAGAGCTATTTAGTTATCAAGGTGATCCAAGTCCTATTCATCATGTAGGTCAAGGTCAAAGTCAATTGGACTTATTTTGGGAACAAACATTTGTGATGAAAACACAACATTAGAACCAGTTGGTCTCTTATTTTGGGCAATCAATTCTTTCTTATATTCCAATTCCATTTCGACGGTCCGTAATTTATTTCTAAGCAGTTCAGGAGTCAAATTTTGGCCGTCTATTTCTTCAACATCATATCTCTTATTATCAAATTTGGCAGGTAAGGACCTAAGGATCTTTTGGACAATTTCTTTTCTACTGTAAGTTATACCATTAGCATGTAGTTTTGTGAAAGTATCAGTTAACTTTATATAAAAGTCATCAAAAGATTCACTATCATCCCTAATCAGTGTGTTGTACTGTTGGATTAACATTTGGGTTTTTCCAGCCTTAACACATTCATCACCCTCATGGGCGGTGACTAGAGTGTCCCAAGCTTCTTTAGAAGTAGAGAAGATAGATATTCTTTTAAATTCATGCTCATTAATGGACATAAAGATAATTTCTTCTCGTCTTTAGTGAATTTGCTAAGACTTTTCTTAACTCTTATGGGATTAGTTTCAAACAAAGGCTTAGTAGGATGTGTGCAACCATTTTCAATCATTTCCTAAACATTTCCTTGAATGAATGCAACCACGTGCACTTTCCAGTAGGGGAAGTTGTGTCCATCAAAGAGAGGCAAACGTGAGAGGTTACCGAAGTTCTCAAATATTTCATCCATTTTTAGAACTTAGATTTCAAAAACAGTTTCTAGAGTCTGAGGATGAAAAATGACTTTGATTAACCCGCTCTGATACCACTTGAAAATTTTGTTTACTAAGTTGATAACTAAAAGTTATGTTTTAAGTAAACTCCGATTGTAAACTTCTTGAAAAAAACTCTTTTTCTAATACAACAAAGATATGTAAACAGATTATGAATATTGATGTCGGATATGTTAGTTTAATTACCGTAGGTTTGTATAATAAGTCCCAAACTATGTCTTTAGTATGAAACCAACAATATAACAGTTAAAAACATTCAAGCAAATTGACACTAGATTTTTAACGTGGTAAAATCCCAAAGGTTGGGAAAATATCCACGGTGACCTCTACGCCACAAAATAAAAAATCCAAGAAAAAAATCACAATATACAAGTTACAGCAGTAGGCATGCGGTATCAAGATCCTAAACTAAGTTCAGAGATTATACCTACACGAGTTACTCCACTCTCAAAAGCTTCTGACCAGCTTTGATCTCCCTCCAACAACTTATTGTCTTTGTCCTTGCTTTATGATTCTGGTGGCTCTACCAACACCAGATCTCTCAAAAGAACCACTAATTCTAAGTGTTCGTGTGAGAGTGACGGTGATGTGCCTAGTTACATGAAAATATGCAAATCACTTCACTTAAAAGTTATAAAACTATCCTATGAATTTATAGAGATTCTATATGACATGAAAGCAGATCTCAAATATGTTTAGAAAATCAACCTTCAAAATTTTTAGATCTGAAACAACTCTTTTTGAAAATTCGATTTGATTTGTTTCAAGATATTATTTATGAACATCCTAATTTCACAAACTGTGAAATATGATTTTGAAACAAATATTTTCATATATATAACTATACAGAGTTGAAAGTCTCTTTTTCAAACCATTTTTGAAAACAGGATGGATCAAAACAAGATATACAAAAAATATAAAAGATCCAACGAAAGAACAGTAGGAAACCTAAAATACTAAGTGTGAATGTCCCTTTTTGTAGATCTCACACTTTCTGAAAGAAATATGAGATAAACTACAAGGGTGGTTCCTAAGAGAGACACCGGTTGAAGATTTCTTCAAACAGCACAACCTAACACCTCAACAGAACCACAAAACCTCAACATATTTTCTCTCAACTTTGGGTTTTTATATGGGAAAGGTTTGGTGTTTGATTGGAAAGAAAAACGTTTAGAATTTTCAATACACGAACTGGTCTCTCTCTCTCTCTCTCTCTATATATATATATATATATATATATATATATATATATATATATATATATATATATATATATATATATATATATATATATATTCTATCTCTCTCTCTTCCTTCCCTCTTAATTTTTTTTGTCAAAAGAGACAAAGTCTAAAACTCTCTAAAGGCTGACCCTAAGGCTCCTTATATAGTAGACTGAGAATGATCCAGAAGGACGAAGGAAAGGAATGGTTGAGATCAAGTCTAACCAATTGACTTTTGATCTAAAGGCTATAAAGGAACTGTTTATATTCTCTCATGGATAGGTTGTTTCGATTTATACAAGGATTGGGTTTAAGGGCGTGTATATCGTAAATAGAGTTTGATCCAAGGGTTGTGAATTAAGCGCGTAACACAGACACAATGGAACAGTAGAGTGCACACACGTGTAGAGATATTATTGCATAACAAACGCACATTTTTGGTGTTCTAATAATACAAATTGCACGCACAAATTTATCTGCCGGTTTTGGTTTCTACCCTAACAAAATTTTTAGGATAAAAGGTATTATATTTTAACCCTAACACTTTTAAAAACATAATTTCAATTATTCAAAAAAATAATTTAAAATGATTTTAAAATGTTAGAAAAAATCCTAAAAATCATTCAACCTATTGTGCACACATATTAAATCTATTATGCAGTGAATGTCTCATAATGTGAGTTCATGAGATCAATACTAACCTTTATGGTAGCTCATTGAGTTTCTTGGACTTGATTTCCATCTTAAAGGTTAGAATATTTGAGACAGGGTAACTCTTAAAAGTCTAATCCTATTTTGTCTCAATATCCAAACTAGTTAGAACTCCTATAGGGTATAGACTCAAGTGAGTTAACCTTATAATGTGTTCTCACAAACAACTACCCCCATCGACCTAGCCGTCCTAAAAAATAAAACAAAACCAAAGTACTCCTAAACGACCTTCCCATATTTATTCCCATATACATAACTAAACACTTAATAACTTCACAACATAACCAACTTCACAAATATCACCAGTTTTATAAAAAAACCTACGCAAAGCTACCAGAAGATCCATCTCCATGGTCATCTACATCTTGATGTCACCAAACTTCCCCTGGATGGATAGTATACCTAAGAAAATCCATGGAACGGTAAGCCCAGACAAGCCTAGGGAAAACCACTACGCCTCCCTCCATGGTGTCAAACATGGCAAAACATCTCTGGTCGGTCTCCTCGGCTAAAATCCTAGACACTAACCTCCTCCACGGCCATTTCATATAGTCTCTAAATATGTGCCAAACTCAGCCAACAGACTCGAAAGGACGGGTCGACGGCCGATAACTTCTCATAAATAGCCCAACTGTATACGCATGCTTTCTGTCAAATCCTCCACAGGGAAGAAATCGAAGATACGAGAAGGTACAATATGCTCCCATCCGACTTGGCACAGAAGCCGCCAAGGAAACGTACTGTTATTCCCCTAATTCCAGAATGGGCTACAACTCTCCCTACCATGGTACCGACCATCGCAGACATCGACCTTCGTGCTCCATAAACCAGCTTACCCAGTTCTCTACGTATGAGCCAGAGCTGATGAAATAATGAGTGAAGAAATTCAAGATAGCCACATGAACAACATCATAAAGATACCTCTCAGAAAATTAGAATGGCCTTCCCGCCAAGCATTTAGACAGTTCAGGGTCTCTACCAGTATCACTGCCTCGCGATTGTGACGATATGACATCCACGCAGTAATGGAAACAAGTTTAGGGTCACCATTATGTCCCCAGTCACTAGTAAGAGCCTTGAAGTTAGGCCCAAACCAGTAGCTACAGCAAAACCAACATCATTTTAGTCTGTTCAACATAGATGATCCAGCTCAATCGAATAAAAGTGAGAAGACCCATTTTACAACCAAGCTTTATATTTTCTCGTCTATGTACCAACCAAGCCTCCAAGGCCTTACTCTACTAAAAAAATTCCAAAAATCTCATTTTTACCTTGTCTCAAAATAAATCCCTTCAAAGGGAAACTCTTTGTCACTATGCCTCCAAGGCCTCTCGTTATTCAAAAAAACACATTCTCCTACTTTTTATCAAATTAAAAACTCAGTAGAAAATTAAAGTGTATGTAAAGTTAGCCACTAAATCAAGATAATCGAAACTCTCTCTTTACCTTCCCTAGGAAGTCCAAAAGGCCATGCCAGGGCTATTTGGCAACCCCTATAACCTTCCAGTCAACAACCCCATGAAATTTCGTACACAAAATCCTAAAAAATGCCAAATATTTCCAAAAAAAATCCCAAAAAAATTCCTAACAATGCCAAATAAATATTGAAACATTTTTTAACCAAGAAAACCATTTTAATCTCCCAAATCGGATTAACATCATGTTTTTATCCCTAGCTCAAAACCATACAAACCAACGCACCCGTGTTCCAATACTTATCACAACCCCCCAATAATAACTCGAAAAAATTCATCCTCAGCAAAAATTAAATTTTTCCTCAGCAGGGCTACGTAGTATCCAATATATTTCCCCAGCAGGAACTCCTGAATTAAACCTTTTCCAAAGTAGAGATAGAAACCCTAAATCTCCCCCCCCCCCCCCCCCCAACAACACGTTCCTCGGAGGAATTGTTAAAAATTATCAACTGGACTAAGATTTTCAGCCCTTCTTAAAAGGACATAATCGCCACACAGATGTCTTTTCCCCAGTAAAGTCTACAAAATTCAAGATTCCCTAGGAGATTTATCCCAATTAAGGTCCTCGGAATTGACCTCGGCCCTCAGAATTGGTCGCCTCCCATTTACGGTCCTCATAATTGACCTCGACCCTTAAAATAGGTTGCCCCCCATTTGAGGTCCTAAGAATTGACATCGGCTCTCAGAATTGGTCGCTCCCACTTAAGGTCCTCAGAATTGATCTCGACCCTCAGAATTGGTCACTACCAACTTAAGGTCCTCAGAATTGACATCGACCCTCAGAATTGGTCGATCCTACTTAACGTCCTTAGAATTTACCTCGACCCTCAAAATTAGTCTCTCCCAACTTAAGGTCCTGAGAATTGACCTCGACCCTCAGAATTAGTCTCTACCACTTAAGGTCCTCAAAAATTGACCTCGACCTTCAGAATTTGTCGCTCTCCACTTAAGGTCCTCGGAATTGACCTCGACCCTCAGAATTGGTCTTTCAAACTTAAGGTCCTCAGAATTGACCTCGACCCTCATAATTGGTCACTCCAAACTTAAGACCCTCAGAATTGACCTCGACCCTCAAAATCGATCGTTTTCATTTAAGGTCCTCAGAATTGACCTCGACCCTCAGAATTGGTCGCTCCAACTTAAGGTCCTTATAATTGACCTCGATCCTCATAATTGGTCGCTCCAACTTAAGGTCCTCAGAATGGACCTCGAACCTCATAATTGGTCGCTCCTAACTTAAGGTCCTCAGGATTGACCTCGAACTTCAGAATTGTTCACTCCCACTCAAGGTCCACAGAATTAAACTCGGCCCTCAGATTTGGTCGCTCTCCACTTAAGGTCCTCAGAATTAATCCTGATCCTCATAAATGGTCTCTCAAACTTAAGGTCCTCATAATTGACCTCGACCCTCAGAATTAGTCACTCCTAACTTAAAGTCCTCAAAATTGACCCCGACCTTCAGAATTGGTTGCTCCCATTAAAGGTTCTCAGAATTGGCCTCGACCCTCAAAATTGGTCGCTCCAACTTAAGGTCCTCGGAATTAACCTCGACCCTCAGAAATGATCGTTCCCAACTTAAGGTCCTCAGAATTGACCTCGGTCCTCATAATTGGTCTCTCCAACTTAAGATCCTCATAATTTACCTTGGTCCTCAGAATTGGTCGCTCACAACTTAAGGACCTCAGAATTGACCTCGACCCTCAGAATTGGCCACTCCTACTTAAGGTCCTCAGAATTGACCTCGGCCATCAAAATTGATTGCCTCCCAGTTAAGCTCCACATAATTAACCTCGACCCTCCAAATTAGTCGCTCCTACTTAATGTCCTCCGAATTGTCCTTGACCCTTAAAATTGGTCACTTCCTCTTAAGGTCCTCAAAATTGACCTTGACCCTCAAAATTGGTCGCTCCCATCTTAGGTCCTCATAATTGACCCCATCCCTATGAACCGACGATCCCCACTATCACCTTAGTTCCTCATAATTGACCTTGATCCTCTGAATCGGTCATCCTTGTCCCTTAGGTCAGCAGAATCGACCTCTTTCTCAAGATATCATGTGGTGTCTATTCGATGACTTTCACTTGTTCCAAGCTCACCCGTCGAGGGGATATGTAGACACCATATTCTAGGACCCCCAAAAGTCCCTCCTTAGGTCCCTAGCACCTCCCCATTTCACTACAAATCTTAGGTCATACTTCGAGTACCGATCTAGATGCCATCGGGTGTTCCCAGGCCCCGTTTGACTCTAGTCAACTTCATCGTCAAAGTGAAAACTAAATGAATCTTTAAAGGGCTCTGAATCTCCTTTCCAAGGGTCAGCCCTATGCTTAAATCGTCATAATTGTTCTTACGAACAGACTATTTTACTATCAAAAATGATTTGGAGGCCACCGAGCGCTCTTAGGCCCTGAATTGACCCCAATCAACTTCACCGTTTGAGTGAAATCTCAATGAGTCCTATAAGTGCACTTAAACCCCTTTCCAATGGTATGCCCTGTGTGTGAAATGGGATAACTATTCTAATGAATGATCTGTTTCCCTCAAAAATTGATCCGAAGGCCACCGGGCTCCATTTGACAAAGGTCAACTCTTCAACTCGAATGAGAATGAATGAATATTCAAAGGGAACTAATTACTATTTCCAAAGGTCTACCCCGTCCATGAATTAGCCTTACGGTACAGATGAATGACCCATTTTACTCTGAAAAGTCACTAGGCACTTTTGGGCCCCGTTTAACCAAAGTCAACTCTCTGAACCGAGCGAAGCTCTTTAGAACATCAAAGTAACTCGCATAACCTTTCCAACATCCCATCCCTGCATGATTCTGTCTTTTGGTTTAGACAAACGATCCATTATCGTTCGACGATCTCTTGTCCAAAGGACCGACGGCCGCTTTCGAGCCCCATTTCACCCAAAGTCAACACCGAACCCAGGAGTAGGCCTGTCAACGAATCGGATTTTATCCGAATCCGATCCGTTTACATGGATTTGGATCACGCCTGAAATTTGATTACCCGATTATCTGATTATCCGATTACCAGTTTGTTAAATGGAGCGAATTTGGATTCATATGATCCGATCAGCTAATAATCTGATACGATTAATATATATCTATATATATAATATTTTTAATTAATATATATATTGTATTTAGAAATTTACTAATATTTTAAACATGTATTTTAATAGGTTTTTATAATAGTCCTATATTAATATATATTGTATTTATTTATAATAGTTATTTAAATATATTTTTTGAAATATATATTATAATAGTTATTTATAATATATACTGTATTTTGAAATTTATAATAATTATTTATAATATTGTAATTAGATCGGATCGGATAAACGGACTGAATTAACGGATTCTTAATAGATTTAGATTCGGAACCCTAACAGATAATCCGTCGAATAATCGAATAGGATCTGAATCCGTTTAACATAAATGGATTCGGATGTGGATTGGCCTGATCCGGTCCGAATCTGACCCGTTTACAGGTCTACCCAGGAGCATCCCAAAGGAATCTTGAAGGTATCTATCTGAATTACCTTTCTAATGGTATGCCCTATTCACCATTTGGATTTACAAATTGCATTCTACGACCATTTTTTCGAAAATAATTTGCATGAGACTACCGATTGGCAGCTTCATTTCCCTGTCAATCGGCAGTGTGTCTGGGGTCACCTGTCAATTGGCATAGCTAGGGATATGCCGATCAATATTACCCCTAACCTTTATAATGATGGAATGATCTCACTTCCAAGACACACCTCAGATCCATCAATATTAGTGATCTGAGCAACATTCTTCTGCAATCAGCAAAATTTCCTTGTGCAAAATTCCTTTCAACTTTTCACTCCCATCATTTCCATACTCAATTTAGAAAAATCTCCTTCTCTCTCTTCCAACATTCATCTCAATTTGAAAGGGGGTTCATCAAGGATCAAGATCAATCCTCGAGTCTCCAAAAAAGGTCCAAATACGCTTTTCTCTCTTTAAATCTCTTTATTTACGGTCACACCCATAAATTCCAACGGGATCATTTATCACATTTTCTCAAAACTAAAATATATTTTCTTCACACACACATATTATAAACTCCGGTTTGAATCAATGGGATAAACCCCTCCCTTGTGCCACATGCGAACTAAATGGACTTTGATTCCTTTATAGGTTATGTAGGCATTTGGGGCTAAAACTCGAGACTCGAGTCCAATTATCCTATTTACATATTTTCCTATTTTATCCATGCATTATTCTTATATATCATGCTTGTGATTCATATTTTCCCGTCTTATCTAACGAATATTAGCATTCTATTATGACGATCAATATCTCGATAAGCGCATACACCATATTTTCTAATTATTATTTTGAAAACATTCCTTTGGATGACCTCGCTTTATCTTTTCCATGATATGAGTCGAATGATTCCGATCTCCATGTATATATACATGCGCACACACTTCAAAGAGAAATTAAGTAAAATTCCCATGAGAGACTAAAAGGGCGGGATGGGTGCCTAACACCTTCCCATTCCGTAACTTAGTCCCCGAAACATAGAACTATTGATTTCGTAAGCATTAGTTTGTCTTTGATGCCACTCTCTCAAGGCAGCAACATGTTCTTTTGCCTGTTTTGTGAAAAATAAGCTGGTGACTCCATCTCTTTACAACCCCCTTAAATCGACGATAATCAAAGTGTTCCTATAAAAGGGCGTGATACCTTCTCTCCCTCTCTGTGTGATTTCACGTGAGCATCGGAATCTCGAGACGGGAGGAAAAAGCCAAGGAGGGATAGTCACACTACTGGTTCATGCCTTTAAGTGCCGCATATATGTAAGGACATATATATATATATAATTATATAAATTAATTGAGATTAATTCATTAGTATAATGATATGGACAATAAATTACAGACCCAATACGTAGTATGCATAATAGATGTTTATGTCACTTTTATGGGTAGTAAGACTAAGGTGCTTTGGGAATTGCTAAAATAAGTGTAGATTATTACATTTTATAACGTGGATTATTCTAGATGGATCTTAAAATAAATTGGCACGGTTATCAGTTATTACTTTGGGACTTGGGTGGTTATACGTATAGTATTGCACTTAGATGAGGGGTGAGATACTTAACGTATATGAGTGTCGATGGAGGATGCTTACATTAACTTAACTGTATTATTACACTTCACTTAATGTAAGTTAATTTTTTCAACTCTAGGGTGCGCCTAGACAGGGATAGCAAGACTGACGTGATATCAGCCTTTCAGTCTTGCCTTGCCTACCAAAGATCAGATCATTGATTCCAGCTTAGGTTGCTACTCTACTTCAGTCTTTTACTTTTAGATTATTATATGGTCATAAGTCCGAAGTTTATTTTATTTCAGTTGGTTTGAGATAGTTATGTTTATGTTGCAATCTTATTTGTCTTATGTGGATGATGGACTTATAATTTTTCTTAGCTATTAATTTAATTCAGTTTTAATTCAAATGTGGTTTGAAAACGAATGTTTTATTTTGGGTTGATGCTGAGAATGATACAAATTGACAAGAAAGCCCCATCTTCGACATATTATGTCTGGACATCCTTTACATGAGAAAATAGGGGATGTTACAGGACCCAAAATGAAATAATGTTCAAAATATATTTCAGTGTGGCAAGAAATTAATATTTTAAAAAAACTCTCGATGAGAGGTTAAGGAGCAATTTTAAAAAAAAAAAACTCTTTGAACATTCTCCTCGGGCTCATCAAGCTTCTTCTTAAGATCATCATTCTCAAATTGGATTAGGATGCCGACCTCCCCTACATCCTTGGCCTCAGCAAGTTGGGCCTTCAAATCATTTATCTCCTTTGCATTTAGGATACCACATCTTCTAAGTCTTTCAGGTCACCTTTTATCTTAGTGACCAAGGTGGATTGATCCTTGTAGGCCTTAGTAATCTTCTTCAAGGCCTTATGAATAGACAAAAATTCCCTGCGAGCTTGAGCACTTGTGCCTTGGCCAAGCTAGCTATCAAGGATTCCAGAAAAGGAGGGAATATCCTCAGTAATAATCTACAGAAGTAATAAAACAAGAAACCAAAAGGATTCAACAAGGGCATTCAAGATAATAAGAACAGTTATGAATGTAGCTTTTTATTAATATGTATAATGAAGTGGGAAGAGCCCTTACAATTCAACCAAAAGAGAGAAAAAGTACAAAACCCAACAAAATCTAATCTAGGTGGTATCATTACTTCACCTGCTCCTCGGTGTCGGCTGCCTTGTCCTTGGTTGCCACTTCCTTGGCTTGGTCAATCGCGACGTTGGTGGATGCTTCATCATCAACCTTCGAGGGGAGCTAGGATAGTGCTCGTCAAAGATCTCGGACTTAGCAGGGACCTTGGCCTTCATCAGGGATACATCATAACCCTTCTGGAAGCTAGCCCTTTAAATGTAGGCTAACTGGACCTTGGTATTAGCATAGGCCTCTTCCCTGCCTTTTCCAAAGCTAGCCTCTTTAAATGCAAGGCACTTGATAGCCACTTTAACTAACTTAGAATTCTTTGCCTTTAGTTTAGTACTCTCAACCTTTATCAGGCTATTCTTAATCTTCAATGAAAGCCATAATCTCTATGGAGGCCTTCTTTTCCCGGTCATAAACCTTCTGGGCCATAGCCATGGTCTCTTCAGTTTTCTTACAGGCAAGGATAAGTTCATCATTTATCTTAGACGTTTTAAGCGAACACCCAAGGGACTGGTAAAATCTACCATGAACTGCAAAATATAGATAGGTGAAAAGTGTTAAAAACATTCAGAGCAAAGGAAAAGACCAAATGAAAATAAAGAGAAATGAAATTCTCACCGTGGACAGAGTTTGGAAAAAATGAATGTTAAGCTGGTTAGGATCCAGAAACTTTAGATACTCATAATTTGTAGTAAGCATGGTCCCCCTCAGTAGACCATGGGCCAGAGATGGATTTTGAGCCACAAATATTGCGTGGAAGGTTCTGGGTAAGAGGGGAGGAACATCACTTTTCTTAGAAGGGGAGGGCCCATAGGGGCCTTCTCCTTCTTTTTTTTTATAACCAGACTTCAATCATCGCCCTTGGGGGCTACGGGTTCATTCCTCCTCAGGGACTTAGATTTGAGGGAGAGGGGAACATCATCATCATCGTATTTTATCATAAGAACTCTCTTCCTAGGAGGCACCATCGAATCCTATTCATCAGCAAGGATGGAATTAACGTCGAGAGACTCAAATGGAAAAGACTCCTCATCTAGAATAGGCACCTCAGGAATATCATATATCAAGCGATAAGTGAAGCTACCGGCAGTATTGGTATACTCTAGGAAAAATGAGGCCAATTGTGGGTGATAACCTCCATCAAGGTATTCTCCCATCCTCTAAGCCTTTAATTGCTCACCATCTCCTATATGGTGGATAGAGGGCTCTTTATTCTTCCTGCAATTTGTACAAAAACACAACAAGAACCATTACCAGCAACAGTAGTTCAATAAGACATAAAAAATAAGAGACACCAGTATAAACCTATGTCACCCCTACCCCCCTCAATCGGGGCACAGAAACCCAGCATACTCTTCGCCCGGGCGTAGAAGTGGATGTTGCCAATTTCTAGTAATAAACCCCTAAACCCAATAACCCTTGTTGGAATCAGGGAGGTTCACAACCAAAATCATATTGGCTTTCCTCGCTTTTAAGTAAACAAGGCCATTAGTGGCGTGGGACCAGGTGTAATAGTACCTAATTTTTGGTATACCAAGGATAGTCCCATAAATCTCATCGATTCTATTCACCTCATTGATAATACGCTATGTATTGGGGGCACACTGAGCTGGTACTACCCTAAAGAACTCGTAAAACTCTAGGAAAAGAGGGTTGGGGGTAAAGTCAATCCCCCATGGATTACGCAAGGGTATGAATTCAGTCCCCCCATCTATAGTAATGGCATTTATTGGCATGGGGGCACAGTCAATTGTAACCCATTGAGGAATGGAATAAGTTTTCCTAAAATCCTCTACATTTTAGTTGTGAAGAGTGTCCACTATTGTCAAAAAATAAACTACGACAAATGAAGAAAATAGAGGTGGAAAAAAAGAAAGCTATACAGAACAAGGAATGACTATGATGAGAAGAACTTATAGAATGGATGAATGAGAATAGGAGAACTCTGAAGTCTTTTTTAGAGAGAGAGAGAGCAAGGTGACGGTTTGGTACTGATTGTGGAAGCAAACGATGTTTGAGAAGTGTGCACAGTCATAAGGGATTAGAGTCAAAATGGTTATTAGTGTTTCGCCTCTCCTTATGATGAGCGTATCCTTGTAAGTTACCAAATATTTACGAAATTGACATGCTGGCAAAATTTGTCACAAATGAATGAATTTAATGGACCTTTAACAAATGTAAAATTCTGTGGACCAATTCTGGACTAAACTTATGTGACACCCCGCCTAATTAAATACCGGGTGATCAGTCCTTTATTAAATTATAATCAAGGTGAACGGTTGGTTCATTCTTAGCATCACTGTCGTAAAAATAACTTTTCCAATTAAACACCCTAATTATTTAAGCTAAGTGACAAAAACCATTTTTAAGACATTAATTCCAAATTTCAATTAAACCAATATTTTAAAACATTACATAATTCATAAATTAAGAATCACCCAACAACTATACTGGAACAAATAATCCAATTAATTAAACATCCAACTAATTGATTCCAACATTAAAACTTAAAGGAAAACATCCTGATATGAATAAATCCCAAAGTATAAATACTGAAAATAAACTAATCGTAATATCTGATAAAACAACTGAATAATGGAAAGGGCGACACATGCCCAACTGAATAAATAGTGTTAGAAGTGGAATCAACAATCAGATCATCTAAGCAAGAGGCCTGCAACTTCCACCTAAGCTGCAGCGCGTTCCTTTCGGAGGATCCTATGCAAGACGCCCATGTGGCTGGGCACCTGTAATATATACATATATATACAAGAGAGAAGATAAAATAGGAAACGGGTCAGAGCCCAATTGTAAAAACAGTTTAAAATTAGTTTAGCAAGTATTTAAAATGCTACCGGCTAATGCAACCAACATATTAGTGCGGCACTCCCTTGAGAAATTATCACCTCTCTTCTAATGTGCACACCTATCGCACTAATCTTACCAATAGTCTAACTTATCTTATCTTAAGTTACTAGTAAGATTTCATGCCGACTATTTCAAATGTTTAAGAGGTTAATTTTATTTAACAGCAAAGTTCTCACATAAGCCTTATTTAATTATAAAGTTTCTCAGCAATATAACATACTTTTCAAACACTTATTTCCAAGTTGAAATAATTATCCATTTCTTACATACCATAGATACAGTAGGTAGTTCCCAAACTCCACATTTAAAAGATATATATATTAAATACTCATATAATATATATATTCTAACGGCACCCCACATAAAATTTATGGTGCGGACATACTCTGCTATCCAGTCCCCGTATGACTCATACTAAGGGAAATACAAGTTCGGAATCACTCTCGAACTGTATTAACACAAAAAACATACAATATTGAGGCGAAGCATAGTTCCAAGTCTCTAAGAGGTCAGTACATACCCTCACGTCTCTCAGGACCGTATGACTATCGATCCGATAGCCTGTACCAAGGATTCCTATCTTCTAAGGTACGAGCCAATATCCCCCATAAAGGTCCCATCGAGATAAGACTGTCCCAACGCGGTAACCTCAGGGATAGCAAGTAGCGCGGACATGATTTTTACACGTATATAGTATATGCATAAACACAGTCATATATATATACTACTATTACCATATCAAATTTAGGTACACTCTCACGACCCATAATTATTATATTTATCCTTATTACTCGTTATTTAGTTATCACGTATAACAGATTGTCTCTTATTCTAATTTATGGGATTGTTCCAACTTACTACGTAATACTCATGGATTCCTATCTCTCCAAGTGTAATTTCAATAGGTATTCATTTATTTTACAACATAACTTCCTTACGAGTCTCACCCTTTAACACAAGTTCCCATTATCCCTTATGTGTAAAACAACACCCCCGTGAAATGTTAATCTCGTCTTACATTAACGGGTCCATAAATTTCTAAGGTCCTACTGGTCTTCTTTATATCCCAAAATATTCTAACCTTGATATTCAAGAATGTCTAATCATTTAAGTTGGAATAAACCATAAAATAATATGAGTTATACAGGAGGGGTCAATCGATCGATGGCAGGTGTTCGATCAATCGAACCATCGATCGATCGATGCTCTAGGGTCGATCGATCAATCAAGCAGATATGGCAGAATTTCCAGATTACGGGTTTCCTCTTCCAAAATCATCCAAAATGATATCTTTGATTTCCAAACTCCAAATAATTTATACTAGAAGTATTATAACCTCAAATAAATGATTTCCTACGTCAAGCATGCGGATTTTCATCATGAAAAACGAATTAAAAGGGGTATAATCCATAAAAACATCAAGAACCCTAATATTTCTTTTGTTTAGTTCTTTCCCATTCTTTTACTAGATTTCATACTCTTTATTTACTGTAATATCGTGGTTCAATCTCTATATATGAATTGAGTTACCAGAATGCATCTAATACTCATACAACATTCGAATTTAAATCTCCAAAATGGGTTTTTCTTTCACAAAAACTAGTCCTAATCAATCCTAGGCTAATATGATTGGAGCATTAACAGAATTGGGGCAAGATAGATACTTGCCTGAGAATTTTCGGTTCAGATTTGTGGAGATATTTGTATGGATGTGATCCTCGTTGCACGCTCTATCGTTTGGCGGCCACGGCGGTGAAAACGGGGGAGTTCTTGGCCTAGAACTCCTCGGAAAACCTCTCCTCTACCTCTCCTATAGCCGTCTTTGGTTTATGGTGTTTGTAACCCTAGAATATGACTCTTGTCATCTGATATACCCTTTGATTTTTCGTGGGTTTTCATGCCCAAAAATGTAAAATGTCCAAAACGCCCTCCCGGGGTGTTAATTAGGCCTAAAAATGCCCCGAGACCCAAACTAAACCCCCGGGTACATTATTTTGACTATCTCAACCCTTACGGACACATTGAAGCACTCAAAATGACCATACAGGTGACTTCTAATTTATTTACTTTTAATAGTACAAATTTAATCCCGACACGACCCTAGTGCGTCCCAATAAATTTCCAAAATTATCAAATTAGATTCTCGTGATAATTTTACTAATTATAATTACACCACTTACTTTACCCATAAAGTAACTTATAACAAAAAAAATTACTAACTCTCATCACGCTAGTAAGTATTTAAATGATTTTCCGGATTAATATTAATTTAATATCTCTAATTAAATTTAATAAATCCTCAAAATTAAAAGGCATAAAAATACGAGGTATTACATACTTCCCCCCTAATAACGGAATTTCATCGCGAAATTCGAAAAAAATAAGGTGTACCTGTTAAGAATAACTCTGGGTACTTCTCACGCATGTCCGTCTCACGCTCCCAAGTGGATTCCTCCACATTATGATGCTCCCACTAGACCCAAACAAGTGGGACTACCTTTGACCTCAATCTCCTTTCGCTATGGTCTAGGATAGCCACTGGCCTCTCCTCGTAAGAGCTATCTAGCTGTAAGTCAATCTCCTCAATCGCGATATGAGTATGGGCCATGTCATCCCGAAGGTATCGTCTCAACGACGAGATGTGGAATACATCCTGAATGCGATGTAAATGATCTGGCAATCCCAATCTGTATGCTACCGGCCCAATCCTCTCGATAATGGGAAATGATCCCACGTACCTCGAGGCCAATTTCCATTTCTTCCCGAACCTCATCACTCCTTTTTATAAGAGATACACATAGTAATACTTGGTCCCCCATATTAAACTCTCGAAAGAACCGTTTTGCATCAGTGTAGCTTTTCTCCCTATCCTGGGCTATCCGAATGTGACTCTTGATAATCTCAATCCTAGCGGAGTTTCCTGAATCACCTCTGGTCCGAGCAACTTGTTATCCCCCACCTCTAGACAACAAGTTGGGGAATGACAAGGCCTGCCATACAAAGCCTCAAATGGAGCCATGCCAATCATGAACTGATAAGAGTTATTATAAGCGAACTCTACCAGTGGAAGATGTGGCTACCAACCTCCTCCAAAATCAAGGACACACATGCATATCATATCCTCTAACATCTGATTAGTACGCAATGTTTGTCCATCTGTCTGTGGTGATAAGTTGAACTTAACCTCAACTCTGTACCCATGGCCTCCTGAAAGCTCTCCCAAAAATGCTACACAAAAATCTTGTCTCTATCTGACACAATATTTAGGAGCATCCCATGTAATCTGACAATCTCAACAATGAACAGCTGAGCATACTGACCCGTGGTATAGTCTGTTCGCACCGGCAGAAAATGAGCCACCTTGGTCAAACGATCCACAATCACCTAGATGGAGTCGTGGCCCCATTGTGATGTAGGCAACCCAGTAATAAAATCCATAGAAATACTCTCCCACTTCCACGCGGGTATTTCCAATGGCTGAAGCAACCCCGACGGTTTCTGATGGTCTACCTTTACCAGCTGGCAGGTAGAACACTTGGACACGAACTCAACAATATCCTTTTTCATCCCACTCCACCAGTATTGCCACCTCATATCCTGGTACATCTTATCGGGACCCGTGAGACTAGGTCATCACTGCATGACGTAAGTCTGCTCCTTTGGGAACCATCAATCTCCCATTAAACCTCAAACCTCCATCGGAACTAACAGAATATCACTCAGTACCCTCAGCTAAGAGTCGTACAATCTTCTCCTGGCAAAATGGGTCTGTTGTCTGTGCCTGTATTACCGTCATAACAATCTCGAGTGTCACTGTCATGATGAAGGAATGGGCTACTGCGTCCTGGTGACCTAACTATTTCCACTTTGTTTTCCAGACGTCCGCTACATTGTCTACCGGTCTACGACTCAATGCATCAGCAACTACGTTGTCCTTCCTCGGATGGTACTATATATCGAACTGATAGTCCTTCATAAATTCTAACCACCTGCGTTGATGCATATTCAGCTCTCGCTGAGTGAACAGGTACTACAGTGACTTGTAGTCTGTGAACAAACAAAATTTCTCCCCCAATAAGTAGTGTCTACATATTCTCATTGCAAAGACGATCGCTGCTAACTCTAGGTCGTGTGTCGGGTAATTCTTCTCGTGCAGCTTAAGCTTGCGGGAGGCAAAACTATAGCCTTCTCCTCCTGTTGAAGTACTCCCCCAAGTCCCCGTAGAAAGGCATCGATGTAAACCAGATACTCCACGCCCGTCTTAGGTAAAGCAAGGACCGGTGCTGAAGTAAGCTTGTCTTTCAGCTCGTCGAAAGCCAACTGACAAGCATCATCCCAAACATATGGTACCCCCTTGCGAGTCAGGTTCGTCAATGGACCCGCTATTTTGGAGAACCCCCGAATTAATCTCCTGTAGTATCCGACTAATCCCAAGAAACTACGCACTTTCATGGGTGTCGTGGGCTGTCCCCACTCCTTCACTGCTGACACTTTACTCGGGTCAACTGTTATCCCCTGTTCAGAAACAACATGCCCCAAGAACTACACTTCCCGTAACCAGAACCCGCACTTCTCGTACATAGCATACAACTGATGCTCTTGTAGAGTCTGAAGAACCTGCCTCAAGTGCTCGGCATGCTCTTCCTTAGAGTGTGAATATATCAGGATGTCATCTATGAAGACGATGACAAACTAATCCAAGAACTCTCTGAACACTCGGTTCATCAGGTCCATGAATATGGCTGGAGCACTTGTGAGTCCAAATGGCATTACTCTGAACTCATAGGATCCATATCTCGTCAAGAAAGAAGTCTTCGAAACATCCTGCTCCCTAATACGTAGCTGATGGTACCCTGACCTCAAATCTATCTTTGAAAAGAAAGTTGCTCCCCTCAGCTGGTCGAACAGATCATCGATTTGAGGCAACGGATACTTGTTCCGTATCGTGACCTTGTTCAGCTCCCGGTAGTCCACACATAACCTCAGTGAATAATTTCTCTTTTTCACAAACAAAACTGGAGAGCCCCAAGGTGAGGTACTCCTGCGAATGAAGCCCTGACCTAACAGCTGCTCTATCTGATCTCGTAGCTCTCGCATCTCCACCGGAGCCATACGGTATGGTGCGCGTGCTATAGGTCGAGTATTCAGTAATAAATCTATGACAAAATCTATCTCTCGACTGGGGGGTAGGCCAGGTATCTCATGAATACATCAAAATACTCACGAACAACTGGGATCGAATCTACGGGAATCACGACCTCCTTAGAGGTATCCTCCTCTATGTAATACAAATGAGCGGTCGAGCCTCCCCCTCGGCGAGGCATCGCCACTATAAACATCTCTTGCCCCGAAATGGCAAAGATAATACTCCCACTGAAACAATCTATCATGGCTCTGTAAGCTGCGAGCCAATCCATACCAGTAATGACGTTGTGCTCATGCATATCTAAGACTAACATGTCTGCTGGTAATACCAAGCTACCAATCTCTCCTCCCACACCTCGGTATATAAAGAAAATTAACGATCCATTTCCCAGTGGGGAGTCTACACATGTTACAGTGCTCTCTGCTGTGGCTAATAACCCTAAGGCCTTCGCAAAATGGGGAGCTATAAAATAGTGTGTCACCCCGGTATCAAATAAAACCCGACCCATAGTACCATGGATAGGAAGCATACCCTCAATCGCGGGTGGCGCCTGTGGAGCTGCTGCCTAGTGGACGTTATAGACACGTCCGTACTATAACTACCCCTGCTGCACTGGAACGGCTGGAATGGCTGTTAGGGATGGTACCTGAGCTGGTTCTGGGAGGGCGGTTGGAAAAAGTGGCCTTTGTGGCTCATTACGAGCACCCTGCTGCTGTGGGGCCCTATCACCCTCTGGAAAATCCTGGCGCCTGTGGCCATTTTTACCACACCCGAAGCATCGGCCCCTAAAATTTCCTCCCCTCTGTCCCTGCTGATTACGGCCCTACTGGCCGTTACCACCCCGCCATTGGCCCTGCTAAAAACACTGTTGGCCCTGATGGCCCTGCTGCTGCCCCTGCGGCTGACGATGTTGGCCCTGCTGACCCTGCCTAAATCTCCCAAATCCCTACCTGGAATCATCTGATCGAAACCTCTTAGTAGGGTCCCCCTGATGGGAACTCTGCTCATGCTGACGAGTCTCCCCCTGAGATGTCGGTGTTCCACTAGCACCATTACCCCCTGTCCTGCCCTGCTCGCTTGCTTCCCTACAGATGGAAGCGGTGATCCAGGAAGTGTAGCAAAGTAGCATTGAGTACATCTGTGTAGGTACTCAGAGAAATATTTTCTATAAGGTGCTGACGGATCCTCCAAGCTAACCCGTCCACAAACAATAGTATCTTCTTACCCTCAGTGGGTGCCTCATTTGGCACTATTGTGAGAAGTCTTGTGAACTCCTCTTCATACTCAGCAACAGTAGAATTCTCCTTCTTCAGACTCAGTAACTTCCTCCTCATCTCAGTCTGCACAGCGAATGGGAAGTACTTGTTATCAAATCGTGCCCAAAACAACTGAATAGAAATAACCTCCCTCTCCTCCAAGGTGGTAGTGGATTCCCACCAATGCAAAGCCAACAGTTGTTTCTGCACGTCCGTGCAATCGTACATACGCAGATGCCTCTGGATATCTTTCTTCCATTGGCTGGCTACACTAATATCTGAACCACCCACAAACTCTGGGGGATGCGCCTTCTGAAAAGCATCCCTAACTCGCTCCCATGCAGATGGAAGTTGTGCCGGTACTGGCTCCACTGCCTGAACTTGGTGTGCAGCCTGCTGTACTACCGCTAGCACAGCATTTACCGCCTGAGCAACAATGGAGGCTACCTCATTTGCGTTCATCATTCCCTGAGACGGAGCTACTGGCTACTCGGCTTGGGCACGCCTATCCTTTGGTGCACGTCTCTGAGGCATCGAAAACGTGAAGAAATTTATTAGTTTACAGTTATTATCAAATCTCAAATAGTTGAAGACGTAATCGTAAAAGCAAGAATACAACAACCCTAAAATAGGGCTCTATAACAAGAACGCTAAGCTGAAAGTGAAATAAGCCGTACAGATCCTAAGGACACTAGAACCTGACGCTCTGATACCACCTGTGACACCCCGCCTAATTAAATACCGGGTGATCAGTCCTTTATTAAATTATAATCAAGGTGAACGGTTGGTTCATTCTTAGCATCATTGTCGTAAAAATAACTTTTCCAATTAAACACCCAAATTAATTAAGCTAGGTGACAAAAACCATTTTTAAGACATTAATTCCAAATTTCAATTAAGACCAATATTTTAAAACTTTACATAATTCATAAATTAAGAATCACCCAACAACTATACTGGAACAAACCATCCAATTAATTAAACATCCAACTAATTGATTCCAACATTAAAACTTAATGGAAAACATCCTGCCATGAATAAATCCCAAAGTATAAATACTGGAAATAAACTAATCGTAATATCTGATAAAACAACTGAATAATGGAAAGGGCGACACATGCCCAACTGAATAAATAGTACTAGAAGTGGAATCAACAATGAGGTCGTCTAATCAAGAGGCCTGCAACTCCCACCTAAGCTGCAGCACATTCCTTCCAGAGGATCCTATGCAAGATGCCCCTGTGGCTGGGCACCTGTAATATATACATATATATACAAGAGAGGAGAGAAAATAGGAAACGAGTCAGAGCCCGATTGTAAAAACAGTTTAAAATTAGTTTAGCAAGTATTTAAAATGCTACCGGCTAATGCAACCAACATATTAGTGCGGCACTCCCTTGAGAAATTCTCACCTCTCTTCTAATGTGCACACCTATCACACTAATCTTCCCAATAGTCTAACTTATCTTATCTTAAGTTA
The DNA here is from genome assembly GCA_949130495.1 of Sambucus nigra. NCBI lineage: Eukaryota > Viridiplantae > Streptophyta > Magnoliopsida > Dipsacales > Adoxaceae > Sambucus > Sambucus nigra. The sequence continues at coordinate 43,390,693 of OX422221.1, forward strand.
CTCGTAAGATTTCATGCCGACTATTTCAAATGTTTAAGAGGTTAATTTTATTTAACAGCAAAGTTCTCACATAAGCCTTATTTAATTATAAAGTTTCTCAGCAATATAACATACTTTTCAAACACTTATTTCCAAGTTGAAATAATTATCCATTTCTTACATGCCATAGACACAGTAGGTAGTTCCCAAATTCCAGATTTATATATATAGTAAATACTCATATAATATATATATTCTAACGGCACCCCGCATAAAATTTATGGTGCGGGCATACTCTGCTATCTAGTCCCCGTATCACTCGTACTAAGGGAAATACAAGTTCGGAATCACTCTCGAACTGTATTAACATAAAACACATACAATATTGAGGCGAAGCATAGTTCCAAGTCTCTAAGAGGTCAGCACATACCGTCACGTCTCTTAGGACCGTCTGACTATCGATCCGATAGCTTGTACAAAGGATTCCTATCTTCTAGGGTACGAGTCAATATCCCCCATAAATGTCCCATCGAGATAAGACTGTCCCAGTGCGGTAACCTCAGGGATAGCAAGTAGCGCGGGCATGATTTTTACACGTATATAGTATATGCATAAACACAGTCATATATATATACTACTATTACCATATCAAATTTAGGTACACTCTCATGACCCATAATTATGATATTTATCCTTATTACTCGTTATTTAGTTATCACGTATAACGGTTTGTCTCTTATTATAATTTATGGGATTATTCCAACTTACTACGTAATACTCATGGATTCCTATCTCTCAAAGTGTAATTTCAGTAGGTATTCATTTATTTTACAACATAACTTCCTTACGAGTCTCACCCTTTAACACAAGTTCCCATTGCCCCTTATGTGTAAAACACACACCCCCCCCCCCCCCCCCCCCCCCGTGAAATGTTAATCTCGTCTTACATTAACGGGTCCATATATTTCTAAGGTCCTACTGGTCTTCTTTATATCCCAAAACATTATAACCTTGATATTCAAGAACGTCTAATCATTTAAGTTTGAATGAACCATAAAAAAATATGAGTTATACAGGAGGGGTCGATCGATCAATGGCAGGTGTTCGATCGATCGAACCATCGATCGATCGATGCTCTAGGGTCGATCGATCGATCAAGAAGGTATGGCAAATCTGCAGAATTTCCAGATTACGGGTTTCCTCTTCCAAAATCATCCAAAATGATATCTTTGATTTCCAAACTCCAAATAATTTATACTAGAAGTATTATAACCTCAAATAAATGATTTCCTACGTCAAGCATGCGGATTTTCATCATGAAAAACGAATTAAAAGGGGTATAATCCATAAAAATATCAAGAACCATAATATTTCTTTTGTCTAGTTCTTTCCCATTCTTTTACCAGATTTCATACTCTTTATTTACTGTAATGTCGTGGTTCAATCTCTACATATGAATTGAGTTACCAGAATACATCTAATACTCATACAACATGCGAATTTAAATATCCAAAATGGGTTTTTCTTTCACAAAAAATAGTCCTAATCAATCCTAAGATAATATAATTGGAGCATTAATTGAAATAGAGCAAGATAGATACTTTCCTGAGAATTTTCGGTCCAAATTTGTGGAGAGATTTGTATGTATGTGATCCTCGTTGCACGATCTATCGTTTGGCGGCCACGGCGGTGAAAACGGGGGAGTTCTTGGCCTAGAACTCCTTGGAAAACCTCTCCTCTACCTCTCTTATAGCTGTCTTTGGTTTATGGCATTTGTAACCCTAGAAGATGACTCTTGTCATCTGATATACCCTTAGAATTTTCGTGGGTTTTCATGCCCAAAAATGTAAAATGTCCAAAACGCCCTCCCGGAGTGTCAATTAGACCTAAAAATGCCCCGAGACCCAAACTCAACCCCCGGGTATATTATTTTGACTATCTCGACCCTTCCGGACACATTGACGCACTCAAAATGACCATACGGGTGACTTATAATTTATTTACTTTTAATAGTCCAAATTTAATCCCAACACGACACTAGTGCGTCCCGATAAATTTCCAAAATTATCAAATTAGATTCTCGTGATAATTTTACTAATCATAATTACACCACTTACTTTACCCATAAAGTAACTTATAACAAAAATAATTACTAACTCTCATCACGCTAGTAAGTATTTAAATGATTTTCTGGATTAATATTAGTTTAATATCTCTAATTAAATTTAATAAATCCTCAAAATTAAAAGGCATAAAAATACGAGGTATTACAACTTGGCCAGGAATTTTAGGGGCAATTGTGGGGACCAAATCAAAGTTGGTCCCAATTCTTTCTTAATCGAGCAATCCCAATAACTCACGATGCTAGTCCAACCCAGTTTTATCCACGAAGAAGATCAGTACAAGCATTATCACATGGATAATTATACTTTAATTAAGCTCGCATTGGTTATCTAAAATCTCAAACGAGATATTCAGGGAATCACCATGCGAGACAATAGCGATCTAAGTGATTTCCATGATTAATTAAACCATAATAGTTCTACACATCTATAAATACCACCCACACCCCAAGGCCAAGAGGGATGTAATTCTCAAACTTTGAGAGATACTAATAAAAATTAAGTGACCTCTCTGTGGACATAGGCAATTTGCCCAACCACATATATTTGTGTGTTATGTGTGACATTTGCATGATTTTTCTTTAATTGCTTTCTCGAATTCATTAATTGTGATTATTTGCACTTATAGTTTATATATGAAGCCTTGCCATTTCTCTAAATGTAAAATTGTGTAAGTTTGGTTTCAACGAAAGAACTTTCCTCTCGGTGATTATTTCTGGGATAGTGTTTTGTAAGTATGTCACTCAGGTTCGTGTCATCGGTATGACGATTGTGATGGGGTTTGAGTACATATAGATGGAAAAAATAAAGTGCCATTGGGACTTACAGATTTACTAATTGATATATGATATTTGGATGCATGTCGTTGATATGTGAATATTTTGGCATAATAAATTAATTGTTAATACGAGACACTCCTTCATATAGTCTTTATCATTGAAGTATGTGAGTATGGTGTGAGTACCATGTAATACAGTAATGTGATGCTAGTTATAAAAAAAAGTATTTACTACAAGGGCTATAAAATCTTATTGTTTGGAATCCTGCAGTGTTGTGGCATTTGATATTTTAGTTAATTTTATTCGTCTCCCATTAAATTGTAATGTAAATTTGTTAGCCAACAACTTCAAACTAGTTTATAGCTAGAATCTAAAGGAGTGTGTGTCTAGTTTTATGTATGTATGTTTCTTTCTTTTACTCTTAATTGTATGTTGTGATGTTGAAGGATATCATGGATTCATTATGTTCTAACAATTGGTATCCTGAAAAAAGTATACTTCATATATTCAAATGAATCATCTGAAAATTTTAATTTTCATTTTATTTTCGCATCACATAGCCTTTACTCTTCTAAGAAATAATCTTTAGATACTTTTCTATTGTTTTTATTGAGCATTAAGATTGATTTTGATGTTCGTGTTTATTCCTTACAAAATAAAAGCATGGTGGGTTGGGGTTCATTAAGATTCATTAATGAACCAAATAACATGGTCGCGAATATGTTGGTTTATAATTTTATCACACATTCATCTTAAAATGGGCATTTAATCCACACTCATTTGTGTTTCTTGATTGCCCAACATTTGGTCCCATTAACACAGTTGGTGTAATGATTGTCTTATAAAACTTTAAGGTATATGTCTATCACATAATATATGCATGTAATTAAAAAAAAATATAAGGCGGTACAAATTAGTCAAATTGGAAATAGATGTGCGTAATAGATATTGAGCTATCACATAATATATGCATGTAACTAAAAAAAATAAGGCGATATAGATTAAAATGAAATGATTGCATATTCAGGGGACTCCTTATGCAACATAATTTTTATATAATGTATAATGTTCGATTTATTGGTTCATTTTTATGTACATATGTACTGAAGCTGCAGTGGCAGTGGCATGGGAGGTAGGGAAGTCGGTGGTGATATATGAGTTATAGGTTGGGCCACCAAATAAAATGGAAGTTCACTTGACGATCCTCTTCACATCCTCGTGCCACATCGATATCTACTTCTGGGAAGCCAAGGTAATAAATTAGTCACTTTCAAAAAAAGACACAAAATCACATAATAATACCGTGGGATGTATAGGATACTATATTGGCATATGATTATGTCATGTGCAAGTACATAGTCTGCATATTATATGCTAATTTTTAGTAATCTTTAAATATCAACAATGTATCAGAAGACATTGCTTTTGATATTATTACTTAAACTCAACTATCCCATCCATTATTGCATTATTGTGATATATTTTTGTACCGGCAACAAGCATTAATCAATTACTCTTAACCATTTGTTGTGCTTGATTTGGAATGGTGCTCATTTTGTTTTATTTATTTATGAAAGACTTTAATATATGTTCCTTTTGTCGCAAGGACAAAATCTCCAGTTTCCCTACACATGTCTGGCTTTCTTTATTCTTGAAGGCATTAACATTTATTCCATATGTTGCAGGGACAAAATTCTACATTTCGCCGCATATTAGGTCATGAAGCTGGAGGGTATGCATGTTTATAGATATTTAAAAATTAGCTTATACTTGAAAACCTATACAAACTATTCATAAATGGGATAATTACTAAAAAACATGAACTATTTCTCCGGTGGAAAATACCTACACAAATATTATTTTTGTAGTTTGGGTGTTTGGTTGTCATTATAAAAAATACTTCTTTTGCACAATATTTACTTTTGTGTTGTTGGATTACAATATATTCTATTGGAACAATAGTATTAATTATGATATTTACTCCATGTTTCCCTTGTTTATTTATGGAAGACAGGTTTTTACCCATCCATAAAAATTACGGTCCATTGAAAACTAGAAAATCAAGAAAACACCTAACCAACATACTCATTTTCTCCCATATTCAGCTTCTCATAAAAACAAATCATTGTTCAATCATTATCCAATTTCTCAATCATACACATCCTTATTGAACTATTTCTACCTTTTGCAATTCCCTTCCATAAAAGGGGGTTTTAGAAACATAATGAAAATTTTAAGTCACATAAAGGGGTATATTTTGCGATGGTTTATTATTTTTATAAATGTGTAATTTATTCCACTTTCTTGATAAATTTGTGTTGGTTGTTCATGTTGCGAGGATTGTTCGTGACGGTTATGTTGCCAGGATTAACCCAGTGGCCACCTCAAATGCTAACCCTTCATGGATCTCCATAATACACTAGAATTTAAAGACTAACCATGTCTAGATGGATCTCCTCTAAACTCAAAGTCACACAGACCATTTCCAATATATCGTTCAATAAGTAGTGATATCACTGCGTAAGGATGAAAAGTCTTGATACGATGACAATAATTATGATAGCTTTTTTGGATTTAGTCCCATCTACAAAGATGTATTTAGGCTCCACTCCCATGTGTTTTTAGAATTGTTAAAAGTCTCATAACCACCCAAAATCGCTTATAACTTCCTAGTAACCACTCATATTTCTTTTTTCAGAGAATGACACATGTTCCATATATATTATAGTAGGACTAATGACTAAAAAAATAAAAAATATAGGAGTGGCAACAAGTAAATCTTCATAAATATAATTAAATACTCAAGATCCCTTATTATGAGACTCCAACTAAAACCACTGGGATTTCTCTATTGAAGGACCAACTGGAGAAGAAGACCGAACAAATTAATGATTTTCACAATTTTCATGGTGTTAGTAATAAAGAGGTTGGAGAAGCATGACCATGGAGTCTAAGTATCAGTTAACAGATAGCAATTGGAATGAATTGATGAGTGCCCCAAATAAAAAGAGTCCTCAGGTTGCTAAAAGTGATAATGGTAGGAAGCAATGGAATTTTCGTTCGGGCGTATTGTCCTTGCAGAGTGGGAGGAACTAATTAATGGGTCGGATGCTCTTGGGGATGGGAAGCTCTTAAGTTCTGATGTTGGTTGTGAAATATACTGGTGTAGGGGGATAAACAAAGATTAGAGAAAATACTTTAAGAAAAGGCCAACCAACAAGCGTGGGAGTTAATGTTATACTATTATTTTTTATCGTAATTATTGCTTGGTAATTGAGCAAATTGATGGAAACATGTTTTTTTTACTACTTTAGTGAAAAACTATCTTTGTACTATAAAACAAGCAAAAATATTTGTGCCAAAATCAAAGTATATAACAATGATAGGTTTTCGACATCTAGTTCCATAGGTGTATACATAAATTTGGGAACTTAATCATACCTTACCATAATGAAATCCGAAAACATTAGTTTCTATATTCCGTCTTTACCCTATAACATTGCTAGTTAAGACCAAGCTCTGGAAAAACTAGAAGATATTCAAACTGTAATAATGATACTAAATGTGTATAACGACGGGCTTCATTGTATCCCTAGGATAGTCTTCTTCTTTTGAGCCTATGCGTTCTTTTGGTTGCCCTTGTTTTTTTTCCTTTGTTTACTCTGGATTGTACGATTTAATTCAACACTTTAGTTAAGCATAGGCAACTAGTTTTTAACTTAGGGGACAAATGAAGATTATATATTGTTATCTAATTACCTCTAAAATCCCCAAGCTACATTATTATTTCTCTTACAACATTGAGTTATTCACATTTACATTTCTGATTTCTTGTAATTCATCCAGTCACTACATATTAGTTCCTTAGGATTCGATGTGGAGAAACAATAATGTTTTGTTCCCATAATTAATTTTAATTCTTGGAGTTGAATGCATATTAATTCAATTATCATATTCAAGTTTAACTCAAGACACACTTACTTTGTTGAATCCACATGAATCATAGACTACCAATTTTTATACTAATTTATAACTTTGTAAGCCATGAGAATATATTATTTATTGGATCAGATGGATGCTATAGGGAAGAAGACGTCACTATTACATTTGATATTTCTGCTTCGAAATGGTGGTTTATTCCTGATTCATCACCCTTCATCAACTTATGATGGGTCCAAACATGTTTATTTCCCTAACCTCTAGGGATAATACTGGCAATATAAGTCCCAACATGTTTCTTTTGTAACTTCTCAATATTGGGAGCTACTAAATCAGTGTTTTTTTGTAGCGACTCGACAATCAAATAGATTAATATTTATATTAGGTTGTGTTTATTTTCTTATCTTTTGGTTTTATGTCTGAATCAACTTGAACCTGAATAATTGATGTATTTAAATGAACATTTGAATCGATGTATTTAATTGATGTAATTAGTTAGATTGAGATTCAGTGTTAGTGGCAGTTGTATCTCTTATTTCACAAACAAATCTTGCACTGGCCTCTTCAATTTTAAAAATAAAACAAATGGGAAGTGGTACCTCTTAAGTCTAAATTTGTTTATTTAAGCTTAAGATGAAATACCAAATAACCGTGTAGTAAATTTCCATAGTTTTCCTTCTTTCTGATTTACTGATTTATATGTCCTAAATGATGTTTTTTTGTACAATTTTGACCCCCAACTCAAGGCAATTACCATGTTGAGGAGGAAAACTAATTCAATCTTTCCTTCTGAAGCACCACATCTGTTAGTTTCTTTTGAATATCTTGAAGTTGTGAATTTCATGAAAAGAAAGGTATATATATTAAAACTTCACTGATTTTGTTATGGTATTTGTACTATTTATTTTTTCATGTTTCTGAGTAGTGCATAAAAGTGGTTTATGATCCTATTGTTTAATGATATGATGTGCAACCTAGAGTGGGGCACATGAAAATGCCGTAAGTTTATCTAACAAGGATGAGGGACCATATCCTAAAGCTGAAATCATGTTCATTGGCACACTACTTTGTTGATAACAAAGGTGTCTATATTTGTTTGTTGTTGTATTTTTTGTTTTTGTTCTCTCATCATTTTCCCAACCTAAAACAAGAATAATTTGTCAAATATATACTAGAATAAGGGATTATACTCTTGGAGTTTCTACATCACTATCATCATCACGCACTGCACATATTGGTGAAGCTCCTTAATAGAAGGGAATTTCATTTTTTTCCTTGCTACTAATGTGGCATAATCATTAATTTAATTTCTCTTAATATTTAAAATTCTACCGTATTATACAAACCTTATATCTTAATATACAATGCTTTTCATTCATGTGTAAGTGGATGTTCATGAAGTCTCTATCGGGTGCTCAAAATTAAGAACTTGTTCATTAAATTGTGGAAATATCAATATCAGACATGTACTCAAGTGGATTTACAAAGTATCTGTATCCGATGAATATCCTACATAGGCATGCCTCCTCCATTGAAGTATAGCGCTTATTAACTAGTTAAAAAGAACAAAGGTATGTAAATGTATTCAAGTGGATTCTGTAAGATATAAGTCTCGAGAATATTAAATCCCAGTTGTGCAGAGGTGCTTAATAGGGTTTCGTATTTATTATTTTTTATAATGAGCATTTTTGTAAAAAGGGAAATGCTAATGATTTTTTTAAGTGTTCATGTTAGTGTTTTATGAGGTCTTTACCACGTCTACAGCTAAATGAATTTTGACCGCCATCTTGGCTGAGTGGCGCAATCGATAAATAGTTCTATTAACTTAAAATACACTATGTAATACCCCGTATTTTCATGGCTTTTAAATTTAAGGATTTATTAAATTTAATTGAGATAAATTAATTTAATGTTAATCCGAAATGTTGTTTTAAATATTTACTAGCGTGACAAGAGTTAGTAATTATTGGGACTATATTATTTGTTGCATATTACTGGATGAGTATAGTAATATATGAGATTTATTTTTATAATATTGTCACGTGTGAATAAAATGACAATTGTGGAAATTTAAGTCGGGACGCGTCCGTGTCGCGTTGGGATTAAATATTGATAAATAAAAGTAAATATTTTATAAGTTGTTCGTATGGTCATTTTGAGTGTGCCAACGCGCCCGGAAGGGTCAAGATAGTCATAAAAGTATACCCGGGGGTTTGATTTGGGTCTCAGGGAGTTTTTAGGCCTAATTAGTACCCCGGGAGGGCATTTTAGTCATTTTGTATTTTTGGGTAATTAAACCCACAAAAATTAAAGGGGTTATATCAGATGTTTAGGTTATCTCCTAGGGTTAGATAACTCAAAACACTAGAACAACCATTGGAGAGGAGAGGAGAGGAGAGAGCTCTCAAGGCATTCCAAGGCTCAAAACTCAACCGTTTGCACCGCCGCCACCGCCAACGCGTAGATCGCGAGACGGGGAACGCAACCACACCAAATTCAACACCAAACCAGATTTCTGAAAATCCCAGGCAAGTGTTTATCTTGCTTATTTCGTTGATACATCTTTCATATTGGTTTAGGAATGATTAGGATAAATTGTATGGAAGAAAAACCCAATATGAGATAGGAAATTTCATGTAGTGATGACTTAAATGATATTCTGGAAACCTTTTGTGATGTAGAGGATTAAACCACGAAATTTTGATGTTGTATAAGAAGGAAACTTTAGAGCCAATCAGAATAAAGGAGAAAAATCGCGCTTCAGGACCCCCGAACCGGTTCGAATGTTCCTCGAACCGGTTCGCCCCCCAAACCGGTTCGCCCATGGGTTCGCGAATGTTTGCTGGTCTGGGGTGCTTTTTCTCCCATTCAACACTTAGAATTTTTCTTGTTTTCTTTCCTTTCTTCCTTGGATTTTTCTTCAACTTCAACGGGTCATAACTCATCAACCGTAGCTCGGATTTGGGTACCCTTTCTTCCAGTGTTTTCGTTGTTCCGAGCTCTTCAACTTTCCAGTTGACTCCTCCTTCGGGATCTGGCTGTAGAATTACCAAAATTACCTTGAACTTGCCTTCTTACCTTTTCTTTCATTGTCTCGCTTTCTCTTTTGCGCTGCTTGCATAATTAACCTGTAAAACCAATAAGAGAAGCACGAAACACGAAACACGAAATACTTGCCAACGAAGATTAGTAGAATAAATGTGCGTCAAATCCATATAGGTTACATCACTCGGGTGTACAAATGCACTGAAATTAGGGGAATAAATATACAATATTTATGTCCAATCACGTGGTAAGTTGGAAAAACCCTTCGAATTAAAGTTAAAAACGAACCATTATACTTGATATATAATAATGGGAAATAAGGATAAATATTGTGAATGTGGGTTGTGGGATAAACCTAAATTGATATAATAAAAGTGGTATATTTATATGATTGTGTATGCATATATTATATACTTGTGAAAATCATGCCCACGCTACTTGTTATCCCTGAGGTTACCGCGCTAGGACAGTCTTATCTCGATGGAACCTTTATGGGGGGATATTGACTTGTACCCTAGAAGATAGATATCCTTGGTACAGGCTATGGATGTGATAGTTCAGACGGTCCTAAGAGACGCAGGCATGTGCCATCCTCTTAGAGACTTGGAATCTATGCTTCGCCTCAATATTGTTTGTGTATGTGTTAATACAATTCGAGAGTGATTCCGAATTTGTATTCCCATTAATACGAGTGATACAAGGTTTTGGATAGTAGAGTACGCACGCACCATAGTTTTTATTTGGGGTGCTGTTATAATATATATATATATTATACGAGTATTTAATATATATATGAAATACTGGAATTTGGAACTGCCTACTGTGATATGGTAAGTAGGACATGGTTGATGACTCATATTGTAAAAACTTGTTTTGAGAGAGTATAATATAACACTGGAAAACTTTATAAATTAATAAAGTTAAAATGAGACTTTTGGATACTAATTGAAATGTTCTTTTCAAACAATTGTATCGTTCAATTTTAAATCCTGTGAATAACTTAAGATAAATTAAATCCTTGGGGAAAGATAGTGTGTTATATGAAGAGATAAACCATTGGGAAGGTTAGTACGATAGGAGTGCACATTAGAAGAGAGGTGAGAATTTCTCAAGAGAGTGTCGCACTAATATGTTGTTGCATTGGCCTGTATCAATTTAAATACTTGCTAAACGAATTTTTAAATCATACACTATCGGGCTCTGACTCGTTCCTATTTCTCTTTCTCTCTTGTGTATATATGTATATATTACAGGTGCCCAGCCACAGGGGCGTCTTACTTAGGATCCCTTGGAAGGAACGTGCTGCAGCTTAGGTTGGAGTTGCAGGCCACTTGATTAGACGATTTCATTTACTTGATTCCACTTCCATCATTCTCCTTATTGGGGCATGTGTCGCCCTTTCCACTATTTAGCTGTTTTATTGGGACATTGTGATTCAGTTATTCTAGTACTGTTACTTTGGGATTTATTCAGCATGTATGTTTTACTTTAAGTTTTAAATGCTGGGATTTAGTTGTTGAATGTTTAAATTAATTGGATTATATGTTCCAGGATTATTGTGGTGTGATTCTTTAAATATTGATTTGTTGTAGATAATTAAATCTTTATTTTTCAAAATAAAATTTGAAAGGAATGTTAAAAATGGTTTTGACACTTAGCTTAATTAATTAGGGTGTTTAAATTGGAAATTTATTTTCACGACAGTGATGCTAAGAATGATCCAACTGTTCACCTTGATTTTAATTTAATAAAGGAGTGATCGCCCGGTATTTAATTAGGCGGGGTGTCACAGGTGGTATCAGAGCATCAGGTTCTAGTGTCCTTAGGATCTGTACGGCTTATTATGCTTTCAGCATTGCTTTGTTTGTTATAGAGCCCTATGTTTAGGATTGTCGATTCCTTTGACGAGATTTCGTTCTCCTGCTATAATGTGTATACACTAGTGAATTCTAATTTCGTTCGGATGTGTGCGTGTGCCGAGCGATGACGGATGTCAGAAGAGGACCGGTAAGTGTACATCAGGAGGCAGGGCTCAGTTGAGATTATGAAATATATCCGAGGATGATGACCGTAGTCGAGGTCACCTCCATTATGGCACGAGAAGCCACGACTAGAAAGGCGACTAAGGTGCAGCAATGATTTTCAAATGCTGTTATAGTCAAATGAGGTGCGCGGGTAAACTTACCCAACGTATTACAAAAACGTGTAGAGACTGTCAGTGGGAAATTTTAGAAACGCGAAAATTGTATGTGTTTACCAAAGGAGGTAAAGTATCCAAAGGCTTAAATATAGGACGGAGTGTGGCAAACTGAAAGTGAAAATTTAGAGAAAATTTTCTTTGCTTTCGGGACGAAATTATAATGGTTGGAGTCAACCACCAATTTTAGAAGTGGAATGCTATGCCTATAGGAGAACCTTAGGTACAGTGTTGACCGTATGTTCCTTCCTCAACTGTTCAGGATGAGAAGAAAACGTGGTTCTGAACTCATCGCAGGAGGGCATGACAGAAGTCCAATTGTGGATATGAATCCTAATCGTTAGCAAATTTTGTATCGAAAGAGGTAGATACTAGTGGAGGAAACGACTCCAAGTGGGAGACCAACTTGTAATAATAGTTGATAATACTCGAGGAGGAAATTCTGATGGACGACCGATTCAGAGGTTGACAATGTCATATTTTGTCAATATAGATGATAACGCTTCTTTGTGGGGGAAGTTAAAGGAATCGAAGAATTTAGTCGAGAATAAGACTGAATACAACGGTGGTGGTATAGCACCACAAAAGGATGTGGATACACATCAGGAAAACCATTTAAATGCTTCAGATAGTTAAATTCTTACCAAGTGATGGTAAATTCAGTAAGTACTATTATAGATAGTAACATGATCTTTATGGCCTAAAAAGCTAAGGGAACAACCGGGATGGCTAACAGGAATCGAGTCTACTAAAGTCCGAGAGAAGGACAATCCTAACCTGGTTAGTAGGACAGGTGATAAGTGGATTATGTGTTGAGGTATTTTGGTGCGGAGTGAAATTGCTCGCGATAATATGTTCCAAAGTGAGAAAAAGGGACAAGAATACGGTGCCTAGTAAAGGACGACGATAAAAAATAATTTTGTTTTGGTTTGGGCAGACGTGTTACGTCCGAAAACCATTTGTCCAGTCAAGACGATTGCCAGGATGGAAGTATAAGTTTTATCCTTAGAGGATGCGGCGTGTTTATGTGACACGAGCGAGTCACCATATTTTGTTCATTGCTAGATTAGCATGTGAGACGAGTTTAATGCATATCATTATAAATGTTACCATTATGTGAATATTTTTTCCTTAGTATAGCGGGATTTTTCTTTGGTGCTATCCGCGGGGGATGAATGAGTATATTAACAGTGTTTTATACTTTATTGAGGTTACTCGTTGTAGTGATACGATACACGAGTATGATATTATCTTTGTTAAAATGTTATAGATATGGGTAGTATGATAGTGGGCATTTATTGCAAGGCTATCGGAGTAGTTACATTAGTGCAACACGTTTTGTTTTGGCGAGGCTTTACCTGTAAGAAGGTTGGACTCGCACTTATATTATCTATCCTAGAGACTTCGGAGGAGATAGCGGGCCCGAGATATTCGATACCAATGTATGTATAGACTTTGTCAGTATGATTCAATATGTACCAGGATTTACCGTTGAGCGAAAATACTTGACTCGATATTATGTTTAGCACTCCGGACTTAGTGATAGGAAGAGTGCAGTGTTATATTTATCCTTAAGAGATGTGGGAGTTAAGAGTTATACCCCTAATGTTAGAAAAAGGAAATTTAGAGAATTTTGATCGTATGTATCCGAGGTTTATAGAATGTAATTACCATCAACCAATACGGGACGATAGTGGAATTGGTGAAACGTTCTTTGTTAAGCATAATTACGAAAGAAATTGTAACTTTTCTGTCAAGGGGCGGAATAAAGGGGTATATATTATGGACGGAGGACCTAACGGATTTCGATAACCGACAATGCTAGGTAGTAGTGTATCGGGGGGGTTCCTTATTTGGATTTTGCTTTGCGAGACATCCCACGCATGAAACTTAGCGTAAGGTTGGAAATAGGGAGACGTTTAGTCACTATTCCATGAGTTCGGTACCCTAGTCGAAATGGGATCAAGTAATTATGTATGTAAGTTGGAAGTTGAATTTTGTTTTAAGGTCATTGGAGATGGATTTTTGTGGTAGGAAAGCATTGAAAGTTATCCCCACGAGTTGAGGGGTTGAACGATGATAAGGAGAATTTAAGAATTTTGATTTCTAGGGTGATTGAGAGTACCCAAATGTCATAACCGCGTACTGAACACAAGGTGAATAAAGAGTTGGAATGATTTTTAGCATGGATTATCTGGAAAGAACTTTATATTATACAAAAGAGATGACCTATAATTATTTTGATGAATAGAGCGTTAGTGATTTATTTTGGTTGTTGTACCTATTTGGGAAAATTGTTGTACTTATCTGAGGAAGGTTGAGAATTATTATTCCTCTTTTATTGTCATGGAATTTGAATGCCCTATTCCTTCTATTCCGTTGAATTTAGTTAGTCCTACAGATGAGTAGCACGTCGTTCGCTCTCCCAGGGCGATCGGAGTGTTGCAAAAATGTGGGCATCTTGGTTAACTATAGTTAAAATAGTCCGAGTCGAAGGGACGTGGTAATAGACGTGTGAAATATATGTTTGTGGGACTAGTATAACGAAGTGGAAGTGACAGAGTGGATTAAACGTCACATGAGGGGCGATAATCCATACATAAGTGTGCAATTAGAATAGCACGCCCTAACTTGATTGGAAGGCTGTGGGAAGCCATTCAAGAATTGATATTCCTTGAATAGAGTAGAATTTAATTGTTATGAAGCACACCCGGAGCGGAGTTGTTATTAGTCAAGTGTGAGAGCGACTTGCGCATATAAAGAGTAATGATGTTAGTATAGTATAAGAGATCCAGAAGTGCGCTTCGTGGAGAGAAGAGCACGGGTCGGAACTTTAGGCATACTCTAAGGAAGGAAGGGGAGTATTACGTGTCACTTAATGTGAGACACTTCAAGGGAAGAATCGATGTTTAGAGAGACGTAGTGAGTAGTCTCTACATGCACTGCCCATAGGTAAGGTTTGGTTGAAAGAGGAGAATCAACCAAAGAATTTTGTGTTTATCGAAAATTCCTGAAATTGGAAGAGGTTGGTAAAGTCTGTAAAGTTCTTGGATGGGTTTCCATCCTCAAAAAAAGATCAAGGGTTTATCCCGAACATGTGAATTAAGTCGCCGAGAAGGAAGTGATTGATATTCCCTTGGGCAGGCTTACAATATTAACTAGTATGCCCCAGACTTCCTTTGAAACGAAGGATCGCGCCAGTGCATGGTCCGACGTAGTATAAATTTCTGAATCAGGATGAGAATGGTGAATCCCACCTTTGATATGGGATTTCAGGAACCAACGGAGATAAGATTTCGTTTCGAGTAGGATGTATCACCCGTAGCCAGGGAATAAGCGCATGGTGATTAAAGATTAGTGGAGCCACATGAAGAAGATTTTGAAATCTTGGTACGATGATTTCAAGAATGCTCTGTAGAAGCACTCGTACCTGTTTGTCGCGTACGAGGTACTTATTAAGGTTTTGTTATGGAAGAACCTCGACTATTCTCCTTCCGTATGTTTAGAGGAGACTAGATAATCAGAATTTTTGGATCGGTCGAGAAAATATCCGATAACTATGGTGGAATTCCAGGACTGTTTTAGGCAGTCAAGAGTGGTCAAATGTTCGTATGATCTTCTCAGAATGGGAATTTTGTGTATGAATAAATCCGAGTAATTGTCATGTAGTGAGGTGCGGCCTCCTAATGATAGTGAGATAATGGAATTTATAACGTATAGACGTAACCTATTCAAATGTTGTCAGTTGGGAGTGCAATATGAAGTGTCTCCAATGAGAATGTAAAACAATGTTGCTGTGAGGAAAAAGCTATAGTTATTGAGCGCCGTACTATGTAGATAGTTTGCGTACTGACAAGGATATCCAGAATTGTGCTACTTGGTAGGCCTTATTTTCCGAATTTCGGGACGAAATTCCGTTATTAGGGGGGAAGTATGTAATACCCCGTATTTTCATGGCTTTTAAATTTAAGGATTTATTAAATTTAATTGAGATAAATTAATTTAATTTTAATCCGAAATGTTGTTTTAAATATTTACTAGCGTGACAAGAGTTAGTAATTATTGGGACTATATTATTTGTTGCATATCACTGGATGAGTATAGTAATATATGAGATTTATTTTTATAATATTGTCACGTGTGAATAAAATGACAATTGTGGAAATTTAAGTTGGGACGCGCCCGTGTCGCGTTGGGACTAAATATTGATAAATAAAAGTAAATATTTTATAAGTTGTTCGTATGGTCATTTTGAGTGCGCCAACGCGTCCGGAAGGGTCGAGATAGTCAGAAAATTATACCCGGGGGTTTGATTTTGGTCTCGGGGAGTTTTTAGGCCTAATTAGTACCCCGGGAGGGCATTTTAGTCATTTTGTATTTTTGGGTAATTAAACCCACAAAAATTAAAGGGGTTATATCAGATGTTTAGGTTATCTCCTAGGGTTATATAACTCAAAACACTAGAACGGCCATTGGAGAGGAGAGGAGAGAGCTCTCAAGGCATTCCAAGGCTCAAAACTCAACCGTTTGCACCGCCGCCACCGCCAACGCGTAGATCGCGAGACGGGGAACGCAACCACACCAAATTCAACACCAAACCAGATTTCTGAAAATCCCAGGCAAGTGTTTATCTTGCTTATTTCGTTGATACATCTTTCATATTGGGTTAGGAATGATTAGGATAAATTGTATGGAAGAAAAACCCAATTTGAGATAGGAAATTTCATGTAGTGATGACTTAAATGATATTCTGGAAACCTTTTGTGATGTAGAGGATTAAACCACGAAATTTTGATGTTGTATAAGAAGGAAACCTTAGAGCCAATCAGAATAAAGGAGAAAAATCGCGCTTCAGGACCCCCGAACCGGTTCGAATGTTCCTCGAACCAGTTCGCCCCCCAAACCGGTTCGCCCATGGGTTCGCGAATGTTTGCTGGTCTGGGGTGCTTTTTCTCCCATTCAACACTTAGAATTTTTCTTGTTTTCTTTCCTTTCTTCCTTGGATTTTTCTTCAACTTCAACGGGTCATAACTCATCACCGTAGCTCGGATTTGGGTACCCTTTCATCCAGTGTTTTCGTTGTTCCGAGCTCTTCAACTTTCCAGTTGACTCCTCCTTCGGGATCTGGCTGCAGAATTACCAAAATGCCCTTGAACTTGCCTTCTTACCTTTTCTTTCATTGTCTCGCTTTCTCTTTTGCGCTGCTTGCATAATTAACCTGTAAAACCAATAAGAGAAGCACGAAACACGAAACACGAAATACTTGCCAACGAAGATTAGTAGAATAAATGTGCGTCAAATCCATATAGGTTACATCACTCGGGTGTACAAATGCACTGAAATTAGGGGAATAAATATACAATATTTATGTCCAATCACGTGGTAAGTTGGAAAAACCCTTCGAATTAAAGTTAAAAACGAACCATTATACTTGATATATAATAATGGGAAATAAGGATAAATATTGTGAATGTGGGTTGTGGGATAAACCTAAATTGATATAATAAAAGTGGTATATTTATATGATTGTGTATGCATATATTATATACTTGTGAAAATCATGCCCACGCTACTTGTTATCCCTGAGGTTACCGCGCTGGGACAGTCTTATCTCGATGGGACCTTTATGGGGGATATTGACTTGTAGCCTAGAAGATAGATATCCTTGGTACAGGCTATCGATGTGATAGTTCAGACGGTCCTAAGAGACGCAGGCATGTGCCATCCTCTTAGAGACTTGGAATCTATGCTTCGCCTCAATATTGTTTGTGTATATGTTAATACAATTCGAGAGTGATTCCGAATTTGTATTCCCATTAATACGAGTGATACGGGGTTTTGGATAGTAGAGTACGCCCGCACCATAGTTTTTATTTGGGGTGCTGTTATAATATATATATATATATATATATATATATATATATTATATGAGTATTTAATATATATATGAAATACTGGAATTTGGAACTGCCTACTGTGATATGGTAAGTAGGACATGGTTGATGACTCATATTGTAAAAACTTATTTTGAGAGAGTATAATATGACACTGAAAAACTTTATAAATTAATAAAGTTAAAATGAGACTTTTGGATACTAATTGAAATGTTCTTTTCAAACAATTGTATCGTTCAATTTTAAATCCTGTGAATAACCTAAGATAAGTTAAATCCTTGGGGAAAGATAGTGTGTTATATGAAGAGATAAACCATTGGGAAGGTTAGTGCGATAGGAGTGCACATTAGAAGAGAGGTGAGAATTTCTCAAGAGAGTGTCGCACTAATATGTTGTTGCATTGGCCTGTATCAATTTAAATACTTGCTAAACGAATTTTTAAATCATACACTATCGGGCTCTGACCCGTTCCTATTTCTCTTTCTCTCTTGTGTATATATGTATATATTACAGGTGCCCAGCCACAGGGGCGTCTTGCTTAGGATCCCTTGGAAGGAACGTGCTGCAGCTTAGGTGGGAGTTGCAGGCCACTTGATTAGACGATTTCATTTACTTGATTCCACTTCTATCATTCTCCTTATTGGGGCATGTGTCGCCCTTTCCACTATTTAGCTGTTTTATTGGGACATTGTGATTCAGTTATTCTAGTACTGTTACTTTGGGATTTATTCAGCATGTATGTTTTACTTTAAGTTTTAAATGCAGGGATTTAGTTGTTGAATGTTTAAATTAATTGGATTATATGTTCCAGGATTATTGTGGTGTGCTTCTTTAAATATTGATTTGTTGTAGATAATTAAATCTGTATTTTTCAAAATAAAATTTGAAAGGAATGTTAAAAATGGTTTTGACACTTAGCTTAATTAATTAGGGTGTTTAAATTGGAAATTTATTTTCACGACAGTGATGCTAAGAATGATCCAACTGTTCACCTTGATTTTAATTTAATAAAGGAGTGATCGCCCGGTATTTAATTAGGCAGGGTGTCACACACTAGTGTTTATACTTTTTATTGAAGAGAAAATGTCGGACATGTTAAGACCAAATTCACAATTAAAACAACAAATCATCATACTGATCCAGACACCGATGAGGTAACATGTTTATTTAAGGGCACGAGTCTATTGATTGGAATTTAAAATTCTCATTTTTTGAAGTTATTGTGTATAGTCTTAATAAAAATGAATAAGTTGGTTTCATGTAAAAACAAAGTAAACTCTGCCAATTTTTTTGAAAATATAAAGAGTTGGGATATTTACTTTCTTGGGTAGTGTATGCTGATGTTTCATTTCTTATAATCTCCAAGATGTGTGTTTCATAAATTATTTATGTAAGAATAAACATATTTGTTATGTTATGTCTTATGTAATCATGATAAAATTTATTTTATAGGTCCCATTGCATGTTGATTGTTATTGATCTCTCCACGACTCTTTATTGGATGGATTCATTGAATTCGATACTAATTGAGAAAGAAAGGTTATATATCACTACTTGAGTAAATTTCAATTGCAACTTTCTTTTACATGCATTGACTGTTGTCATTATAAATTAGCATTTGCAACTCCTAATACTCACCGTGGAATTTCCTTACATGTAGTGGGGCTAACACGTTGAACATCGATAGGAAAAGGCCAAACACATCTTGGAAATGCATTACAGTAAACTATGTTGTATATTTGGTTGTGTTCTGATGAAAATTTTGCTGACTATATTTGGTTGGATTTTTCCCATTTTTGTATTTATTGTGCAGTTAGTTATTTGGTTCGGGAGATAGTTATCAAGGAAAAAGCTAGTTGATTGAGTTTTGCATTTCGTCAACAACTTTTGTCATCCTCTAGATTAGTTAGCTTGGTTATTTTTTGGTTTGTGGATGTTATTTAGTTTTTGGATATTAAAATGTAGCTAGATATACATTTTGTACTCTAACCATCACTACTTTTTGACTATTGATATTTTGATGTAGCAATTTAGTGATATTATCAATTTTAGCTATGTATATTTTCTATTTGAAATAAAAAAAAAATTGTTGTAAATGTGTTGATTTTGTACCTATCAAATATATAAGTGTGTATGCTAGGTATTTTTTTTTACATTTAAATACTTATGTCAATTTTGAAAAAAGTCACATAAATTGCTTAAAACTGTAATAAATGGTTAATCACATTTTTTCAAATCTGTGATAAATAGAATTTAAATATTGTAGATTCTATGTGTATGTTTGAAAAACTGACATAAATGAGGTTTCTTTTATTTCAGCTGTACAAACATATGTGTCATGGCTTTATATGACAGTTTTGAAAATTTTAAAAACTAACATAAACGACTTTTATGTCAATTTTTAACTAACATAAGTGACAATTTTTCTTCTAATGGTATGTTAGAGAGATATATTCTCTCTCTCTCTCTCTCTCTTTATATATATATATATATATATATATATATATATATATATATATAGTAACGTAGATTAAGGTCTGTTATATACAAAAGTGGTCCAATGCCTTGAATGACAAATTTTTCCATGGAAAATCCTAGAATTCTCCAAGTAGGGCTATTTAATAGCATTAATTTTTCAAGTGGCAAATCTCACATTTTGATAATATATTTATAGATTAGGATATGAGAAGAAAAATGTGTTTGAACGTGTTTTATGTGGTAATGGAATTAATTAAAGGGCCTGATAAAAAAATCTTATCTTAAATAAATAAAATATAAAAAATCAAAAATAAAGTAGAGTTATTGGCCAGTTCTCATGGTGTCTTTAAGTGTCCTTACAACACTGTTCATAAGAAAATAGTTCACATTATTGTCATTATTGATACCCGGGACAAAGTCTCCCGGAGATGATATTGATATTTTCTTAGACCCATTAATCTAAGAATTTAAAGAGTTTTATGAGGCATGAGGGTGTTTAAGTAACGGTGTTGTGGGAGATCCACGACTTTCCTACCTATGGGAACTTTTCCAGTTGTAATGTTCATGGTTATTATTGATGTCTCATCTGTGGAGAGGTAACTAAATCCACTTGGCTACATCATAGTGATAACATGAGTTATGTTAATCATCATTGATTTCTGTCGAATAGTCACCCTTTTAGAAATGACAAGTTTAACTTTTGCCATATCGGTCACGAGTGTAGGACGAAACTTGCTCAGATTTTTGGTTATTAAATCGAGGACAAGGCGAAGGTTGCGACTTCAATGAATAAGTTTGTAGGTAAACACCCTAAGTTTTCGGGACAAAAGAGTAAATATAGTGAGTATTCGAATGATCCTAATAAAATGAAGGCATGGTCTAGACATTTTGATTTGACTTATTATATTAGAAAGAGCACCGTGTAAGGCATGTAATTGATGCGATGCACATAGAGAATAATTTTTTAGAACATCTGATGGGAACATGTCCGGTGGATCTCATTCAAAAGATAGAGAGAGGGTGCGCCACAATTTAAAGGAGATGAAAATAAAATAAAAAAATTGTGGTTAACAACTGATCCTACAATAGGAATAAATTTTATTCTCGCGGGTGCTTTCACTTTGACTACTAGTGAGAAACAGATCATTCTAGACACGTTGTTCAACTTGAAGACTCTGACTGATTATTTCGTTAATTTCAGCAGGGTTGTAAGCTAGCAAACAAATTACCTGAAATAGTGAAAGTCTCATGATTGCCACGTCATCATTCAATTAATCCCTCTGCTGTTTAGGCATTGATTTTCGGAGGACGGAGATCTTCGCATGGAAATTATATATATTGGTTTGTGTTTTACCTTCTTGTGTCCAAAAGTGGTAAACAGGAACCACATTAAGGTTGCGAAGGCCACTTTAACCAAGGCGACTTTTGTCTTAGAGAAATATTTTCCTCTGTCATTCTTTGACATCAGCATCCACCTACTTGTGCAACTATGAGATGAGGATCTATTTTTTGGATCTGTCAGGTATCACTGGATGTATCCTTTCGAGCGCTAGATGAAAACCTTTAAAGATTATGTTAAGAATACATGGTATGTTATAAGGTCAATGTATAAGAATACATAACAATATAATCATCGTTATACGCTCCAGAACATATGCAAGAACAAGGTATTAGGATGTTCAATCCTCATCCAGAATGAGTGATTGAGGGACCTAATGAGTTTGAGGATGAATTGCCTTTTGAAAACCATAAAGAGGTGAGACACTAATCTACAGTACGAGCAAACAAACTGTTATGCCTTTTTATCGTAAGATGATGTTGAATATTAGAGAGAGTAATTACCTACATATATAACTTATTTTTGTTTGACTGGTTATACTCTTTATATTACCATCTAATCTGTAAAATTTCATGAACACGTTTAGGAAGTATGAAAGAGAAATTTCCCAAAATCAGAAGAGAAATTGCACGATGAAAGATTTTAGGGCATAGTTATTAAAAGAGGTATTTGCCACCTCTTCAGTTGTTGTAAAACATGCCCTAATATAAATCCATTAATAAATGAATCTTTTAAAAAGAGGTTATGCATCTTGAAGGATTTCATGCTGAGATAAAAGTCCTAAGTTCCATGCGAATGAGTTTAAAAAATTCCGCATCAATGGTTTTGAGTTTGTCTCACACCTATGCGACGAAAAATTATTCACACCAAATAGAGTAATTAAAATTTTTACATTGACTTATTGTGTAGTTAGCAAAAGAGATAAAAATCCAAAGGATATGGTGTTGACCTATTATGGGATTGTCCAATAAATCATGAAACTAGATTATTGAGATTTCAAAGAAGTTGTATCTATTATAACTGGGTGAAGGTGGAGGATACTACGAATGGTTGTAAAGTTGATCCTGACTCAAAACTTGTCATGGCAGCTTTATCTAAGATGAAGAGTAATGACCGCATGGTCGACGAGCCTTTTATTTGTTCCTTTCTAAACGTAAATATGATATTCTACTCAAAGTGCATAAACGGGAAGAATTGGTTTGTTATTATACATGCACCGAAGGGTTTTATTACTTAAGAAGACGCATTAAAGGCCCCTATAGAGTTCGAGTATGCTCTTGATGACAACCATTATCTACAGGATCTTTTAGTTGATTTAGACGATGCTTAAGTTTTGAAAAAAATATTTTATTTGTATTTTTTTAACCCTTGTATGGAAACCCTATTTGTATCGTATGTATTGGAACAACCTTTGTATTTATTTACGGTTTGGCATCATCTGTTCATATATTTAATTATCTTGATTATAATGTTCACCATTTTATTTTGGTTATAACATTCAGTTATTTGTTAAAAGGAAACATTAAGTTTATCACATGACATTAGTTTGATTAAGTAGCATGCATAAATGTAATAGTATGGCACATTATATCGTGTGTATTTTTTTGGATTATGATGTTATTATATTGTTCATTGTGTGTTGCAGTGACAATGGAATCATTTGCAACTTTGTTTTGCAAATACATGCATAACATATGTCATTTGTGACTTTGTTTTGCCAATACATATATAGCACACTAGTTCGGATGTTACGGGTGACAACACAGATTTCTGATTTAGTTGCATCAACACGAGTCATGCCGTAATGTGCATCGGATTGACATTTTGGATGACTCTATTTTATTGTCATTTCTGTTAGGTAGACATCCACAATGTGCATTGGATTTCACTTTATTATCATATTATAGCAACCATTAGTATTGTTATTGTTATTGTTTTTATTATTATTATTATTTTTTTTTTCTGAATAATTTGACGGCTTAATAGTTAGTTAATTTGTGTTTGATTATTATTTTTTATTAATGGATTCAATAATTAGTTAATTTTTGTTAAATAATTTGATGCCTTAATAATTATTTATGGAAATATATACAAGTTTGAAAACACGTAAAGGTTATTTTGGGGAGGCATAAATATATTTTTTTTAATTAAATTTAACAATGATTACGGTTTTGAGTCATGACCAAGCTGGGTGACTATATAAATAATATTAATATATAGTCATGGTCTAAAACTGTGACCATATACTAATATAACTTAAATGGTCACCCATTTTGGTCATGGTTCAATACCGTGGCGAATTTGGTCACAACTAAAAGTCACAATTTGAAATCGTGACCAACATTAAAATTCCACCATTGATGGTCATGGATAAGGTCACGGTTTTGAGCCGTGATCACATGGTCACGGTTCTCAGCCGTGACCAAGCCATAATTTTAATGTCATCCAAAAAATCATGACCCACCCCATATTATGGTCATGGTTTTGGACCGTGACCCCCTATATGGTCACCCTTAAAATACTTATGGACCAAAATCGTGACCCCAAGCCTTTGTCATGGTCCAAAATCGTGACCATTCTATGTATATGGCATAGTGAAAGCTATTTTTAATGCACTTGTTGGTTCATTTAGAAGACTAAAACTAAGGTGGTTTTTTAAAAATCCAACATCTACCTTTCCAAAGTGATTTCTAAGGCTGAAACACTAGATGTTAAATAAAGTAATAGTTTTAAGGATGTGGTCTTTTTCCTTAAATCCACTCCTCCCTTACCTCCTAGTAGGGCAAGTTATTAGACTCCCCCCTTAGTTGGCTCAAGATTAACTGTAATGGAGATATTTCTTTAAAATTATAGGTCAAGGGTTTTGTGGCTTTATCTTTAGGAAATCAAAATTGTTTAACATGAGAATGCGTGATATCAATTATTTATGGGATTAACAAAGTTTCAATTAAAACTTATTTAATTAGAGTCAATATTCAATCCAAATTAATTAAACCCTAATCATGCATCTATGTGGATAAATCAAACATGCAATCACAAATCAATGGATAAACAAATTTCAGGAAAAAATCTCATTCGGGTAAAAACCTTTTATTTCACTATTTAATGTAAATCATAACTTATAATTACATGGAGAAATCTACAATTAATTTCCCGCAGAAAATTCACATACACCGCAAACTAGTACCAACAAAGATTCCCTCAAGAACCGCAACTCCTCCTTTAGCAGTGACGACCCTTGAGTATCCCAAATGACCACAGTCATCAGCAAAAAGCTCCCACAAGAACTATCAATCCAGCAGTAGGGAATCCTTCTCTTCAAGAGAAACTTCAACAAAGATGTGATCTGGGTTCCAAAACGATTCACAAAAGTATATGGGATGTTTGTGTGAATCAAAAAAACTAAATTTGCCCAAAAAGTGAAGACTAAAATTCTGCAGATTTGCTGTTTTCATTTAACAAAAGTCTTAGTGAAAAAGTCTTCCAAAACAAGTATTTATAGGTAAGTAAAAATCTTTGAGGCGGTGCTGTCATTAGAACGACTTCATAGATGTCGTTGGAACGAAATTAGATGTTGTTTGAAAGATGTAAGAAATGACATTGTAAAAATCAAAACAGTATAAGGTCGTTTGATGCAACAAAGTAACAACCTATCTCGAGACCTATCAAACGACATGAGATGCCGTTAGAAGGGGTCATTTGAATGATAATGGTCTGTCGTTTGAACGAAAATGCTATGTCGTTTGAACAACTGAAGGGAAAAATTAATATTTTATATAGCTCGCCTACAAGTCTTCCAAAAATTATTTTTCCTTAGAAAAATGCCTCATTTTGATAAAAAAAGATTTTCGAAAAATATCCCCATACTATCGTAAAACAATTTCGAAACTTAAACACAATCCTTACCAAAATCAATCTTGTAGATGTCCGTTGTTAAAGAAACTTAATATTCGGACTCGTCGTCTTGAACAAATGACCGTGAACTTCCTCCAACTATTGTAATGATATACGACATACTCAATATAATATCCGTATTATGGAAATTATGTCCTTACAAATCTCCCCCTATGTCTTTGCCGTTAAAAAATAAAAACACTCTGAATTATCAATCCAATGCGTATACAAATCTAATACCCTACCATGAACCCAAAAGTGGAAAGATACTAAAAATGTAAGTCTTTAAAAAATCTTCAACTTTAAATCTCGTCAAATCTCTTTGCTTTCCTTGCTCTTCTTTTGTGTGCTCTTCAAATCCTCATCAAAGTCTTATGCACAATAAACAAAAATAAATACCTTCATGACATATCGAGTTTGAAATAATATAAACATAAATAAAATCAATCCAAATCTCCCCTATAATGTAAACTCTCACCCCCCCCCCCCCCCCCACACACACACACATAATTCATAATTCGTTCTCCCCCTTTTTATTTGTTCGAATAGACAAGGAAAAGAATAAATAAAATAAATACGGAGTGTCACGACAAGCATAGCAAATATATATCAACTACGCTTATGTAAGGATATACTCAAAAGGCTTTCACAAATTCTTTTTGATTTTTCAATTTCTTACAAGCAAAGATAATTTTTAAAAACAACACACACCGTCAATCTACACTAAGATAACAAAATCATGAAAACGGAAAGAATTGGTGTGAACATATTCGATAGAAAAATCAACTCAAACATACATAACATATGTGCATGATGACTATGGATACTCCTAACGAATGAACTCAAAATTATCCTTAGGTGTAAAAAATGTTGAATTCAAATGATATCGACTCAATCTAATCAACACATCAAAAGTCTAAAATGATTTTCACACCAGTAATGTCTAAAACTATGTAATGCTTTTTCAAGACTTTACCAGGACGTGCAAACCCGTTGATTTATTTCCATCCAAACTCCCTCAAATATAATAATGATCATATTTTTCTATTCTATTATTTTCTTTTGAATGATTATATCAAACTAAACTATTTTGACCCTGGGCACTTTTTACAATGCCACATTTTTTTTTGCTCTTTTCAAACAGTGCCTTTCTCGCAAAGGTTTTTTGTTCCTTTCGTAGCCCTTTTCCATGTTCACTCATCATTATTTTTATATTAAATAAATTTCTCATGAGAAACGGTTCTTACATGCACTACTTTTATTGTCAAGTTTTATCACATTTCGTTCGTTTTAAAGACAGAACTGAGATGAAAACACTTCTACCAACATGTGATAGACAAGTACAATAATCAAATAAATCCATGCACTTGTGCATTAAAAGAGACTAAGAGTCAAACATGTAAAAAGTAATCGCAAATCTCATCTTAATGACTCTAAACATTATAAAGCAAAGGATGAAATGATGTATCGTCCCAAAACACTATCAAATAGTCACACGGATATGGAATGATGTTGTGAATTTGTCATCCTAAAAGCCCATCCATAAATGTTGTAAAAAGAAATACAATTTTTTTTTTCTTTTTCAAAAAAATTATCAAAATAAAATCTTTTTGACTTTTTTAATTTTTCTCAAAAAATAAAAAAAAAATTTGTATCTTTTCAAAAAGCAAAATCTTTTTGGATTTTTCGAAAAATATATCAAAATGGAAAAAAATAAAAACAAAAGTCGTACACATTAGTAATAGGCATAAAATATCATCATAAAAATCATCCTATACTAGCAAACAAGTATAAACCTCAACCATTAGGTCCGGATGAGTTTTTCAAAGGTCGTGACATCCTATAAAAAACATCCATTAATTCATGTGAAGTCTTAACTAAATACTCAACTTGCTCTCTAAAATGCTCAAAATATTTCATGTGATGTGAAGGAACATGCAAAGTATCATGTGTGGGTGTGGAAACACATGTAGTAGAATAACAAGGTAAAAATCTATGAGACAAACTACCCAGCTTAAAGCAAAATTCCCTAAGTTGTCCTCTCTTCTTGCAATGGGAATAACATAAATGGGTCTAGGAACAGCTCTCTCAAAACGATTAAGATGCGCTCTCCTACGTGGAAATGGATGCCTAGGTGGTTTAGGTTGAGAGCTAATATGGATCTATCACAGACTCGAGAACCAGCTCAGGTGCTACATGGGAAGTAGACACACCGTCATAACCTATTCTTATTCTCTCAACATTACCCAAAGCGACACCGAGGAGCATCTTTCCAACTTTCTTAGATGTATCCTCTATAGTAACCTTGACCTCCCGGGCACGTTCAAGATCTCTCTCGAGTTGGGACGCACAAACTTTAAGTTCACTCTTTTCTCGGCCTAAGACGACCAACTGCTCACTTAAAAAAATCTTCACCTTCTTGAGTTGAC
Source organism: Sambucus nigra (assembly GCA_949130495.1). Classification (NCBI taxonomy): domain Eukaryota; kingdom Viridiplantae; phylum Streptophyta; class Magnoliopsida; order Dipsacales; family Adoxaceae; genus Sambucus; species Sambucus nigra. The sequence goes on from OX422221.1 coordinate 43,418,789, forward strand.
TAACAGACGCCTCATATTCCCTAAAAACTTATATATCTCTCTACAAATCTAACACCTTAAAACCTAACTCTTTATTCAACTTCTTCATCTTTAAGGTCTCGGTGTATAAATCTCTAAAAGTCTTTTTGGAGATTACTTTCACCCTCACTTCCAATCTCACTCTCACACTCACTTGAAACACACAAATTATCATCGGGGCTCTCACGTATACAAGTGTCCTCATCATCCTGGGACAAACTAGATGTGCTCACGTGACTGGCCATGAAATCAACGCACTTTCATGTGGTGATTAATCTCCGAAAACATTCACCTCAATGTCATTATCGCTAAAAGTGGTTGTATTAGCAATCTTCTTTCCATTTCTCTTTAGCATAATGGGACATTCAAATGCTTTGTGCCTTTTGCCCTCGCACTCTAAACATCTCGCCTCTTTCTCTTCCTCACCTCTCTCTTTGGCCTCCTCTTTCTTTTTGTTTTTCTCAAAAATCTTTTTATTGGAAGAATTTTCTTTGGAAAATTTGAGAAACTTTTTAAAAAATTTAGCAAACAAGGCCACATAATCAAAATCAAACTCTCCCTATGACTCGAACTCATAAACTCTCTCTTTCTTGTTCTTCTCTCTATTCTTAGACACTTCCTCACCTTTTATAAATTGGACCATAAGTGCAATTCCTATGTCCTTAGGCTTAACAATTTTGGGAAACATGTCGATCTCATAAGTTTTAAGGTCTCCTACGAGTTCTTCTAACCTGAGTGTATCTAAAATCCCCAAAGAATTTAAAACAATGACCTTAGGAATAAAACAAGATGGGAGTGACTTCAAAATCTTTTTAACAACTCTTGACTCGTTAATTTTGTCACCCAAATTAAAACTCGTGTTAACTATGTTCGACAACATAGCATAAAACTCATCAAAACACTCGAACTCTCACGTGGTGATAGTCTCAAACTGGGTGGTCAAATTTTGCAACATAGACACCTTAACCTCATTGGTACCCTCACGTGTCAATTGGAGGATATTCCATGCCTCTTTATACGTGGTGAACGTCATAATACGACGAAACTCATTAGGGGTGACGGCTCTAGAAATAGCACTCAGGGCACGGGAATTATTGGTACTCCATTTATAATCATCCTCAGTCCAGTCAAACACAAGTTTAGGAGTGGTGACATTTTCGATGGTGACAGTGGGAGGAGTCCACCCTCTTTCACAAACTAACCAAACACATTCATCAATAGACCTTTAACAAGATCTCATTGGGGATTTCCAATAGGCATAATTTGTGACATCAAAGACAGGCAACCTATTATATAAGTTATCCATCTGAAAAATTACGAAATATTTCAAAATCAATCTTTTTTTTAAATCTATATCACAAAAAATTTGCGAAAAAAGGATCTCACAGCAATTTGGTGAAACATGCTCTGATACTAATTTGAAAATGCGTGATATCAATTATTTATGGGATTTACAAATTTCTAATTAAAAATTATTTAAATAGAATAAATCTTCAATCCAAATCAATTAAACCATAATCATGCATCTATGTGGATAAATCAAACATGCGATCGCAAATCAAGGGACAAACAAATTTCAGGAAAAAAAAACCTTTCGAGTAAAAACCTTTTATTTCACTATCTAATGTAAATAGCAACTTACAATTACATAGAGAAATCTACAATAAATTTTTCGCAGAAAATCCACATAGACTGCAACCTAGAACCATCAAAGATTCCTTCAATAACCTCAAGAACCGCAGCTCCTCCTTCAGCCATGAATACCCTCGAGTATCCCCACCGCAGTCATCAGTAAATAGCTCCCGCAAGAACTATCAATCCAGCAGTAGACAATCCTTCTCTATAAGAGAAACTTCAACAAAGATGTGCTTTGGGTTCCAAAACGATTCACAACAGTATATGGGATGTTTGTGTGAATCATAAAACCTAAATTTGCCCTAAAAAGTGGAGACTAAAATTCTGCAGATTTGCTGTTTTCGTTTAACAAAAGTCTTAATGAAAAAATCTTCCAAAACAAGTATTTATAGGCAAGTAAAAGTCTTTGAGGCAATGTTGTCATTCAAACGACTTCATAGATGTCATTTGAACGACATTAGATGTCGTTTGAATGACGTAAGAAACGATGTTGTAAAAATCAAAATGATATAGGGTCATTTGATGCAACAAAAGAACAACCTATCTCGCGACCTACCAAACGACATGAGATGTCATTAGAAGGGGTCATTTGAGCGACAATGGCTTGTTGTTTGAATGGCAATGCTATGTCGTTTGAACGACTGAAGTGAAAAATTAATATTTTATAAAGCTCGCTTATAGGTTTTCCAAAAAAAAATCCTTAGAAAAATGCCTCATTTTGATAAAAAAAAATAGTTTCGAAAAATATCCCAATACTATCGTAAAACAATTTTGGAACTTAAACACAATCCTTACCAAAATCAATCTTGTAGATGCACGTGGCTGAAGAAACTTGATATTCAGATCCTTCGTCTTGAACAAATGATCGTGAACTTCCTTCAACTGTTGTAACGGTATACGACATACTCAATGTAAAATTCGGACTATGGAAATTATGTCCTTACAACCTATTGGTGGCTCAGTGGATTCTATTTCTAATATTACTTATGCTTCTATATTGGAACTAAATCCATCGTTTCAGCTGTTATGTATGCCAAAATCAATAATCTTAGCAATGTGATAATGGAGAGTGATTCACTAAATCTAATCAAATGCTTACAAAGGAAGAAATCATTGAGGGAAATTAACATATGGGTAAAACATATTAGAGATCTTACCAATAATTGTGACTCGGTCATCTTCATGCATGTGGGAAGAAAACAAATCGGGTTGCTGATAAACTTGTTCCTATGGCCTCTGAGAATGCTCTGCATTTTGACTGGATATTAAGGACGCCGGTTGATCTTCTTTCGTTGATTATTCAAGAATTTCCACTTGAAGGGATTGGTTGATCGGATCTCCTGCTAGTTTGATGTTTAGTTTAGGGTTTCTTATTAGGTGGTTATGAGGACAAGAGTTCGTACTCCCAGTTCTCTCTCTCTCTTCTTTATGTTTATAGTTGGTTTATCTGTGTTTCGATTTTTTAACACCTAGCCATATGTTGGCTTAGGTGATGATATATGTATGTATATTGGTGACGTGTGGCCTTGCCATGTGTTTTGTTTTATTTTACCTTTAACGAAATCTTTTATTGGATGTTATAAATGGCCCGATTTGTAATCGAGGTGTGGGCCGTTTCATCTCCTTTATTAATTACCCTTATCCTAAAACCCACCCAAATAATCCTAAGTACAAAACTTTGGGTACCAAAAAGAAAATAAGATTAATGAAACGCTCGCATCCCTTTAACCGCGCGATTAAAGGACTTTAACTGATCGGTCATCCCCTTTTCACTATAATCATTGCAAGATCTTAGGATATCTTTACTAGACCATACACGTGTCACCCACCCTTCATCCACCCAACATGTGTCATTATGGATGAGCGATCGGTCAAACGCCATGAATGACCAATCGGTCAAAGACCCTTCACAAACCCCTATAAATAAAGGTACCCACCAACATTCCAAAGTACCATAAAACCCAATATTGATTCGGTTTTGTAACTTTCTTCAATCCCGAGCACTCGAGATACTCGAACTCGTACTAAAAAGTCCAAAGAAGTTTATACTTAAGAAAAGTTATTTTCCCCTCAAGAAAAGTTCGTACTTCCACGGAGTGACTTCCCCCAAGTGAATATCGTACTTGTGGAAAGTTTATTCCTCTAATAAATAGAGGCAAACCTCTGCGTGCATTCTGCAAAAGTCAATGCTTCTAAATGAAGCTTAGACTAACTAAACGTAGCTCTGCACAATTAGGCACCTCGAGTGGGGATACTCCCCCAGGAATAATTCGATTCATGCTACAAGGGAAAGTAAACTCTGCATGAATCTCGGGTCAAACACCCCATATATATTGTGATAAACTATCAATATTTGTTTATCTCATTTAGCCCGACCCCCGTTTAGGGGACCGAATATGAACTTTACATCGTTTATATTTTAAAGCTTGGTTTCTAACCCCAAACCTCTATTAATTGAATTGACATGCTCATATGTTAGATAAATGCTAATCAAATGACACAACGACAAATATAAATATGAAAACATAATTTTCAATCCGTTCTCAGGAAAGTGTCAGTGAGTCGAGTCATTCCAAAGCTTTGCACAAGCCAAAGTCTAAAATCGTACTACTCCCATCGCTTCTCCGAGCGAACAAAGCCCGTCTCCGCGGTGGCATCCACGAATATGTGTTTCATACAAATACTTGTCAAGCGTCGGCCTTTGATTAACGTATTTTTAACATATAAATATATCAATCTAACACAATGAAAATTTTATATTAAGGACTACGCTCCATAAATACCGTAGTATTGTATATTGTTTACCCGATATCCCGCCCCCTACACCTGTAAATATATCCCATTTATTAGAACTACGTTGGATTTAATCTCAAGTCCTATTAGGTACGTAGGTGATATACCGAGCCAAACTCGTGAAGCCCAAGCCTCGTAATACGTCTCTCGGCATATTATTTTTTAGGGATGCCTCCATCTCTAGTCGAAACCCCCTTTCTTTGCACCTCAAACCAGCTTGAGGACTACGACACCTCCAACATTTTAGCTATGTCGATAACGGATACATAGATCCCTGTTGGTGGCTTCTGGTCCTCTACAACTCCAAGGTATGGTGTTTTATTTGCTTCTTCAACCGTAAAATATTACATCGTTTACACAACTTTCGTTCAACATCTCCAAACCAGTCCGAAGGACAACCCCCTCCGACTAGTGATCGCCCAACAATCATAACAAATTTGTCGGTGCGTTGCGATCCACTCCTATTCTAAACCTCCCCCAAAGCTACCATTTGTCCTACAGATAGTCCCCTCCCCCCCCCCCCCCCCCCCCCCCCTTCAAGTCAAGTCCTACACTTTCACACACATCACGTTGGAACATGTGAACAACCAAACTATGTAAGCTTTGACCTTATGGCTATACGAGTACGTAGGCGCAATACCGAGTCCTTCTCGTGAGCACAAGACTCGACGATATGTCTCATGATATAGTGTCTTCACAGGGATGCATCCATCTCATATGTCTCCCCTATTATTTATCCCTTATAACCCAAACGAGATATCAAAATATCTCTAAGCCATGACCACTCGCACACATCCATATGAACATGCAAACACGTATACACTAATAATACAATCGTATCACGTAGGCTTTGATCGCATGGCTACATCAGTACGTAGGTTAAATACCGAGTCCTTCTCATGAGCGCAAGCCTCGACAATGTGTCTCTCGATATGTTGTCACAACAGAGAAGCACCCATCTCTCTCTTCTCAAATCCCAAATGAGATATCAAACTTTCTCAAGCCGTGAATTCTCGCGAACACACATGTAACCTTAACAGCCATTATTATCCAAGTCGAGATTTCTCGCACCCATATATAACATAAATGGACAACCGTTACACAAGTTGAGATTTCTCCAACTCATATACACATATTAACGGCCACCCGTTAACCCAAGAACAAGGTCATACACAAGCACCCTTGTGTACTTGCATCGCTTAAGTGACGTTTCTACACCTCTCACTGATATCGTTTTCCTATATAGGCACCTATCTTCGTTATGAGGGATTCTCAAACTAAGGTCTCTGATCATGTTCTAAAATAAACTAAAAACTAATCACATAATGTTAAGAGCGATAATAAGCATATAATTAAGGAGGTATGACGAACAAGTGGAGTGATTAACACCTTCCCCACTCGTAACTCGGTCCTCGAACCCCACAACAACAATCTCTAGACCATCTGCAAAATAAAATTTTCCTTGGGAGTAACGCGAAAGGGCTTACCCGAACCTTTTGTTTGTTTTTTTATAAAATAAACAAGCGACTCTGAGCAACTGACAACCCCTTGCACGAAAACACAATTAGACTCGGGGCCTAAAACAATGGGCATGCAGCACATTCGAGCCCATCGAACCGATAACCTGACCTCAGGGGGAAACGACGGACCAAGAGACAAGCATCCCCCCCCCTCCCCCCCCCCCCCCCCCCCCCCCCCCGCGAGCGCGCGCACGCGCCCATTTGCGCAAGGACCATCGTCTTGCTCCCCCCAAGTCTCGCTCGAGGCCATCAACACCACAGATGTTTGAAAAAACAAATATGAGTCACTAACAAGATGACCAATTAACAAGATTAAACAAATGTGTAGTACGAGCTCAACTATAAACAACAAAAAGTCATTATCTATATATATATATATATATATATATATATATATATATATATATATATTGCAAATACAAAATAAATAAATAAATAAATAAATAAATAAAACGAGTCCAACACTTAAAATTCTGACCATGAGTTCAATTTTCTTTTTACCTGAACTTTATACAACATGATCCATAATCTTCACGACACAACCTATAAAGGTAAGATTGAAGTTAGAGGGAAAACGAGAGTTCATTGTACTACTAAATGACCAAATATATATAACTTATACCATTTTCATGTGTATGGGCAGAAACGAGATATATCTTATATCATCACATTCGATCGGGTGCGGACCCAAATAACGGATTTATTACCTCCTTTTGTAAAATGGGTTTAACCTAATTTGACAGTGTAAAAAGGCTACACTTGGAGATAGGTCTTATTCCAGTAATCCATATCTTATTCCAGTAATCCATAGAACATTAAAACATTTCACACGTAAATTCAAACCTCTCAATTTAACATTTCACACTCTTCTACCAACTTTAATTCAATTATTAAAACATACTCTACAGTTTACACATACAATCCTCAACTGTCCAAATTATAAATTAACAATAACATGTTCCATAAGCATAGCTATGATGACACCAAATGGGTCATTCGCACAAGTTTTTGGTAGAATAAAATTCACCAAAATGGGAATTTTGAAAAACACTTTATAACATTCACATAAGCAGAGTTATAATCTTCTCTTGTACCTGAATTCAAACACTCTACCATTGAGATATACAAGCTTCCTAACCAAGTAATTTTTGTACAATCTTCAATGCTCATTCAGATAGCATACAAAATCATGTTACATTCCATATAACACAGTTCATCTCCCTTGCACAATTATACTCACTCACCTACTACTTCAGTTAGTATCACAAACTACATTAATAACCAACAAGACTAACATCTACAGAGTTATGATGTTTTCACAAAGCATCAATTATCTCAACAATCAACTAAAAAGAGGTGTGTCACTACTTTGCACTACTAGACTTGGTTGCATTTGTTTAAAAAAAAATAGAATTTGGTACTTTGTTCGTAGCCAAAGGATTGAGTCCACCACTAAAAGTAACATAATCCGGGACGACTAAAGTATCGAAGCCTAACTTTTTTTAACAAATGCATTAAAGTCTAATAGGCAGATTAGTGAAGTAACAAAGTCAAAAAGAAGAAGAAGTTCCTCGTGAATGTTCGAAATGAGCGTTTGGTATTCCATAATCGTTTTTTAGACTTTTGTACTGTCATCGCTAAAGATTACCTTTAGTGGGAAAAATTTACATTAATGTTGTATTTAGAGATACCTCCCTACATGTTCAATAACTAGAACACCTCCCACCCCACGGGGGGGAAGGGGCAGCATGTTCATTAACCCGCTCGTACCTTATGCATGAGAGGGGGGGGGGGGGGGGGGGATTCTAATTATTGAACATCTAGGGGTAGCTCGAAATCCAACATTATTTTACAAGGTAAAGTAAAGAAAAAATTATGATAGTACCAAAGCATAATTCTGATCATTAGGGAGGTATCCAAGTAAAAAAAACTACAGACCTAGGGCACCTGAGTGTAATTCAATTGATGCCTAAGATTCCCCTCTTGCTCTTCTAAGTGTTTACAACCCCAATGCCGCCACTCTTCTTAACCGGCTTACTCAATTGAAACACGGGGTGGCTGCATAGCTTTCTCACTCCTTTTCTCAAATTAAGCCTATTTAGTATCCCTTCAACTTCCCCGTTTTCATACCTACCCCTAAAACCGGTTTCCATCGATTTCCTTTTGCACATAACAGGTGAGCTCCTGCCTGAAATAGACTCGTATTCCTCTGCATTTTCGTCATCAATCTTGCTCTGGAAACTCCAGAATTTTTCATCAGTTTCTTCGGATTCAAGCCTGTCGAAAGTCTGCTCAATTGTTGACACTCGGTTGGCGTTATGGTTGGGAGAATCTGTGGATGATGAGAGCAACCAAAACGTGGTAGTTGATTCTTCTCTCTCGCGAAGGGTTTTAATTATTAGTGTTTTGAGAAAGTTCATAACTTGAACTGCGTGAATCAATGCTGTCAGAGGATCCGCCATCTGCATTGAATAGTAAATAAAACAGCGTTAAACCAGTGAGTTTAAGCTCACGTGACAGTTTCTTACCACTTAAAGGTTGGGTAGCATGCTACTTTTTTTAATAGAACTTATGATTCCTAGTTGCGAAATATTCCCATCTCGAGTTTCTCCCAAAAGATATAAATAAATTACACCATGTCAACATTACAGAGGTTTGCAAGCAAAGATAGTTGTATAGCTCATCTTCTTGAAATAAAAATTATAACTCCTAGTTGGAAATTTATTTATATTCTGTACTTTTTACCACCAGAAAAAAAATATGAATAAATTAAACCACATTAAAATCAGATAGGTTAGCAAACAAGGTCGATTATAAGCCCATCTTCTTTCTTTAATAAAACTTATAACTCCTAGTTGGAAACGATTCTCATACACATTGTTATGTTACATAGGTTTGCAAGCGTCAGTTTCCAAACCCTATAGCAACATTTACATAGACAAACACTGAAAGGTTTATCGTACAAACTACAGGACAGCGTCCTAGTTTTTTTTATAGATATTAGTGACTTCCTTAAGGTTACTGGACCTCATCTAAAATGCCACTCTTCACCAAGAGACCTATTTACAAAGCCAAAAAACTAAGTGGGCTTCACTCAATGATAATGTTCACAAGGAACCTTTCTCAAATTTACTCCAAGGAACCTTTCTCAAATTTATTCTTTTAAAATATACTGAAGTAAATTTGTTAAGATTTGGTCTGTCAAAAACATTAAAAAGCGGTCCAAGTGAAAAGAGAAAGGCCTAATGACCCAAAAGCACAACAAACTTTACATGTTTTTCCAATTTAGTCACCAAACTTTTTTAGGCCAATAAACTTCTAAAAACTTTTCAATTTAGTCCTATTAGGAGTTTGGTGACAGTTAGTATTGAACTTTTAGAAACACTTTTGGACAAAAATGAAAAGTGTTAGAAGATTTAGTGGCTTTTCATTCAAAAAAGTGAAATTTTTCCTTAAGCCCCCAAATTAATATACCTAAATTGACTTGGCCCCTATTTTCAGAACCCTATGATTTTGCCCATTACACAAGGGGTATCTCAAAATATTGCATAAAATTTTTATTTTTTTGGGGTGGGGTGGGGGGAAGGGGGTGTCTAAGCATTTTTCCCCTTTTATAATGCAAAATTAGAGTTAACCCTCTATGCAGGGGGGAAAGTCTAAGGGCATGTTTGATTACAAAGTTGGAAAATTATTTAAAACTAGTTCATTTTCATAAAAATTGGAAAATGAGTGGAAAAAGACGGGGTGGTTTGGTCTTGCTTTTGGAGTTTTCCATGAAAATCAATTCTTTGGGGTGAGTAAGAAATCTTTTTCATGGAAAATGATAACATGGTGGATCATTTTTTTTTCCTCTGACTATTGCTTACATCTGATGCAATTGACATCAAGCACCACACAAGTATAAAAAGAACCAAAATAAGTATTTTCCATGGAAAACAATTCGATGCCACTCAAAAGGACCCTAAAGAATTATGAAATCGAGGGTTATGTAATAGCCATTAATGTTAGGCAGTGAAGTCAATATACCGAGAGAAAAAAAGAAAAAGAAAAGAAGATTGGTGACTATATTAAATAAAACATGTAAAGCTCGTTCTGCTGTTTAGTCATTAAGCCGAGCAAAGAGAAACTAAGAAGAGCAATATAAAGAACATATAAACAAAACGAGACCAATAACAAATGATGGTGCACCTGAGTCATGTTTGGGGCAAAAACCATTGCAATGTTGCGAGCATTCATCTTATTGAGATGCTCATGCTGCACAACATCTGCCATCAAGTTGATCGCCCAGTCAAGCAATGCAGCTTCTGTTGGGGGAAGTAGCTTCACAAGTACAGTGCACTCCTCTTCTGTGTTGCAATGCATAACCTGTTCTGGGGTTAGAGAATCAAGAACTCCTGTAGGAAGTTCCCTCAACCATGCCTGCACAACATCAGCTAATTGTCATATATAATAAAAATAAAAAACACCAAAAAATCAACAGCTGCAAAATTTCTTTAACAAATGGAATTTGATATGTGTGCACGTGTTTTAACTCAAAACACAAAAACAATCCATTAGGGTTCTTAAGAAAAACAATAAGAAAAAGGCTTTGTTTAAATGTTAATGATACCCTAAAGGCTAGTTCCTAATAGAATATTACTGCCATAAAAGATGAACAATAAGAAAAAGGAAAAAAATTGTAATAACATCAAAATCAAAAGACTAAAATAACTAAAATACCATTTTTCCTGATGGGTTGCACAATAAAGATAGCCATTCCCAATTTAAATACATCTTGAAGGATTCAAATCCTGCAACCTCTCAAACTTTAGAGGTGCTTATATACAGCTGGTCTACCCTTTGGTTGCCCTGATACCACCATGGTTCAAAGTATCGGCCGAGTTGTTCACTCGGTATCACAGTGGATGATCTGAATAAGCTACACGAGTCAATGAATGGATGAATAAACCTAAAAATCCGGCAAACTCGGAAATATATGGTTTAATCGTATGAGATATCAATGACATGGACGAGTTGGAACCGAGTCCCAAAGGGTTCTGAGTTGGACTGGGTCCAGGCGAATCAAACAACAGACCATATCAAGGGAAGAGATTTACATTTAATGCCTTTTTGCCTTGAATTTTCACAAATTTGAGCTGGATTTCACAGATACAATTTATGCCAGCCACTGCCAAAACTTACCCTCATCGGAACTCAAGACCAAAGCCTCACTAGAACTCTATCTCCTGTCGTCAGAACACTATCTTCTTGTAAGAGTGAAGTACAGCCCCTGCACAGTTTTTTTCCTAGCTTGCACATTGAGTATGAGATAATCTGTATTGTTTTTCCAGCTATAAGTATGACTCTATGGGAGTCCAGCTGCATTGTGATTTTATGTTATTAATTTGTTCGATCGAAAATGCTCTTGTGCAGACTTCCTGCACAAAAGATAATAGATTCTGCACACTGTTCTATCCTAATAAGCCAAAATCCTCCTTTTGGTTCTCCTACAATCTCTTGCGTTCTCTGTTCCTCCAACTTCCTCTTTGTGACTAATCACTATAGTTTCGTACGAGTAGTGATATTTTCTTCGAAGGCATTCGTTCATATGAAGAGCACTCGCATACAAAAGGGAGGGCAATTAAGGCCTAAAATTTTGTGGTATATAATTTTCCTACACTGTTTTGGAATTCTCCTTGAAACTTGGTGTTGGGAAATTAGACGCTACTAAATTCCGCCAATAATATTTCCAGGACCTTGGGAATCAATGACTCAAGAAAATAATGCAAAAATAATAATGCACACACAACAGGAGATTTACGTGGTTCACCAATTTGGCTACGTCCACGGCTCACACCCACTTTCACTATAGAAAAAATTATAGAAACACTTTTACACACTCTCTTGTATGCACTCTTGCACTCACTATTTTTTGTGGAGGCTAACACTGCCTTCTACACACTCTGACAAGTGCTAACAATGCACTGTCTTTCTCCCTAACTACTCTCTCTTCTTTTGCTCTCTAATTGCTCTCAAGCTTGAGAGTTTGGGATGATTACAATGAGAGAATTCAAGGCCTATTTATAGTTGTTTGGGAGTCACCATGACCTTTGGATCAAAATAAGATTGGATGGTTGAGATTAATGGTGTGCCACCAACCATTACTATTCCTATGGTGTGCCACCAACCATTAATATTCCTATGGTGTGCCACCAACCATTACTATTCCTTTGGTGTGCCACCAACCATTACTATTCCTTTGGTGTGCCACCATGTGTGTTAATTATGGTATTTAAATGGTGACAATTCTCAAAATTCTCCATTTGCATTAACAATCTCCCACTTGGAGACTTTTGAACTGCAACTCAACCATCGCATCTATCAATGAGCTGGGTGTGAGGTTTTTCTATCTTCTATCTGTGAAGGCTCACTAAAGCTGAGCACAGCTTCAGTTTTTTCGTAGTAACTGCCTTGGTTAACATGTCAGCTGGATTCTTGCTCCCTTGGATCTTCTCAAGTGTAAACACCCCATCTTCTAATAGAGATCTGATGAAGTGATAACGAAGTTCGATGTGCTTGGTCCTTGAATGAAATGCTGAATTCTTTGCCAGATGTATTGCACTCTGACTGTCACTGTGCAACATTTTTTTCCTGTTTGAAACCCAATTCTGCTAACAATCCCTGTAACTAAATCATCTCTTTGCTGGCCTCAGTTACTGCTACGTACTCTGCCTCTGTGGTGGATAACGCTACAATTTTCTATATTTGTGAAATCCAACTTACTGCAGTAGTTCCGACTGTGAATACATAACCGGTAGTACTCCTCCTATTGTCTACCTCACCAGCAAAATCTGAGTCTACAAAACCTTGTAGTCTCAACTCACCTCTTCTGAAACAGGCATCTGTCAGTGGCGCCTCGTATATACCTTAATATCCATTTAATTGCTTCCCAATGTTGCTTTCCTGGATTGGTCATAAACCTGCTCACAGCTCCCACTGCATGAGCAATATCTGGTCTTGTGCAAACCATAGCATACATGAGACTTCCAATGGATGAGGCATATGGAACCTTAGTCATAAAGCTCCTCTCTTCCTCCGTCTTGGGTGACTGTTCCTTGGATTGCCGAAACTGACTAGCCAATGGTGTGCTAACTGCCTTAGCATCACTCATGTTGAACCTCTGCAAGACACGACTGATGTACTCTGCCTGAGACAACTGCAAAGTACCTTTTTGCTTGTCTCTGTTGATTCTCATCCCAAGAATCTGCTTCGCTCCACCCAAATCCTTCATGTCGAACTCGCTCGACAACTACTTCTTTAACTTATTGATTTCGCCCATGTCTGAATCGTCCACTAACATGTCATCAACATAAAGTAGCGAAATAATGTAGCTTGACTCAAATCTCTTGAAGTAGCAACAATGATCAGCGTTGCACCTGTAATAGCCATTTGTCTGCATAAATCCATCAAACTTCTTGTACCACTGCCTTGGAGCTTGTTTCAAACCATACACGCTCTTCTTCAATTTACACACGAGTTTCTCTTTTCCATGCTCCGAGAAACCCTCCAGCTGCTGCATATATATCTCCTCCTCAAGGTCACCATGGAGGAAAGCAGTTTTCATATCTAACTGCTCAAGATGTAAGTCTTCTGCTGTAACGATGCTCAAAACTGACCGAATGGTAGTCAGTTTCACAACCGGTGAAAATATGTCGGTGTAGTCGATTCCTTCCTTTTGCTGAAAACCTTTGACTATGAGCCTCGCCTTGTATCTCTTAGAACCGTCATGTTCCTCCTTGACTCGATACACCCATTTGTTATGTATAGCCTTCTTTCCCATGGGTAATTCAGCTAGCTCCCATGTCTTGTCTTGTTAGAGATAAGGGACTTCATCTCATCACTCATTGCAAGCATTCTTCACCTAACATGCTTCATCATAGCATTCAAGTTCTCCGGCATCAGTGAGCAATAAATAGTTTATGTACTTTCTGTTTGGTACATGAGGTCGGGAAGATCTTCTTAGTACAGGAGATGAAGATGGAGATGGAGATGGAGATTGTGGTTCATCAGTCTGTTGTTGGCAGTTCTGCGATATGGATTCCTCTGGCTGAGGTCTCTCATTTGTCTGCTTTGCCACACTACTATCTGGAATATTGTCTGGATCAACGTACATAGGGTCACCATGTGTTGCACCACTAGACTGAAGTGCATCTCTGTCCTTGTACATCACCTTCTCATTAAATATCACGTCCCGACTTCTGATTATCTTCCCAGTTTTGTTATTCCATAATTTGTACCCAAACTCATCTCCGCCATATTCGATAAAGGTGCATTTTAGTGATTTAGGGTCAAGTTTATCCCTAGCATGATCACTAATATGCACATAAGCAATACAACCGAAGACTTTCAGATGGGAGAGTTTTACCGCTTTTTTGCTCCACACCTCCTCTGGTATTCTGTGCTCTAGCGGTACTGATGGTCCTCTGTTGATTAAGTAGGTTGCGGTGTTGACTGGCTCTGCCCAGAACTACTTGGGCAATCCTGCATGTATACGCATGCTTCTGGCTCGCTCTGGCAATGTTCGGTTCATCCGTTCTGCTATGCCATTCTGTTGCGGTGTCCCTTGCACAGTCCTCTCTAGTCTGATGCCATTTTCATAATAGAATTTCTTAAACCCGGTGTCATCATACTCGCCACCGTTGTCGGATCTCAACTTCTTTATCTTCAAACCTGTCTCATTCTCCACCATGGCCTTCCATTTCTTGAACACCTCGTACACCTCGGGCTTGTATCTCAAGAAGTAAACTCAAACCTTTCTGGAGTGGTCATCAATAAAAGTCACAAAGTAAGACTTTCCGCCGATGGATGAGACAGCAGCTGGGCCCCAAACATCTGTGTGAATCAGCTCCAGCTTTTCTTGCTTTGGTGGTCTGCCACTCTTTATGAAGTTAACTCTCTTCTGCTTCCCAAAGATGCAACTTTCACATAAGTCAGTGTCAACTGACTATAGATCTGGTAGTTTCCCCTTAGAATGCATGATCTTGAGCCCCTTGTCACTCATGTGACCAAGTCTCTGCTACCATAGGTTTGGATCATCTTTGCTTTCTGCAACTGCGATTGACCCACAACTGTTCGCCGTCATATAGTGTGCCACTCTTCTTGCCACGAGCGACTGTCATTGCTCCTCTAGAAACTTTCCATGAATCGCCATTGAAGGTTGTGACATAACCTTCAGTTGCTAACTAGCCCACCGAGATCAAATTCTTTCGTAAATCAGGGATGTGTCTCACATCCTTTAGTTTCCATACAGACCCGTTCAACTTGATCTGTACATCTCCTTTGCCAACCACATCACAAGGATGATCATCACCAAGGTACACCTTGCCAAGGTTGTCTGGAGAATAACTCACTAAGAGTTCTTTATTTGAGGTTGCATGAAAGGAAGCTCCAGAGTCTGAGAGCATATTAGTGCATCGTCTGTCACTTTTGCTACGATGTTTGCTTCCGTCTTCTCTTTATCTTTCTTCGGGGATCTACACTGATTTTTGTAGTGCCCGGTCTTACCGCAGTTCCAACATTCAATCACCTTCTGGTTCTGATTTTGGTTGTTGGAATTTCTAGGATTTCGAGATTGCAACCTACCATTTCTGGATCTAAATCTATTGCGCCCTCCGCTCCTGTTTGAATCTCTGCCTCTACTTTCTATGTTCAAGGCTGACGTTGGTGGAAGCACCATTTGACCGATTTCTAATTTCTTCAGTCATAATTGTGCTGACTATATCATCGAACTTCAGTTTTGTCTTTCCTACAGACTCGGTGATTGCAGTAACCGTGCCTTTCCAACTATCAGGCAACTGCCCAAGAATTAGACAGGCTCATATCTCATCAGTGAAAGACATATCCACCGCCTCTAACTGATCCGTCACTTCTTTGAACTCACTAAGATGTTCTCTAAATTGTGCGCCTTTTGACATCGTCATAGTAAATAACTTCTTTATCAAATGAATTTTATTTGCTGCAGAAGGTTGTTCATACATACTGGAGAGGGCCGCCATGAGTGACGCAGTTGTCTTCTCATTTTTGATGTTGTAGGTTACTGACTTTGATAGTGATAGCCTTATGGTTTCGAGAGCTTTTCGGTCCAGCAACTCCCACTCTGAATCTTTCATTTCCGTTAGTTTGTTACCCAAAGGTAAATAAAGATCCTTTTGGTACAAGCCGTCTTCTATTTGCATTTTCCAGAATCCAAAATTTGTGCCGTCAAACTGGGAAATTTTGGACTCCTTTTCTGACGCCATTGCTCCCACTCGAACAAATAGGATGGATACAAAAAATTACTTTTCCGAGTAATTTTTAGTAAACACTTGTTGTACCTTCGGTTTGCCAACCAAAAGCTCTGATACCAATTGTTGGGAAATTAGTCCCTGCTAAATTCCGCCAATAATATTTCTAGGACCTTGGGAATCAATGACTCGAGAAAATAATGCAAAAATAATAATGCACACACAACACAAGAGATTTACGTGGTTCACCAATTTGGCTACGTCCACGGCTCACACCCACTTTTACTATAGAAAAAATTATAGGAACACTTTTACACACTCTCTTGTATGCACTCTTGCACTCACTATTTTTTGTGGAGGCTAACACTGCCTTCTACACACTCTGACAAGTTCTAACAATACACTGTCTTTCTCCCTTACTACTCTCTCTTCTTTTGCTCTCTAATTGCTCTCAAGCTTGAGTGTTTGGGATGATTACAATAAGAGAATACAAGGCCTATTTATAGTTGTTTGGGAGTCACCATGACCGTTGGATCAAAATAAGATTGGATGGTTGAGATAAATGGTGTGCCACCAACCATTACTATTCCTTTGGTGTGCCACCAACCATTACTATTCCTTTGGTAGGCTACCATGTGTGTTAATTATGGTATTTAAATGGTGACAATTCTCAAAATTCTCCATTTGCATTAACACTTGGTTCTCATCTATGCACTCAATTTTGAAAATCCTATGTGTCCGTATTTTCCATTGTGGGGTTTTCTGCATAAAAGAATTTTCGTTATCATAAATGTGTTTATAGAAATAAATATATACATATATGTATATGACGTCCCTTAAGGGGGCCTCATTTACTGACCTTAAAACCAGACCATTTTTTTTAATAGTAAAAAATATTTTTCAACCGAACTTTGTGAAAATGATCTCCATAGTAGGGAGATCATCTACAAATAATTTCAGCAAAAAATTCACCCAGGAAGTGGATGAGATGATTATCAAAATAACCAATGGCAAAAAATGCACCAATTATTAAAATTTTCATTTCACCCACTTCCCTTTTGAATTTTTTGATGAAATTATTTGTAGATAATTTCTCCACTATTTAGATCAGTTCGACCGAGCTTGGTTGAATAATAATTTTTTTCTTTTTTATAAAATTAGTCCGTTTTTAGGGTTTGTTAACTGAGGTCCTCTTAGGAGATGCACAGTATATATATGTGTGTGTGTGTGTGTGTGTTTAAGTTAGTATAGTTTATTATAAAAATACATACATAATTAGATTAAGTATTCAATTTTATTATGAACTAATGTTTATTAAATTTTCAATTCAAGATTGTGCTTGTATTTATTTAATTTTAGAACTTCTTAATCAAATTTGTGTCTAATAAGAATGCATTAGTAACTTATTGTGAATTAGTCTGAAATATTATGGTTAACAAGTGCTAGACATAAGTATGGTCAATTAGACAATATTAAGTTTTAAAAAAAAAAGGCAATATTATGGATGCAAATGGGTGTGAACAGGTTCCACCCCCCACCCCCTCCCCCCTGGCCCGCGGCTAGCTAGAGAGAGAGAGAGAGAGAGAGAGAGAGAGAGAAGAATTATCTTTTATTTATTTTGATATTTTAGTCATCTTTTAATAAGGAATTCATCTCCTTATTAGATAAGTTAACAATTGTTAGTTTCCTAGTTTTATCTTTACTCCTTTTGTGAACCTTGATTAGTATAAATAAGGCCTAACCCCCTCATTTTTTGTCATTCATTATTAAAGAGAAGTTAAATGTGCGTTCACATCTCTTTACCTCAAAAGACGCAAAGAAGCTATCACAATTTAAAGAGAAATTCTTTAAACACTTACCACTAACACACTAGCATTTGGAAAAAAAAATTGTGATTCACCCTAACAAGCATTTTGAGCTTCATTGTCCTTACACTCTCAACAGCACATTTTTCCCCATTAGGAAAAGACGCTAGGAGAAAACATGATTTGAAGATCTCGAATGCAATATTCATTCATTCTGAAACAAAGAGCTACATTTAGAAGTGTCTTTCAAAATCTTCTTCATCCGCATACGTAAGCACAATTGGAGTCACCTCCATCCTTTTTCAAAGGACAATCCCACTTTATGTGACCGCACTCCATTCACTTGTAACATCGTCGACCTTTTCCATCACCACTTGATCACGATCTGCCACCTCCACCTTCACAAACTCCCTCCCCGATTTTCACCTTGAGCATACTTAGTCAAGCTCAAACTCTCCTCCACGAAGATTTCCTCCTATCGTTGTACAATGGAATCGACTCTATCTCATCCATCTTCACCTTATCTTATTCATATATTATTCATATAAGATGATAATGACTATATTGTCATATGAATCCGTAAGTGAGGCAAGAAGCAACAAGCCACTATCTTCTTCATTTATTTTCACCAATCCCATTAAATACAATCATGTGATTCACGATGTTTCTACCCTCCTCCATCTTCAAACGGTAAAGTTATTGCTTGAAACTAAGCTTTGTTGTGAGACTCTTTGCTGATACAGCTTCTCAAACTTCTCCAAGTACTTTGGCACCAAGTCCTCATCAGTGACATTGTTGATAGTATTATCACAGATAGAGAGTCGGATTGTGCTGAAACACCTTGACTCTATACGATCCAAAGCATCATCTATCATATTTTTTAACATTTCACTACTCCCTATTAGCGCTTTTGCTAATTTTTGTTGAACGGGGAGATCATTCACTCTTCCTTACGATAATGTAAAGCTACCACTTCCATCACAACGATCCACCTTCCATTGTGAAACTACATTTTCTGGGCATGGTTGAATGCAAATATGTGAAATGCCCAAAACTTCCAAATACTAGTTTGACACCAAATCCCACTTGGGACTTTTGTGTTCACCCAAACTCTGATACCATTTTTTTGTGCAACAATGGCACAGGACCAAACCAAACAAGAAAATATATGCAGAAGATAAAAGATAAACAAGACACAAACAAAATGAACACGAGATTTAACGTGATTTGTAAAAATTACATTAGCCAACATCCACAAGAGAGAAATCTTCCACTATATGAGGATACTGGTTATAATGTTTAAGTACACAGGAGACCCAAACTCTCTTCTTGCCTGTCTCAATGAGTTAGTTCTAAATGCCAATAGAAACTTGGTGCAAAATGACCTTTCTATTTATACCCAAGGTTTTACACGTGAATAAGATCCAAAACACTATACTTAAAAAGATTGACAAATTTGAGGGGGATGTCTCCACAAATTAGTGTATAGCTCCATGAAAGTTCTTCCCCAAATATGCCAAAATTCACTGGTTGATATGATTTCATCAACTGCATACAGGCGAAGAATAAAAGGATACAGGTGATGCAGTTGCAGATGGCGTTCGTGGTGGCAATTCATCGAAGACGGAGCAGGTTCGGGTCGATACAGTTCAAGCGATGGTTTCAGAACTAGTTTGTTGGAACCAGTGCAGTGCATGATCTGGTGAAGGACAAGAGTGGTGTAGTCATTAATGGTAGTAGTATTCATCACAGAAAAAACAGATCAGGGCTACGGTTGTGGAGGATAGTTTGTTGGAATCTGTGCATACACAAGCATCGGTGGCGGGTGATGTGGAGGGCGTGGATCACAGCAGTGATCCATTGTTACTCTTTAATGAAAGGGATACCACAGGAAGTGATGTTAATTAAGGGAGGGATAGATATTCAATAACGATATCTACTAGTTCCAAGGATGATATAGCTATTCAGAATGGGTGGTGACTGAAGAGCCAAACTAACTAATCATACAACTCACACTGAGGTCCAACCTCATCTAGTTTAAACAATAATATTGGAGTTCAATTCTGATCTGGAGATCCAAGTTAACTCCATAATTATATGATACCCGTGCCAATAACGCTCCACTATAAATTGATAGGACTGATTATTTAGGGGACGGGGCTAAATTGGCTAATATCGTCATTCCAATTGTGCATGTGCATACATAATCCTGTTCTACTGTTTCTACGGCCTTGCTTGAGGCATTAGCAGTGTCCATAAAGTCATTAGATATTTCCGGTGGGAGCAATCCCAATTGCTAAGATTTCCCTTCATTCAGTAAACCTGCGGAGAAAAAAAAATAGAGAAAAGGGAAGGACAGGATCAATCGTATCACGGCCAAGTCAATAAGGAGGTCGCAAATGATGCCATTGAAAAATTGGAGGCAAATATATATTAGCTACCGCCTACCAAAGAGGCTACTGAACAGATCAAACAATCTTATAGGCACAAGCAAAGACGTGGTGAGATGGGGATAACTAAACATGGTAAAAGCATTCAGAATTCTTTTGAAAGAAGGAATTATGCAGATTAAAATGGAAGATTAAGAAACTTCATAACCTTGGGCCTCCCGAGGCAATGCCTCTGTCACACAACTTAGGCTAGAATTACTGTAATTTTCTTTTTCATTTAAATAAAATTTTCTCTTCAAAAGCATGCTTGATAAAAAAAATTTGAACTATTACTGATTTAAATTTACATTTACATTGTGACTATGAGTTGTAGAACAACAACAAGCTATCTGACGAAAGGACTTGAATCACACAATAAGGAAAGAGAACAAGCACAAAAAGGCGATAGATGATCAATCTTTGAGAAAAAAATGAACTATTATTGATAGAAATATGATTTTTCTACACGAGCACAAGCCTTTAAATAAAATAAACTCAACCCAATCCTAAACATGACAGAAGTAATAATTCCTAATGATTTATAAAAAAGGGCAAACCCAGTGCCCGAGGCTTCCGCCACTGTGGGGTACTGGAGGGATTAGATGTACGCAGCCTTACCCCTGCACATGGGTGATGTCATTATGTTGTAGTAGGGTGATATATCCACACTTATTGGAGAAATAAACTTAAATTATAAACCATTAGGAATTGTTATTTAAACTACTCATTATTATTGTACTTTTGTGAAAGTTATGATAGTCTAAGATCCTTCCATTTTTTTGGTTAGACTCAATATTTATGGTTTACATATAATTCAAAACTACTCACTAACACAATTGAAGCAAAAAAAAGCTAGAAACCAAAGCAAATACTACAAGTTACTAACATGATAGGAATGAAGAGCAGAGAAATTTGAATCTGAACTGGTATTACTTAACAACTTGTGGTTAGAATAAAATTTTGAAATTATTCTATTTACTCAGATTCCATACATGATCCTTCTCGCAAGTCCAATACCTCAGGGTTAACTCATTAAATGTAGGTTCTTTCTTTCCAACTAAATTTAACCACTAATAGTCCTCAGTACCATATCTAATCCTGTCAACATAAATACTTGGAGGAGTCACTGACAGGTAGACTGTTCGAGTAAATAACATGAATCAGTTTAGAGCCAAACGCCTAAAAAAATCGATTCATGAAACCTTTTTGTTCAAAGTATTTGTTAAAGGAGCAGTGGGTTAAAATCTCATTTTCATTCCAACATGCCATATGATAGTGAAAATAGACCTGACAAAAATATGAATAGCACCTAACATTGAGTAAGAAAAATACGTGCAAGTTATCACAGGATAATACAAGATTTTATCGCTTTATAAAATATAATATATAGGTCCCTTCCAGAGAACTGGGCTACATATTAATTTCTTTGTAACCTATTGAAGCAAAAAAATCAGCAGACCCCGTATTTGAGTCTGGCATTAGTCCTTCATCATAACCTATCATAGTGTCACTCTAGCAATAAAGATGAACTCTTATATGGTTATGATTCTCGCAAAAGATTCTAACCTAAAGCGCGATAAATGTTGGAAATTCATGTTATGTAAACGCAGTGGAAGACTAAATACATACTCACACACAAACAAGACCCAATCACATATTCTCAAAAATCAGTATCAAAGCTATGTGATTACAAAAGGACGAGAGGGCCATTATTTACACTAATATTAGCTATAGTCCTAAACCTAATTAGACAAGGAAACAAACGATATGTTAGAAAAAAAAGATAACTACTATCCAAAAATATAATCCCTAAAAATCAGCAATTAAGTAATATAGTAAAAGGAAAGATAATCCCCTCTCCACTCTTCGCGCCAGCACGTCTTCAAATGGATCAAATTTAGGCAGTCTATAACTAGAGGACCAAAGAAGGGGTTTACATGGGTTACAGAAATTTGGTATTTAAATATTTTAGGGAGAACCATGTAACATGGTACCAATTGACACATATGCCGGGTTGGAATGAGAGTACAACAAATGCCTTTCTCTAGGACACCGATGTTGAGTGAACTCATAAAAATTAAAAAATTTACATTACTTAACACCAAATGATTTTAGGTGAGATGGTGGCTTCAAATACTACTAGTGTTATCATAGCCAACGGTCATGGGTTTGACTATTGTCCATGTCATTTGTTGGGGGGATTGTGTTGGAATGACTGTACAACAGATGAATGCCTTGTCCCAGGACAATGATGATAAGTGAACCCGTAAAAGATTAAAGAGTTTACCCTCCTTAACACCAACAGCTATAAATATTTATTGTTTCAATAGTCAAATGCTGTAGCTATTTTCAGATATAATCCTTAGTAAAATAAGCTCTCGCATGGATACCTTTATCAACCCTGCCAAACAATGTATGTCCATTCCGCGCGGCACGAAACCTTTGTTCATCTGGTTCCGAACGTACTGCTCTTGACCGTTCTCGGCATTTATTCGGAATATTCCTTCTGCCTTTAAGCAAGAGACATGAAATGAATGTCAGCGGTTTGATAACGCTAACAACAGTCGAACAAAATTTGACGCTATAAAATTAGATTAACATACTTGAAGGCCACCTTCTGAATACAAACGCTTTTGCATCATAAGAAGAATGGTTGGCACACTATTCCCTCTTTGATCATAAGAACACTGCATTGAATTGGCAGAAACTCCAAACACGCTAGCACTGAACAATAGAAGAAAAAAATGTTAAATAAACTGACCATATAATAAGGAAAGAGGAAATCAAGATAACGAAATCAATTGAAAACCCTTGAAACTGAAGACGGCCTCTACTGAACCAGTTAACACTATGCAAAACAGATCATCCATGTCCGAAGTGAATCACTTTTATTCAGTATATTGCTTACAATATCATAAATAAATTGAACAAGGACAAAAATGCACATATCCTTCCATTTTTGGATGGAAAAAAAATAAGATTATAGTGATTACATGGAAATTATATCTGAACAGTAATTACGTTTGATAATAAGGAAATTGCAAAAATCAGAATAACTTTTAATTTTTACGAGCAAAACATCACTCCATTAGACTCATTTAGATCCAAACTAAGCTAAGCACCACTTAAAACAAAACACTCTTTCAGACCACATAAAAGTAAATGCTTCAAAGTGAAGTTTCTTTATAAAACATCCAATACTGCAACAGTGAACCAAATAACAATTCCATTGACAACCTAAAAAATTATTTGAGGCGAGGATCATTTGGATACTTCAATGCGAAAAACTATCTCACAAAAGGCCTCTTGCAAAACAGAAATTATCCTTGAAAACAGAATTTCAATGACCTTCTACACTAATTGTTGCTAGTGCAGGCCTCAGCCGAAACAAATATTAAACTCAGGGAAAAAAGAAAAAAGAAAAAACTTTTACTTTCAGCCAAAACATAGTAATAAAATCTTGTCAAGGATTAAGAGACTAACCATAATCAAAACTAATATCGTCAACATGATGTCAATCCCCTCATGATACTAACAAAATTTGAAAATATGGGTGTAAACGAGCCGAGCTGAGTAGCCGGTTCTTTGAGCGCTGCTAGAAAAAGTTTAAGCAACTCTAAATGAAGCTTCACTTTGGCTCATCTATCTCACGATTCGACCAAACTTTTCAAATATGATTATTGATTAATTAAGGTTAATACAAATTGAGATCAAGCTTGACTCATTTAATTTACAAAAATCATGGTTGGCCTTTGTTTTTCCTTAGTAATTATTATTAACATGTGCCCCTAGAGCTCACATTAACAAAACCCCTCTTAATTTGCTACACCTCTGATGAGAAATAAAGGAAGTGGGCTCAAACATATTCTAGACAAATATAGGAATTGGATGTCTAAGAATTGGAATACCATTTCAGATTTGCAGCCATTCTAGGAATTCAATTTATGTCGTTAAGTGGAGGAGTCCTTTTAATTGTTTACCTTTTTATTGATATCTTGGAATGCCTGTATAATTTAGGCTAATGTCCAAAGTTTGGCGGCATTAAATGAACTTAATATTAAGATTATTGATCCTTTGTAATTACAATGTCAGTAACAACATCTTTGTCCATGGCATGTGCCCCCACCCATTTTTCGTAGAGAACAAACCGAGCAACCAATGAGGGAAGAGTAAAACCAGAGCATGTGGTCCCTAAAGTTTTGCAATAGCAATTTGACCTACCCACAAAGATCAATAATACCACAGTTTCAATACAACTGAAAGCAATTGCTGAACTATGTTGGAGGCACAAATTTAAAGTGCATCTTTTCTATCTGCTCAGAATCTTGTAAGTTTTCCCTTCCAATGCATTTGGATGCAAAGTTTCAAACATAAAAATAAAAACATTTTTTTATAAAGTTCTAAAAAATTTACATATAAATTTGAAAAAAAAAAAAAAAAACTAGGTGAGATATTCTCTTATGTTTTTCATGCGATCTAATTCTTCCCAATCCCGTAAAAAAAATAAAATTTTATGAAAAAAAGGGGAAAATAAGAGAACATCCCCCCGATCCCTGCCTTTTTTCCACTATATTTCAACTTCTCATAAAATAAGTTGTTTTCCAAATTTTTTCAGGTTTGCAAGCAAACGCACCCAGATTATTAAATGACTTTTCAACCACTTCTTCAAAAAGAACACAAGAATCAACCTAATATGATTAATTCGCTAACAACAATGTCCATGTTGCACATTTAAGAATCAGGTGTCTGAATCAAAAACAACTGATTCTGTCCTGCATCCGCTTCCTCTGTGGATCCTATGTTTAACATTTATTATGAATCTACCTCTCCCAAGGAAGTGAAGGACAATTATCTTTTTCCCAGGACATTGTGGCCCCACCCATTTTGTGTAAAGACCAAACTCATGAGGTAAGAGTAAAACCAATAAATCCGGTCCCTAAAGCTTTGCAATAGCAATTTAACCTACCCACACAGAATAAGAATTCCCCAGTTTCAATACAACATAAAGCAGTCGCTTAACTATGTTGGATACACAAATTTGAAGTACATCACTTCCATTTGCTCAGAATCTAGAAACTCCTTCATTTTCATCGCTTTTGGATTAAAAGTTGAAAAAAAACTGAAAAACAATTCATTTTTATGGGAAGTCCTAAAAAATAATAAAAAGATTGAAAAATCTAGGTGATTTTTCATGAAATCTAATTCTAACCAATCCCCTCAAAGAAAAGAGATTTTGTGAAAAAGTGGAAAAGTAAGAGAGCACATCCCGTATCCCTAGCCTTGATAGAACTCTTTTCAACGACTCGTAAAATAAGCTGTTTTTTCAATCTTTTCCCAGCTTTGCAATCAAACGCACCAAGTAATAATTTACTTTTCAACCACAGCTTTGAAAACAACAAACAGAAAAATCAACCACTCTTCTAGAGATAATATGATTAATTCGCCAACAAAAATGTATACCCATGTTGTACATTAGAGAATCAGTTGTCTAAATCACAAACAACTTATTCTGTCCTACATCAGCTTCTTCTGTGGATATTATGTTTAACATTTATTATAGATCTACCTCTCCCAACAAAGAGAGAGGACGATTCTCTTTTACTCATGACATTGTGTCCCCACCCATTTTGAGTAAAGACAAAACCCGGCAACACATGAGGAGAGAATAAAACCAGAGCATATGGTCCCTAAAGCTTTGCAATGGCAATATCACCTACTTGCATTTGAAGAGTCTCTTTCATTTGCTCAAAATCTAGCAACATTCTCTCGTTCAATTAAGGGTGCATTTGATTGCAAAATTGATGTGGGGGTGGGTGGGGGGGAATGAAAATTAGTTCATTTTTTTTTAAATTTTTACAAAAAAGAAAAAAAGAGTAGGATAATCATGGTGATAAGAATTAGATTCCATGGAAAACTAGGAAAGAAAGAAAATGCAAACTTCTTTTTCCACACTTTTTTTCAACTTTTAGGAAAAAAGAAGGGTTCATATATCACTTTGGGCACCAACATTTAACATATTTTCACTTTATACACCATCTTGACTTTTTGCGACACTTTATACACCATTGTGACTTTTTTCCGCAAAGGTGTTGCAAAAAGTGAAAATGGTACCCAAAGTGTTAATAAGTTAGACTTGGGTACCCAAAGTGATATACGGCATAACAAATGGAGGGAAAAGGTCAGATGACCCTTAAATTTATGGGTTATTTGGCATCTAACCCCCGTTTCAGATGGCGTATCGCATACCACTTTGGGTAGTAGGGTTAAACATAATAACATATTATCACTCCCCGTACCATTTTCACTTTTTGCAGAACCTTTTTTTCCCACAAGAGTGTAATTATTACTAAATTGATGTTACATTAAACTTTACCACCCAAAATGATATAGGTTGTAACAAACAGAGACCAAAAATTAACCTTATTTTTTCAACCACTGCTTCAAAAAAGCAAACCAAACCAAATATATATGTTTGACTTTATTCCTTGTATTAATACCATAATTAGCCTCATTCCATTAAAAATTAGACATAATTCCTCTTGGTTTAGAAAACCATACTAATTTGCATTTTCACTCACCACCCTAATCCTAATATTTTATGGACTAAATGACATTTCAATTTCTGCTCAGTTAGAACTTGCAAATCACAGACACACACACATGCACATATATATTACTATATATATATATATATATATATAGTAATGCTCTTGTGCATACCAGTCCGCATTTTAAGAGTGCGGACCGGACATGTGTCACCTGGCGGTGAGCCTAGATATTACACATGTCCGGTCCGCACTCTTAAAATGCGGACTGGTATGCACAAAAGTAGTACTGTATATATATATATGCGATTTCCAACACAACAGAATTTTACTAACTGCAGTAAATCACTTCAACAATTACCATAACAGACACAAAAACACTTCAAAAGGGAAAATTAGACATAACCCCCTAGCAGGAATTCGGCGACCATTAGTCTTGGTTTAAAAACCATGCTAATGTGCATATTTATTGACTCACCTCCTCATCTTCTTACCCAAAGTATTCAAAAACCAAATTGCAAAACGACATGAGGCATTTCAAATTCTGTTGTGTTGGAAATCTCACACACACGCACACTAGAAGTATCAATTAGCGTTTTGGGGACTGATATGACACCACCATTTACATACGAACACAACATGACATGAAATTGCATTTTTTTACCTGACACGAACACCACCCATTTAAAACATAACACACCTAGAAACAATTACTAAATCTAAACATGATAATACCTAAACATGAATAACACAAGTCACTAACGCAAGTCATAATTTTCATGGAATACAACACAAAAAATCTCAACATGATAATACACGAAATCACACACACACACGGGGAGTCAATTCATGTTTTTGGATCGTGTTTGGGCCCGACACGACACGACATAACTACCACCATTTACACACGAATAAGACACAAAATCGCGCTTTTTACCTAACAGGATCACAGCCCATTTGAAACACGACACGACTAACGACAATTACTAATTTCTAAACTCAAATCAAACACGATAATACACCGAAACAAGAGTAAAAACACGAATACCATGACAAGCCACTAACATGAATCAAAATTTTACAGAACACAACACGAAATATCTCAACATGATAATACATGAAATGACATAAAAAACACACACTGGGTGTCATGTTTGGGCCTGACACAACACGAAACAATGACCACCATTTAGACACGAACACAACATTACACGATATCACGATTGTTTACCTCACATAAACACAACCCAACACGACACGACTAACAACAATTACTAATGTCTACACTCAATTAAACATGATAATATCCAAAAACACGCATAACAAGACAAGACACTAACACTAGTCATAATTTTGACAAAACAATGCATGAAAAATCCCAACATGGTAATAGATGAAATCATATAAAAACAGGCGCACTATGCCTGTCAATTCGTGTTTTTGGGAACCCCTGACACGACACAACTAACAACATTTAGACACGAACATAACATGACACGAAATCGCTCTTTTTTACCTGCCATGAAGACGACCCATTTAAAACACAAAACTACACGACTAACAACGATTACTAATTTCTACACTCAATTAAACACGATAAGACACTAAAAGACAAGTAACGCTAGTCATAATTTTGACATGAAGACCACGATATACTATGTCAACTTCCGTTCAATTTCGTTTCATGTCTAAAATAGCCACCCCTAACACACACGCGTGATTTCAAACACAACAAAAATTGTCCAACCGCACTAAATCAATAACCTAAATCCACACGTTTCGAATACCATACAAACCACACCAAAACCTCAAAAATCATCAATCACGTCAACAAAATCCAATTTAACCTCGCACTAGGCACTTACGACATATTGTGTCACAATTTTGTCATGAACAAAACACAAAAAAATCTAACACGCCATATTGTGTCAATTACAGCATATTATCTCAATTTCGTGTAATTTTGTTCCATATTATCATATCGTGTCCAAAATTGTCACTCCTAACACATACACATACACATACACACACACACACACACACATATATATATATATGTGTGTGTGATTTCCAACACAACAAAAATTGTCTAATTGCACTATATCACTATCCTATATCTAGTAATTTCTAAACTCAATTAAACTCTATAATAGACAAAAACACGAATAAAACACTAACACTAGTCAGAACTTTTACAGTATGCACACGAAAAATCTCAACACGAACACGACATATTATGTCAATTACAACATATTGTGTTAATTTCTGGTTAATTTCGCTTCATTTTGTGCTTGTTTCGTGTCTAACACTACCACTCCTAGCATAGACACACCAAAAATTGAGTTAACCAAAGCTCAAAAAACAACAACTGAGTCAACAAAATCCAATCTAACCTGGCACTAGGCTCTAGTCATAATTTTTTCACCCAACGCGTCACAAAAAATCTCAAAACGAACACGACATATCACGAGTCAAATTGGGGTTAATTTTGTGTAACTTCGTGCAAAAATTTTATCATGCCATGTCCAAAATTGTCACCCCTAAACAAACATGCGATTTCCAACACAACAAAAATTGAGTCAAAACAAAAAACACCGAAACCTCAAAAATCGACAATTAAGTCAACAAAATCAATCTAACCTAGCACTAGCCAGTAGTCATACTTTGCCACGAACACGACAATTTCATAAAATTTTGTGTCGTGGAATCATGTCATGTCTAAAATCGACACCCCTAACACACACATACACACACGTATATTTGATTTCCACCACAATAAAAATTTAGTCGAACAAACTGCAAAAAAAAACCTCAAAAAACATCTAGGCCCTGATTAGTTGTGGAGAATTCTTTTCTGTTTTCTATTTCCAATTTTCATCACCATTTCTAATATTCATTTTTCAAGGAAAATTTGTTCATACAGTAGATAAATTATTGTTTTCAAAATGTAGCTTATACAAAATTCGGGAATCAAATTTATTACACAAAATCTAGGGTTAGAATATAATTACAGAAAGTTCAGAGTCCAAATGTAATTTACAAACAGTCAAACGAGCCATTATAAAATTTATTAAGAGTTTAGGGATCAAAATGTAATTCTAAAAAAATTCCAGGCCTAAATGTCAATTTCAGAAAACTAAGAGATTAAAATGTAATTTACGAAAAGGTTAAGGATCTAGATGTAAGTTATAGAAAGTTTAGGGTTAAAATATAATCTTAGGGATATTGAAAATTAATGAAAAACTTGCTAAAGTTGTTTTTCAATTTCCTAGAAAATCGAAAAATTTTGGTTTGGAAAATATCAAACTTGAACACATTTTCCAATTTTCCATTTTTGCGGAAAAAATTTCTGAAAAATAGCCTTGTTTTCCATAACATAAGAGGGCCCTAGTCTTTTGGGTTTAGACCCATTTCCAAAGTTTTATTAGACTCTCATCCCATGTATTTTCTAAATGTTATCATCGTCGCGCCTAAAATTACCACAACGCACACAAATGTCATTTCCAACACAACAAAAATTGAGCGACCCAATTCCCATTTCCATCTCCATCTCCATCTCCATCTCCCTCTCCACACTACACGTAACCAACAACATCGTGTCGCGTAGTTATTGGACTATCATTTACATTTTCGTTTCCATTTTCGCCGGAAGAAGAACACGGAGGAGAGTCGTTGAAGATTGTGGAACAGGATTTGGATCTGAATAGTTGACCCATGTGTTGGTATAATTTTGTGTTTGTGAGTTAAAAGATTTTAGAGTGACTAGAACCAAATTTTTAAAAATGGACTAAATACACTTTTCATTTAAATTGAGTTAAACAAGTCTAACCTGGCACTAGGCACTTTTGTGGGCACCTCAGGCTGAAACTCAACCGGCAACCCCAAAAATCCATTAAACCTATCAAATGTTACATGCGAAACATGCTTCACATTCTTAGGAGATCCAATTTCCATTTCCATTTCCATTTCCATTTCCATCTTCCTCTCAACACTGCACGTAACCAACGACTTCCTCAACACCGCCACCAATATCCCCAGCAGCTGATTAGTATTCCCATTGCTCTCTTTCTCCGGACTCAAAAACGGGGTTGTTATTGGAGTATCATTTACATTTACGTTTCCATTATCATCGGTAGAAGAGTAAGGAGGAGAGTGGTTGAAGATTGTGGAGCAGGATTTGGATCTGAAGAGTTGAGCCATGTGTTGGATAATTTTGCGTTGAGTTTGTGATAAATGTTATTTTAAAGGTGGGGGGTTTAGGTTGGTTGAAGTGGATGATGTGTGTGTTGGTTGGATATGGTGGGAGTGTTTTGGAAGTTTGTTTTGAGATGGGTGTATCAAGACAGAGAGGCAAGGGGGGCCGGTGATACGGTTGTATTGGAGTGGTGTGGTAACTAACTAATTATGTAGTGGGAGATGGAACAGTGAAAAACGAGGGGATTTCGTATGCTTTGTATTTAAGCTCAATTATATCAAACCAAATCATGAAATGCATAGGACACGGATTTTAACTAGTCAACTCTTACGTCATATAATAATTCACAATTAGGTAAAAAAGTTAAATATTTTTTTACCAGAGATTATCCATTTCGAGTCGGCATTTACTATTTCCATTTCAAATAAGATTTGCGAAATAAAGATTATTTCCTACCGCCCGTAGCCCTAAATTTATGACGTTGCGGGTAGGTTTTTCAATGACCCGGATCCGAATCGTTAAACACGAGTCTGGGCACTTTTATGAAACTCGATTATTCGATTACTCGCTAATTAAATAGATCAAATATGGATATAGGTAGACTCAATCTTTTACGGAACCGATCAAAAGTTATATATATATATATATATACTCTTGTATGGACTGTCCCCCATTTTAATAGTGCGGGTTAGACATGTGTCATCTGGCGGTGAACCAAAAAATTATGGCCTAAATTATAGGCGTTCTTTCTCTCTAAATTATAGACATGTGTCATCAAAAGTTAATAGTGATTTTGGGTCCATTTTTTAGTTTTGCATATATGTGTATTCGGGTCAGGTTATCGGGTCCTTGGTCTTGACAAATTTTGAGACCCAACAGGTAGTCGGATAAGACCCGACCCTTAAAAAATATTAAGTCGGGTATGGATATAGGTAGGCCCGATTCAGACCCAACCCGTTTACAGGCCTAATTAGGGGCACAAGCCCTTTAGTCATGAGTGATCAATCATTCAATCAACCCTTTGGGATTAAAATAATATGTTTTTACTAAAGTCAACCATATGATACAAATAGTAAATGTAATTTTTTTATTAGTTCTGATTCATTTTTTCTCATCTTATACGAGTCAAAGTTTCATTTTATGTGAAGCCAAAATTTGGGTTTTTTAGGCAAAAATTGGGGTCAAGGGACAACATGCTCCAATGTCAATATTTAATCATCGATCTACCCTTAAAAGACTAATTCAAATGGAAGAAAGGGGGGCAATTGATATATGAGATTTAGGAAAATGACCAATAAGAGTTCACATAAGCAACAAGGTTAATACGCCATTAACTAGACTAAGACAATGCCAAATAAGAGTCCACATATCATATGGTTGATAATCCTTTGATTATCATATGGCTCATTTGGCAATATTGCTCCTACTTTTTTTCCCGATTTACACTTTAGTCCCACTATTTTTCCTTATATGGCTTAAATTGTCTAGTTTAACTTTTGTTGTTACATGATATAGAAATGTTCATTTTTATCTTAATTATTGGGAGTCAAACTAGAAGCTAGACAATTTTGCTCGGATTAAAGTCCAAATGACCCTAATTTTCACTCTTGGTCATTTTGAGAATATTATAATATGTTTTATTATTTAAAAAGAAAAATATTTCCTAATTCTTATTATTGTTGTTATAAATTGGTGTTAAGTTGGCCTTAGCTAAATTATGCCAATGAAGTAGAAATCTAACAAGTTAATAGATAAACTACTTAATTGCAAGCACATAAATGAAGTAGAGAGCAAAGAGGGAAAGAAGGAGACCTAGATTTACGTGGCTCCTCCCAGTTAGGTACCTACGTTCACAAGTGATGTGAATTTTATTCCTTTAACCAAGTCGTCATGGAAATACAGTCGAATATGAGCACTCTCTCTCTCTCTCTCTCTCTCTCTCTAGATATATATATATATATAATAAAGTAGAAAACTTATGTATGTCATAAGCTTGAAGTATGACGTCATCTTTATGAGTTTTTTTGCACTACCTATTTTTCCCCTTACAAATTTGGATTCCCCCTCTTTTCTTTCTCACTAATTAATTCCCCCTCTTTCACTCTAATTCAAACATAAGGCTATGGTGGTAAATGAACACCAAACCCACCCCTCATTCTCAAACTCATCCGTCACTCTTTGTTTCCCTCTCCAACCCTAACCTTGAACCCTCCTTCTTTAACTCTTTCTCCCTCTTTCATTAATCTTCCTCCACCTTTGAATCCCATTTTTCTTCTTTGCACCCATTTGTTCGATTTGTTTCAGATGTTTGTACCAACGTTTGGTACTGGCTTAACAAGCATCTAAGACCCCCCCTCTCTCTGTGTGTTTTTTTCACACAAGTACTGGCTTATTTCGAGCATAACAAGACATCAGGTACCCTCTTTTTGGTTTA
Source organism: Sambucus nigra (assembly GCA_949130495.1). Taxonomy (NCBI): domain Eukaryota; kingdom Viridiplantae; phylum Streptophyta; class Magnoliopsida; order Dipsacales; family Adoxaceae; genus Sambucus; species Sambucus nigra. Next base: position 43,452,425 of record OX422221.1, read on the forward strand.
TCTTATTTTTGTGGGTTTTTTGATATAGTCTCATGAATCCAGCCAAATAGCATCGGGGACACACTAAAGAAACATCCAAGACTCCCACCAGTGGGTTTTCAGGTATAACTCTATATGTGATGCTTTATAATTACTAATGCATTTTCTGGGTTTTGAGGTATATCTTTTGGGGTTTTCAGGTATACTTAGGTGGTTTTACATTTTTTTTTCTTGATTGGCATATTATGTCAGTGTTATTATGGTGATCTTGAGATTCCCCTGCAATAAATATTCAGCTTAAACGAAAATGGTTCATTCATATGGATCTAATAAATTTCGTTAAGTTTAAAGTTTTAGTTTTAGATCTTATCATGTCTTTTATTTTTCAGGTATCTTAGATCTTAACATATGGCTTTTATTTTTCAGGTATCTAGTGAACGAAATATGTATTTTACATTTTTTGGCTTTCAATATATTGGTTTAATATTTATGCTTTTCGATTCTCTGTTTTTTATTTTTTTCACATTTGAATAGGGTATTATCAAGGCATTCTCTTTGGCATCTCTCTAACTTTTGTATTTCTTATCTCACATGTTTCTTTAAGTCTTACATTAGGGTCATTGATTTGATAAATTTGTATGACACCCTTTGGTGCAAGTCGATGGTGTGGCTCTAGAAAAGCCATTTGATTCTGCAGTCTTACAGTTATCGCAGAGAATCTGTCTGAAGAAGAAATTATTGGGTTGAAAAAATGTTTAAAATGATTGACACAGATAATAGTGGTCAAATTACTTTTGAAGAACTCAAGGCTGGACTCAAACAATTCGGGGGTAATCTAAATGAGTCTGAGATGTATGATCTAATGTGAGTTGTGGATGTTGATAATAATGGAACCATAGATTATGGGGAGTTCATAGCTGCAACGTTGCATCTGAATAAAACGGATAGGGAAGACAATCTATTTGCAATGTCTTCATATTTTGACCGAGATGGGAGTGGATATATAACACGAGATGCGCTTCAACAAGCCTACGGGGAATTCAGCATACATGATGATCATCTGGAAGAAATGATCCAAGAAGCTGATAAAAACACTGACGGGTGCATAGATTATAATGAGTTTGTGGCCATGATGCAAAAAGGTAATGTTGATTTGGGAAAAAAATGGTTACCGAATAATTTTGGCTTTAGATTTAGAGAAGCAATGCCAGTTTGTTGACACGGTGAAAAAGAACTCTATTTTTTACTTTCATTTTGTTCTCTCATGATTTTTGTAAATGTATAAAAGTTTACTTGGTTCAAATATCAAATAAATAGCTCAATTTTTTTCAGTTAATCAGTTTTGTGTTTTCATATACTACAAAACCTCTCTCTCACACGCACGCGCGCGGACACACAAAACACATGCGCGTCCGCACATCAATATGGGCTTGGTGATATTTTTTGGTATGTTTTACATATCTCTATTATTGCTGCTGTATTGTTTACAAAATAGAAAAATAATTTTATCCGAAGCTATTTTGGTATGTTTTGGTCGGTTTTAAATATCCGAAATACAAAAATACAAAAATAGTTTTATACAGGTCCTAAAAGGAAACCTCTTACTCTCATATTTTCTCTTACTCTCATATTTTCGCAATCTACAGGTCCTAAAAGAAACCCCAGTCGATTGAGAAGAAGCTCAAGTGCAAGCTTGAGGAGTTGTGCCATGAGTGCGTCAAGAAGGTCAAATGTTCTCTTATTTCTCACTCTGCATTCTTTACTTTTTTTAGTTGAATAGGCTTTGATGGTACATAACACAAGTTAAAATTCTTTCCACTGACACAATATATAGGTAATATGCAGGTGATGGGTTATAGCGGTGCGATTAGTACTTTAGGTGCAAGTGATACACATGATCTTTTTTGTAAATACATAATTGTTGGTGTATTTGAGACTAAAGCATTTTTATTTCAATGCATAACTGTAGTTGTAAATGTCATTTTAAATTCCATTTGAATTCTTCTATATGTATAGATCAATTCTTAGTTTGTTGGTGTCGTGGAAGTTCTATGCTAGCTAACTATAACTGTATTGTTATGCAATATCCCAATGCTTGCTGCCATATTAACTCTCACCTCACTCTTCACGATCAATATTTTTTTATGCAGCTGTAATAACCATTGCTTGTTGCTCACTTGGCTCATCACCCTTAAACAAGTAGGTGAAACTGAGTCTCTATAGTACTCACTCACACACCAACAATAGTTGCATATATTTGTGAACATTTTGGGCTTAGTTTTAAATATTTTCTTTTGAGATTTTAGTTTAATTTTTATTACTATTTGTATTGCAGAGCACCTGTGTGGATATTGGTTGTGTTTTCTTGGATGTTCGATCAAGGTAGGAACTTGAATAGCTATGCTAATATGGAAATGACGAAGGCCTAGATTTCAAAATGTTTGCTGATGTGGACACCATGAGGGTTGAAGAGAAAGATCTGGAATGAGTCGAACCACCAACTTTAATTTTAATGCATGTTGACACTGAAATCATAATGATACCCCAGTTCATCATCAACACTATTGAAGAGACATTTTATGCTGATCAGTTTATTAGGAAGGTCTGTTAGTATTAGCCGAATAGCTGAAAGTGATGTCTTGGGCGATTATAGCTTTGAGTCCGGAATCAGGCTTCTTTCCAAAGGTCAATTATGTATTTACTTTCTGTGTATATAAACTTTTTTTCAAGAAAGCAAAGGCAAGAAGCCCACAATGACATATATAGATGGGGTGGCGGTGAAACTAGGAAAGGCTTCCCCATCCCAACAGCTATAGCCTTTCGGTTATTCGTAGTGTATGGTTAACCATTTGTACAAAACATACATTTTTGAATGGTAAATTGTTATAAGAAAGGTAAATTGGGTTGTAAGTTGGGTGATAGTAAAACATACCATAGTAGTATATTGAGCATGATTTTATCACAATGACAATGTTTTGTAGCCATTATTTATGTAATATTCCACAAATATGTTCCATTGTGTGTTGTGATATGAAGATCATGTTGTAAATAAGGTATTTGTTTTCCATGTCATGATATAAACCTTATGTAGACCCACTATCAACTCACTATTTAGAGCCACTATCAACTCACGTTCAATCAAATCGTATTTACTTATCATGTTATTGTGTCGTTTTGTGTCGTGTTTTTAATGTGTCGTGTTCAGGTTAAGAAAAAAATTACGTTATTTTGTTGTGTCATGTTCGAGACATTGGATTCTTATTGTGTCGTGTCATCTAAAAACACTATATGTTGATCCATTTTGCTAGCCCTAATATAAATACATAAAAAACTATCCAATTTTTAAAAACTGTTTACAATTATGATGTAAAAAAATATTTTTACTTAATTATACAAGATTAAAAAATTGCCCAATTTTTTTAAATTAATAGGTTTGTACCATAGGTTATTTCAAAAATTGTTCATCTATTACGCACTAAATACGACTTATAGTCCTATCAACGACGTACAATTTTTAAAATTAGCGGCGTGCCTTCAGGCACGGACATACCCTATTATGTGTGTGTGTGTGTGTGTGTATATATATATATATATATATATATATATAATTTGGCAGCATAACTGAGATGAATAGACTGTTATTTATAGGCTATTGAGAGTGAGAGAATAGGGACACGTGTCTCATCTTTATAAGTCAGGTGAGATCACCTTTTACATGCTTAAGGAAGAATGTGCGACAAGAAAATCTAAGAAAATTCATATAAAATCATTTAAATTTTTCCAAGGTAATTTTATGTGTTTGTTTGTTTAATTCATGTATTATATTAATTGAAGTTGCATAAGTTATAAATTATTGATTAAACTTTCATCCTCCTTTGTATATGTATGGATATATTCATACTTGAAGCATGTTGTATCCGTATTGCTTTGTATAGAACTTCCTTTTATTCAAACATCTATTGATTTTTGTATGTTATATGGAATTGAGGCATTCGCATTGGAGATGAAACTAGACTCGTATATGCATGTCATATCCAAAAATTAAAATTAAACTGCTTGTAATTAGACTTAGGTGGCGTTTATAAGTTGGTTCATAGTTGTTATTTGCATAATCTATTTACACATAGCCTACGTTTTATGGACCTTTTGACATAGCATATGAACTCTAAAAATCATAAAATTTTAATTCATTATTACTCAATATGTTTATTAAAAAATGGCTCAAAATCATATAAATATATGATGTAGAAAAATTATAAAAATTCCTAAAACTTGACTGCACAATAAAGAAGCTTGTAGGACAGATTTATTATATTGTAAAGAAACAGTCATATCTTGCTCTAGGAAGCTTGGAAAGCTGCATTATCACTTGCATTGGAAACTATGTTCATATGTCATTTCATATTTGTAAGGTTGTACACTTGTATATGTACAAGATTTGTGAGGATATAATTTTATAAATGTTCGGGGTAGAATCTAGGAATTTTCTATTTGTCCTAGATCATAGTATGTATGTCTGAAATCGCTACATTCGGCACGTCAACACGATCATCCACGACGGTCTTGATCCGAATCTATGCATCCACCATCTTCACACGTGCATCATGCTACATGCGACGTGCTGCTCAACTCATTCCCACTACTCCACTACGTAATATTGGTAAAATGATTTATTAGAGTTGTTTATATTTGCATAAATATTTGGAAATTTTTTTAGAAAATATTTTTTGAAGTCTGAATTTTTTTTTTATCAAAAGAAGAAATTTTTCTAAGTATAGAAGCGGTCTGCCTCGGTCGAAGAGTTCGTTCGAACGAGACTACACTGTCATTCAAGCGAGATAATCATCTCGCACGTGTCCTTCATTCGAGCAAAATGCGTATCTCGCTCGAGCGACGTCGCCGCCTCGATTTTCATATAAATATCTGGGTGCATTCTACACGTTTTTCCAAGTCTTTTTCGCACAAGTTTTTGCGTTTTCACAACCCATAAACATACTTCACTTTTTAAGGTTTTATACCTTGTTTATTCACATAATAATTCTCATATATGTATGTGAATCTTTAAACCTTCAAGAGGATCGTTTTTACTCATTTAGAGTATTTTATGGAGAAGTCGTCTTCTTCTCTATTGCTGCCCACCTAGAGTTCTTACGGGAGATTTCAGCCGACGTCATCGGAATCGACACCTGAGGATATTTCGTATGTCATTCTTATTTTCATTGTAATCCGTGTAACCGTTATTTACAAATTATAGTGAAAATAAAAGGTTTTTCCCCTTTGGGGGATTTTTCCTCACTTGTGTGTTGTGTTTGTGATTGATTGTTATTGCATGATCATATCGATTTCAATCACACCTAGATGCATATTTTAGGATTTAATTGAAAAACTGAGTTTAATTAAATAAACTCTTTGTTTGAACGCATGCACACTCTTCAAATTGGTATCAGAGCCAATTACACAATTCTACCGTGTAATTTTTCGTAAAATTTTTCTAAGATATCAATTTTTTAAAAAATTGATTTTTGAAAAAGGGCGTGTTCATAATGGAGAAATTATACAATAAAACGCCAGTTTTTTACGGGACAAATTATGCTTACTGGAAAGTCCGCATGAAATCTGCTTTAAAAGCCATTGATGAAAGAGTTTGGATTTTAGTTGAAAGAGGGTGGACTCCTCCCTGGATCACTATTGATAACGTGACTAATTTAAAATCTATAACTGCATGTACTGAAGATGAATTTAAATGGTCATCCTTTAACTCTAAGGGTTTAAGTGCTATTTCTAGATCCGTCACACCTGACGAGTACCGACGGATAATGACATGTACCACGTCAAAAGAGGCATGGGATGTTTTACAACTTACCCATGAAGGAACTAATGATGTGAAAGAGTCTAAACTGCAAAATTTAACAACTCAATTTGAAACTATCACTATGCATGAATCTGAATGCTTTGATGAATTTAATGCTAGGTTATTTGATATTGTTAACACTAGTTTTAATCTTGGTGAACACATTCCTATTGCTAGAGTTGTTAAAAAGATACTAAGATCATTGCCTTAGTGTTTTATCCCTAAAGTCACTGTACTAAATTCTACGAGTAATTTAAACACGCTTAAATTAGACGAATTGGTTGGATACTTACAAACCTTTGAAATTGACATGTTTCCTAAGTCTGTTAAACCAAAAGATAAGGGGATTGCACTTAATGCCCGGGAGACGAAGAGTAAGGGGTCAACAAGAAAGAGAGTAGAGTCATCTAGAAAAAGGGAGAAAGAAATGTCAGATTCTGAGTGTGACCTTAATTTAGATGATTTGGCTTTGTTTGCAAAAATTTTTAAGAAAATTCTTAATTTCAAGAAAAATGAAAATTTTAAAGATAAAAGGGTTTTTGAGAAAAATAAGTTTGAAAAGAAAAAATGAAAAAGATTTTAAAGACCCACCTAAGAAAGACAGTGAGAGATGTTATGAGTGCGACGGTAAGGGTCATAGAGCTTTTGAGTGTGCTACTAGGCTAAACAGACTTGCCAAAGAAAAAGACAAAGTTGTCCTTAATGCTACCCTTAGTGACGACAGTGAGGTCAAGTCGGTGGACTCTGGAGACGAGTCACCAAATGAGTGTAGCTTCATCGCATTCATGGCTAGTCATATGAGTACCTACACTGCTCCTCATGACGATGAGGATGCTTTTTCACAGCGACACCTCGACAGTGATAATGAAGAGAGTGAGGGGGAGGATGATGCAAGTGAGAGCAAGAGTAATCTTCAACGTGCCTACGTTGAGTTATATTTTGAGTCATCTAAAACCAAAAAGCATAAAAAAGTGTTAGTTCTTAGGATCACCACTTTAGAGGGAGATTTAAGAAAAGAGAGAGAGAAAGAGTCCTCCACCTGCACTACCTTGAGAGAGAGAGAGTCTGCATGTGTTGAGAGAGAAAGTCAGTGTAGAGAGAGAGAGAGAGAGAGAGAGAGAGAAAGAGAGTTGTTTTGAGAAAGAGAAAGGGGACTTGACTAAACAAGTGGCTAGTCTTATGAGTGAGCTCCATTCCTCCCTGGAGACTCGAAAGAAACTTGAATCCCTTATATCCTAGCTTACTCATGATCTTGAGAGAGCACGGGAAGTCAAGGTTCAAATCAAGGACATATCTGGAAAGATGGGAAATATGCTCCTCGATCCCGCTTTAGGTTTTGGTGATAGGCAGGGAATAGGTTTTGTTTGAGCCTCCACGTCCCAAATTGCACCTGGACCAGTTCCTAAGTTTACCACTACTCCATATGGCCATCATCAAAAACCACTAAGGAAAGTTCGACCAAGAAAAACAAACTATGGTCCGGCTAATACTGTGTACTTTTGTACCTACTGCAAAAGAAAAGGCCACCTTAGGGAGTTTTTCTATAGTATGGGTCGGATATGACGTACTACTGCTCCACCACCTGGCACTAGTGATTTCTCGAGTCTGAGAGAGCGTGTTGAGTTTTTAGCCGCCAAATCACAGAGTTTGATGGAGGAATTCCGAAGTATGTCATTGTCGTCAGTGAATGTGACGCGACCACAAATGTGTCTAAAGTGCGTGCTTTATAGGCTCAAGTGCAAGCTTGTAGCGTTAGTAATAATACGATAAGTCGGGATCGTCTCCACAGGGAACAGAAATTGGCAGTTCTGAATAACATAGGAAAAGCTTATTTAATCTTCAATTGATTCCTCAAAAGAAAAGAAAAGATGATGAATGATGGTTTGAAATTTCTAATTGGTGATGAAATAAAAATTTAGAATGAACTACGTGCACAAAAACAACTAAGAATTGTAAAGAGAATAGATATGAGTATGAGAGTAAATAAGTTGGAATACAATCCCCCAATCCCTAGTAGTTTACCGTATAGAATACTAGAATTGTAAATTAAAATCTTAATTGAATCCAGTCTTTATAGATCCTAAGCATTACATATATGAGGGAACTAGCCCGCGTCATATGAAATCAAAGGCAACTATAAAGTGGTGTAGAACAACTACATTTGTATAGTATTCTTAAATATCCCAAGTACCTAGGGCAAGAGAGATTAAAAGATCTACTATGTTCGTAAAATTTCCCTACACGATTCAGTTAATTTTTTATTTAAATTCTATTTTCTACATAGGTAATTTACCTAGGAAAGGGTTCATGCATCCCAACCCTTGAAGTTTTAGCTAGACATGGTTTTATTAGATTAAGACAACATTATAACTATGCATGGAATCATGTATCTAAGAAATATTGCTTCAAAAGAGAATCGCAAAATAATTGAGAATCGAATTGAAAGTAAAATAAAGAAACAAATAAGAGAATGGAAATTGATACTTGGATTGAAGATTGAAATTGGTAATCAAAACTTGGACTGAAATTTGAATTTGAATCCATAATACTCCTTTTCCTCTAAATTACAACTAGGGTTTCTAAATCCTAAGAAAGTATGAAATTGTCTGCCAAAAAGAAGTCTCCCTTTTCTCTAGGGTTTGGCCTTTTATAATACCCAAGTATCATTTTTACATCTAATAAAAATTAATTATACAAGGATTTCCAAGAGTTGAAACTCTTTAGCCTCCACAATAAATGCCGAAATTTTGAACAGTCGGACCGATCCGGATCCCATCGGATCGGTTCATTTTTCCTTTGCCGGATCGTTTCATTTTTTCTCCTACCGGACGGTCCGATATCGGATCGGTTTGTTTTTTATCGGTTCTGTATCAATCCGGTGGCCACTGAAATGGGTGCATTTCAGATCGGTCCACCCTAAACCGGATCGGTCCGATATTCTTCATCTTTGACTTTTTCTTACCAACTTTGACTTATCATAACTTTCGATCCAGAGCTCCGATTTGACTACCATTTCTTCCTACACACTTATGAGATAATGATCTTCAACTTTCATTTAGGCTTCAAATCGGAACTCTGGGTGTAGAGTTATGATTTTGCCCTTTGACTTGCCTTCTTTTGTCCTTTTCCTTTCTTTCGGTTTCTTTCTTTCTTTTCTTGTACTAAATACCTGTAAAATCAGTAAAAAATACATGAAAGTCGGGGTACTTATTAGAAGAAGTCATTAGCAATGATATGGGATAGAATCAAATCAATTACGTTGTTCGAGATATTAAAATTACTAAATTAAGGGGCTAAATTCAGAAGAATTTATGCTTAGTCAAATCCCCTTAACTTAGAACTTTGCACGTCCCGGGCAATGCAAATGAAGCTAACCAAAATTCCACTCTTGAGAATTCCTTTATTAAAATAAAATTTCACTTTTGCGAGTAAGAGATTGCATTGAGTATATGCAATAAGCCTTTAAACCTGTAGGTTACCCTAGTAGGACGAGTTTGGTCTCGTGACGGTTTGCAGTGAATACACCCATAAAATTCTTTATTGACTCAAACAAATATTAAAATACCTAAAAATTATTCAATTTAAACTTTTCGAAAAATAATCACCATAAATTCATATTCAAATGTCTCGAACCATAGTGTGTGTGTGCGAAGCCAGAAATTAAACCTCAAATTTCCACCGATTGAGCATTACGTTACTTTTCGAAAATTCGTTTTGATTCAAATTCTTACGGATGCACTCACAAATGAATCACTCGGATTGTGGTTGTTTTCTCTCGGTATGTATGATATAAAGAGTAAATATAATGGACACAAATTCACGCATACAAAATTGAAAAGAAGGAAATATATGGTGAAAAGATCTCATCATCGGAATACAGTTATTAGGAGACGGGAAACATCATCTCTTAATCACACCATTTTAATCTCTTTTATTATCTTTTCAAGTCTTATCTCTCCATGCAGTAATTAATTTCACCATTTGGATTCGGTTAGGACTTTTCGGGTTAAAAAGTGTAAAGGGTAAAAATGGAAATGGACGGAATGTTCGGAATTGGAAAATGTCCTTATGACGTCCATTAGTGCTTTTTCGAGCATTTACTCAATTTTCTCTTTCTTTTCCTATTTTCATTTTTTTTCTTGCTATTTTTCTTTTCTTGCCCTTTTTTTATTACACACTTTGGACTTACTTGATGAATTTTTAATTTTTCACAATTTCGGGCTATTTGGGTTTTTCGAGTTATCAACCGAAAGGGAAATATTTTATTAGGCTCAAAGTGGGTTGCAAAGGGATAATTTTTTTTTTACAACTTTATTATGGCTAATATTTTTGGGTTAAACAAGAGAGGGCCTACTTCATTGTCCAAATTGCTAATCACATTACCATATGCATCTCGAGATTAATTAAGTTTAGAGATATATTTAACACGAATTTTGAGACAACATTTCACACATTTCCCATAACCGATCAAAACAAAGGATTGAGATCATTAACGACTTATTAAAACGCTGAAAATAACTTTGAGTTAATCATAAACTCGTATTGATTTAAAAATTCATAAAAAATTGAAAGACTCGAAATCTCACCAAGTTTGATAAATCTCCACACTTATTCATTAAGTTGTCAATTTTCTTTCAATTTCCATCTTCGGTCAATTTTGGTTTAGTGCATTTTGATTGTTAAAAATTTGAGACTTTAAATAGAATAAATGTGATATTTTTGAAACTTTTATATTCCAATTTTTATTTATTGTGAACAAAAAATATTTTTTCTTTTTCTTTTTTTTAGAAAATTGCGAAGTTTTATAAATACGCACTTTTCATCCCCCCTAACTTAGTCTTTTGCATTGTCCACAATCAAAAAGACGAAAAATCTAAATAAGACGAAATAAGGAGTGCGATAAATAAAACAAGAAAATAACTACAATAGAAACTATTCATTAAAACATAGTTGTGGAAACAAAAGATCAAAACATAACAAAGTCAACATAAGGTAAAACCAGAGGGGGACTGTGAAAGGATCCAACGGGGGCTGCTTACGCTGCTGGAGGGTGGTGGGAACTACCTGGGGCATTGGGGTCATAAGGATCGTAAAAATACGTAGGAAGTGGGGCATCGGGACCCAACTGGAGGCTGTAAAGATCAGCCTGAAGGCGTAACATCATACGCGTATCACGACGGTAGGAAGACATAAAACTGTCGAAACGCGCCTTCAGAGCAACAACGCGCTCGGTGAGGGACGTACCTTATGGAATATAATCAGGATCAGCAGCTTCATCATATTCAGCCTCGTCACCTTCTCCCATGTCAATATCCTCCGCACCAACACCCGCCTCCTCATCAGGGGACTCATCATTCGAGGAATCACTATCACCCCGGCGCGCTCGGATCAACTATATTTGTTTGTCACTACGAGTGCAGGATTCTTGCCCAAGGGGCTTTGGTAGGCAAATAAGATCTTATAGGGGAACAATCCCGGCATCCTTAAGAATGGAGGTAATGAGACGACCATAAGGAAGAGGTACATTGCCCTTTTTTTCCAACGCCGAGTGAATGATATCATTATAAAACGCGTGGGCTAAATTGATAACAGTTTCATGGGCAAACAAATGATACACCATAGTAGCCTGACACGGACGCATAGACGAATCATTTGAAGTTTGCAAAATGTTAGCCCAGATGATGTGAAAAGTGATTCGGGCCTTGTCAGGTAAACGACCCACAGGAAAAGCCTTCGTATTCCGAACCGAACCGGGAGCGATGCGAGACATGCAAACATCTTTGGAAACGTCTGGATCATGACTGGGATAGGAAAATTGGGCTGGAGTGATCAAACCCTTGGACTCGAGTTTCTGGGCCAGAATTTCCAGCGAGAACGATATCGGTGTCGAGTCGACAAACGCTTGAGATTCGAAATCTACAGTATGTACGAGCGAACCATAAAACGAATGTACTTCATTCTCCCATACCGCCTTGTATGGTTTATTGGAGAATCTGCACCAGCCTTGGGACATAAACAGGCTGGTGACAGAATTAGGAAGATGATCGCAAAGCACCTGACGCTCAATGTGGATTTTTTGCATAGGACCGAAGAAACAACGGTACCAAATTCCTTCACGACGGGAACGATATTCTCTATTTCCATCAGCCAGCACTTCGAGGGAATTATATTTCTGGGGAGAAGTCATTGGAAATGAAGGATTGGACGAAAAGATAGAGTAGAAAATGGAGATGGAGATGGGAAGAAAAGTGGGGAGGAGAGGTTGGTATTTATAGGCGTGATGGGTGAGAGGGGGAAAGGATTTGGTGGGAAATAAGGGAGGGAAAGAATTGGGAGGGGGGTGTACGAAATTTTTGGGGAAAGGAAAGGATTGGGGGGAAAGGAGGTCTTAACATCGGGAAGGAACACATACTGCAGATATCCAAATCGATCTAGACTTTTTTTTTATCTTTAGTGACCAGATCGATTCTTTTTTTTTTCAAGGCCGGACCGATTCGGTTTGTAATAATGTCCTGCTTCCCCTGTTCAGTTCAGTGGTCACTCTCCTCGCAATTTTTACTATCCCTACATACCTACCAATGCACGTGGACTTCGAAACTTCTCAGAACTTCCATCTAAACCTTAAATGCCCTTATGACTCGTGCATGACTCCCGCCTCTGATAGTGACACATAACTATGAATTCCTAATTATCCTAAAATCCTATCACTACTATACACAACATTTACCCCATAAACGTCGGGGGTGCGACGACCTCTCCTATTTTGCTCAGACAATCCCCATAAATGGGGTCTGACAACCAGATTATGTCGGCTTTCGCAACAACCGCTTAGAGATACATCTTGAGACGTTTTTCGTTAACCTTGAATGTGTTTCCCCATTTTTGATCCTCTAATTTAACGGCTCCATGGGGGAATACTTCCTTCACAATGAATGGACCTGACCATCGTGACCGTAATATACCGAGAAACAAGTGTAACCTCGAGTTGTAGAGAAGTACCTTCTGTCCCGAATGAAACTCCTTACGTCGGATGATTTTATCGTGAGCTAGTTTCATTCTTTCCTTTGAGATTTTAGGACTTTCATACGCATCATTCCGTATTTCTTCCAAATCATTTAACTGTAGTTGGCGTGCTTACCGGCTTTTTCCATGTTAAAGTTCACCCTTTTAATAGCCCAATACGCCTTGTGTTCAATTTCAACCGGAAGATGACAAGGTTTGCCATACACAAAACGAAATGGGGGCATCCGAAGGGGATTTTTATATGCAGTTCGATAAGCCCAAAGCGCATTATTCAATCTAAGAGACCAATCTTTACTATTAGGTTCGACTGTATTCTCCAAGATATTCTTGATTTCCCAATTCGCTAGCTCAGCTTGGCCATTCGATTGGGGGTGATAGGTCGTTCCAACTTTATGGACTACCTCATATTTTCTCATTAGCTTTTCCATTGGCCTATTGCATAAATGAGTGCCATTATCACTGATGATAGCCTTAGGAGCTCCGAAGCGAGAAAATATGTTTTCTTGAATGAATTTTATCACCACCTTATTGTCATTCGTCCTTGTAGCTATTGCCTCTACCCATTTTGAGACGTAGTCTACTGCGACGAGGATGTAAAGAAAGCCAAAAGAGGGTGGAAAAATCCCCATAAAGTCAATACCCCAGCAACCAAACAACTCAATGACGAGTATGGAGGTTAATGGCATCATGTCACGACGAGTAATAGATCCCATTCTTTGGCATCTATCACACGATTTGCAAAAAGTATTCACATCCCGAAAGATTGTGGGACAAAACAGACTGCTTTGCAGGGTTTTAGCGATCGTTTTGTTTTTGGAGAAATGACCTCCACAAACCTCCGTATGATAAAACCGGATTACCCCTTGAATTTTTCATCAGTTACACATTTTCGGATGATTTGATCGGCGTAATACTTAAACAGATATGGATTATCATAGAAGAACATGCGTGACCAAGTAATGAACTTTTTTCTCTCTTACGGAGTCCACTTGGAGGGAACGGCCCCCGTGACTAGGTAATTCACTATATTCGTAAACCAGGGAAGAGAAGAAGTAGCAAATAGATTCTCATTTGGAAAATACTCGTCTATGGGAATTGGATTAATAGGTACGTCGGACGAGAGCCGCGATAAATGGTCGGCAACGACATTTTTTACTCCTTTCTTATCTTGAATTGAGAGATTAAACTCTTCTAGGAGTAGGATCCACCTGATTAGGCGCAGTTTGGCATCTTTCTTGGTCAGAAGATATTTAAGTGCCGAGTGATCAGTGAAGCAAATGATGGGTGACCCAACAATGTAAGAGAGGAATTTATCGAGAGCAAAAATGACTGCTAGTAATTCTTTCTCCGTAGTGGAGTAGTTAAGCTGGGGCCCAGATAATGTCCTACTAGCATAGTAAATAACATGAGCTTTATTGTCTTTCCTCTGTCCTAAAACATCCCCAATCGCGTAATCACTTGCATCACACATAAGCTCGAATGGAAGTGACCAATCGAGAGCTTGCATGATAGGAGCCAAAATTAGCATGCTTTTTAATTTATCAAAAGCTTCTTGACATGCTTTATTCCATTCAAACGGAGTGTCCTTCATGAGAATATTACTCAAGGGTCTGGCGATGGTGCTAAAGTCCTTGATAAACCTCCTGTAAAATCCAGCATGACCTAGAAAGGACCTGACATCTTTAAGTGATTTTGGCGGGGGTAGCTCAGCTATTACTTCGATTTTTGCTCGATCAACCTCAATACCCCTAGATGAGACTATGTGGCCCAGAACTACACCCTCAGTGACCATAAAGTGGCATTTTTCCCAATTGAGGACTAAGTCTTTTTCCACACACTGAAATAAAACTTTTTCAAGATTAGCTAAACATTGGTCGAAAGAGGGGCCGAAAACACTGAAATCGTCCATAAACACCTCCATCCCTTTTTCTACCATATCGCTAAAGAGACTCAACATTCACCTTTGAAAAGTCGCTAGCGCATTACATAATCCAAAAGGCATACGTTTGTAGGCAAGCGTGCCAAACGGATATGTTAAAGTCATCTTTTCCTGATCAAGTATATTCACTTTAATTTTATTATAGCCAGAATACCCATCTAAAAAATAATAGTAAGGATGACCCGCTACTCGTTCAATCACTTGGTCGATAAAAGGCAAGGGAAAATGGTCTTTTCTTGTTCCAGCATTGAGCTTTCGATAATCAATGCAAACACGCCACCCGGTGGTGGTGCGTTGAGGTATTAATTCTTCCTTGGTATTTTCAACCACAGTCATTCTCGACTTCTTTGGAACGACCTGAATTAGGTCACCCATTTACTATCAGAAATGGGATAGATAATCCTAGCATCTAATAATTTAATGATCTTCGCTCGAACTACATATTTCATGGTTGGGTTTAGTCGCCTTTGCATTTCTCTCGAGCGCTTCACCTCCTCTTCAAGGTGGATTTTATGGGTACAAATCAAAGGACTTATACCTATCAAATCTGCTATTGTCCAACCAAAATCACTTCTATGCATCCGCAAAACATCTAATAACTTACCCTCTTGCTCTTTTTTAAATTAAAAGAGACAACAACAGGAAATGTTTCATCATCTCCTAGAAAATCATATTTTACATGAGTGGATAGTTTCTTTAACTCAAGACTAGGAAATCTATCTTTAGAGGGGATCATGTGTGATTCCCGCAGGGGTAATTCCTCAAATCTAGAAATCCAGTCAGCATCTCTCAACTTCTCAAAAGTCACTTCTTGTAACAAAACTCCCAATTCCTCCATTTCACGCTCATACTCGATATAAAAACTTTCACTCTCTACACCTTTCACTAAAGAAACTTCAAGTGCATCCCCACCTATGATCTTCTCAATGTGATCCTCCACTACCTTTTCAATAAGATCAACCGCATGAATTTCATCCTCATCACCCATTTGGTTAGCAACATTGAAAATGTTAGTCTCGAGGGTCATGTTTCCAAAAGTGAGTTGCATTTGGACATTCCATGTATTGATCAAAGCATTGGCAGTAGATAAAAATGGACGGCCTAACATTATGGGAACATGATTAGTAGAATGGGGGAAAGGCTCCGTGTCCCAAATGACAAAGTCTACAGGGAAGTAGGATGTGTCCACTTGGACGATCACGTCCTCCACAATCCCACGAGGCACTTTCACTGTTCGATCTGCTAACTGTAGAGTGATTCATATAGGTTTAAGATCGCCGATATCAAGCTGCTTATAAATAAAGTATGGAAGGATATTCACACTTTCACCTGAGTTGAGCAAGGCTTTTTCGACTCTATGATCTCCAATTACACAAGAGATTGTAGGTGCACCAAAATCCTTGAATTTTAGTAAAATATCATTAAGAAAGACCGAGCTCACGTTTTGTGCCAAAAAGACGTTCTTCTTCACCTTAAGCCATCGTTTGATAGTCAAAATATCTTTGATGACTTGGGCATATGCAGGAATTTGTTGGATAGAATCCATAAATGGCAAGTTCAACTTCACTTGCTTCAGAACATCTAACACTTCAGTACACGAGGCTCCCTTTTTGGGTGGTGCCAAACGTTGAGGAAATGGAGCAGCAGTGGGCAGTTTTACTTCAACTTCAGTCTCACCTGCATCATCCTTATCATCCATATGCAATGGGGTCTCTTCAGACTCTAAAACTTCTTTATCTTTAGATTATTTGGGAGGTGGTGGCGCTAGATCAATTATGAGACCACTTCGCAGGGTCGTGACAGCTTGACAGTGCTCTTGCGTACCCGATGATGTAGAGCTAACCTTAGTTTTCCCTTGAGGAGGTCTTTGGCCTTGAGCTGGGAATTTACCCTTCTCCTGAGTATTCAATGCAGATTGCAACCTAGAGATGCTAGTATGAATTTTCGTGAACATTCGATCATACTTAACATTGTTCTCCTTTTGAGATTGGATGAATTGATTCAGATTATCCTTAAGAGATCACCTAGGTGGAGTAACATACGGACCAGGAGATGGTGTTTGCATAGGGGTTTGCATGGATGGAATTTGCTGAAATTGTGGAGGGGGTTGAGGCATTGCAACATGTGAATTAGGATTAATCACAATTTGTTGTTGTCCATAGTTGAAACTAAGATGATTCTTCCAAGATTGATTGTATTCATTCTCTTGAGGTACATTAAAATTTCCTCAAAATCCTCCTATAGCTTCTACTTGCTTAGTGTACATTGCTTTGTAGGTAGGTATTGTAGGACATCCTTTGGTAGAATGGCCAGTAGCACAAATGGCACACACTTTCTCCTTTCCAGCTTGGATGGATCCGAAAACTTCTCTCAATCAAACCTTAAGTATGTCTCTGAAACTTTTTTCTAATTGGTTAAATCGACGATCTAACAACGTGTCCTTATCTAAGAGATAAATACCGGACGCAGAAGGCGAGTTGGACACTTGTCGATTTTTTTTAACTATTGGGGTCGGAAAAATCCCATGCTTACGTAGTCTCTGCTACGTATTTCAGATAAGCCTCAGCATCGAGTCTAGTTCCCAGAATGGTCTTTCAAACATTATCTGCACAAGTTGTTTAGATGCTATAGTAAGCCCTTGGTGAAAAAATGAAATGAGATGATGTTTTTCAAACCCATGATGTGGGCAAGCACTAACTAACTCCTAAAAATATTCACAACAGTTGTCGAAAGCTTCATTCTCATTTTGTCGAAAAGCTTGGATTTGAGCTTTGACAGAGTTGGTTTTATGCTGTGGAAAGAACTTGGAGAGAAACTTAGTCTGCATATCTCTCCAGGATAAAAAAGAATTCAGGGGTAGTGACCATAACCATGTCTTAGCTTTATCCTTTAAAGGAAAAGGGAAGAGCTTTAACCAGATAAAATCTTATGGGCAAGTTTGATCACCAAACGTCTCACACGCTTCTTCGAATTCTCTAATATGGAGATATGGCTATTCAGAATCGATACCATGGAATGTAGGAAGAATTTGAATCATCCCATTACGAAAGTGGAACTGACCGACATTATACAAAAGTAAAATGCAACCAGGGGTGACAGTTTGCTCAGGAAATAAGAGATCTTTCATGGGAAGATATGGTAACTCTTCATCTCCAGCACCAACACTACCGTGTACAGACATATTGCTAGCAAACAATTCAGAACCCTCACTCAATGTTTGACTCAAAGCGTGACTTGTGATTGATTTTTGAGGTGAAGGAGGTGGAACCCAAAAGTGTGGAGAGTCGGTGGTATGAGAATTTCCAGAATTAGCTTCAGCAATGGATTTTTCGTGAACTTGGATTGAAAAGGGATTTTGCATATAATCTTATGAGAGATGAGAATTTTTTTTTTAGAGAAATAAATTAGGATTAATTTCACTTTCCTAAGTATCACCAATTTACTCGAATCCCCGGCAAAAGCGCCAAAAACTTGACGCGATCACAAATGTGTCTAAAGTGCATGCTTTATAGGCTCAAGTGCAAGCCTGTCGCGTTAGTAATAATCCGATAAGTCGGGATCATCTCCACAGCGAACAGAAATTGGCAGTTCTGAATAACGTAGGAAAAGCTTATTTAATCTTCAATTGATTCCTCAAAAGAAAAGAAAAGATCATGAGTGATGGTTTGAAATTTCCAATTGGTGATGAAATAAAAATTTAGAATGAACTATGTGCATAAAAACAACTAAGAATTGTAAAGAGAATAGATATGAGTATGAGAGGAAATAGGTTGGAATACAATCCCCCAATTCCTAGTAGTTTATCGTATAGAATACTAGAATTGTAAATTAAAATCTTAACTAAATCCAGTCTTTATAGATCCTAAGCATTACATATATGAGGGAACTAGCCCGCATCATATGAAATCAAAGGCAGCTATAAAGTGGTGTAGAACAATTACATTTGCATATTATTCTTAAACATCCCAAGTACCTAGGGCAAGAGAGATTAAAAGATCTACTATGTTCGTATAATTTCCCTACATGATTAAGCCAATTTTTAATTTAAATTCTATTTTCTACATAGGTAATTTACCTAGGAATGGGTTCATGCCTCCCAACCCTTGAAGATTTAGCTAGACATGGTTTTATTAGATGAAGACAACATTATAACTATGCATGGAATAATGTATCTAAGAAACATTGCTTCAAAAGAGAATTGCAAAATAATTGAGAATCGAATTGAAAGTAAAATAAAGAAACAAATAAGAGAATGGAAATTGATACTTGGATTGAAGATTGAAATTGGTAATCAAAACTTGGACTGAAATTTGAACTTGAATCCGTAATACTCCTTTGCCTCCAAATTACAACTAGGGTTTCTAAATCCTAAGAAAGTATGAAATTGTCTGCCAAAAAGAAGTCTCCATTTTCTCTAGGGTTTGGCCTTTTATAATACCCAAGTATCATTTTTACATCTAATAAAAATTAATTATACAAGGATTTCCAAGAGTTAAAACTCTTCAGCCTCCACAATAAATGCCAGAATTTTGAACAGTCGAACCGATCCGGATCCCATCGGATCGGTTCATTTTTTCTCCTACCAGACCGGTCTGATATCGGATCGGTTTGTTTTTTATCGGTTCTGTATCGATCCGGGGGCCACTGAAATGGATGCATTTCAGATCGGTCCACCCTAAACCGGATCGGTCCGACTTTCTTCATCTCTGACTTTTTCTTACTAACTTTGACTTGTCATAACTTTCGATCCAGAGCTCCGATTTGACTGTCGTTTCTTCCTACACACGTATGAGATGATGATCTTTAACTTTCATTCAGGCTTCAAATCCGAACTCCGGGTGTAGAGTTATGCTTTTGCCCTTTGACTTGCTTTCTTTTGTTCTTTTCCTTTCTTTCAAGTTTCTTATTAAAATTACTAAATTAATGGGCTAAATTCAAAAGAATTTATGCTTAGTCAGAATGCTTCCAGCATATCGGCTAAAACCCACAACAACAAGGGTAAACAAAAGGTTACCACCTCTTGGGTACCTAAGAAAGACGAAAAGGCCCTAATTGTTCATGTTGATCTCAAAGCACATAATATCTCACAATGGTATTTTGATAGTCGGTGCTCCAGACATATGATAGGTGATGTCTCATTTTTTACCTACCTAGAGGATCATAAGGAAGGTAAAGTCACCTTTGGAGACGGAGGCAAGTCTTGCGTAGTAGGACGAGGTACAATAGAGTTACTAGGATTTGCTAAGCTAGAGAATGTTTTGTATATTAAAGGTTTGAAAGCAAACCTTCTCAGCATTATCCAACTGTGTGATGCTGACTTTGCCGTAAAGTTTGATCGGGACACGTGTAATGTCTATAATCAAGCCGATAAACTTTTAGTGCAAGGGGTGAGGACATAGGATAATTGCTATGAGACTGTGCCCAAGTCCTCACTTGTCTGCAACTACACCGCTATCACTCCTATGGATCTGTGGCACCAATGTCTAGGTCACGTGAACTTTAGAGATTTGACTCGTTTAGCTAAAAAGGACCTAGTATGTGGCTTACCATCTCTTGGAAATCCAACTTCCACGGTTTGTGGACCCTGTCAGTTGGGAAAGAAAATCCGTAGTCCCCATAGGAAGTTTCATTCCATTACCACCTCCCGTGTGCTTGAGTTGATTCACATGGATCTTATGGGTCTTACTCGTACTCACAACCTGGGTGGTAAGAGGTATATCCTCGTGATGGTAGATGATTTCTCCAGATATTCGATTGTAGGTTTTTTTAGAGAGAAATCCGATGCTGTAGAATTTTTAACGACTAAGTACCGTGCCCTGCAAAACCAACACGGAGTCACTATTAATAGGATACGTAGTGACAACGACACAGAATTTAAAGAAGCAAAGGTAGATCTTTATTGTGATAGCCTTGGGATTAAACATGAGTTTTCGGCCTTTAGGACTCCTCAGTAACATGGGATTGTTGAGAGGAAGAATAAGAAGATTCGGGAAATGGCTAGATCTATGCTTCTAGGTCATAAGGTTTCTAGGAAATTTTGGGCAGAGGCGGTGTCTACCACGTGTCACACGGTGAATAGGATTTACCTGCGTTCACACACACTTAAGACACCTTATGAATTGTGGACTGGCAAGAAACTCAACCTTGCATATTTCCGTGTCTTTGGGAGTAAATGCTACATCCTACGGGATAGAGAGCAATTAGGAAAGTTTGACTCCCAGAGCGACGAGGGAATATTGCTTGGATATTCATCAAATAGAAGAGCTTACAGGGTTTTTAACCTGAATCGTTATAAGGTTATGGAGTTAATAAACGTCACCGTGCAAGATGATGAACCTCCGATGTCTGTTGACCCTAGCCTTCAGTGTGAGGATGAGGACTTTTCTGGAAGCGACTTACTTATCCCTCACACACACCCTGTGGACCCTACTCTTGTGATAGGGGACACACCTTCTTAGGTTCGTAAGAGTCATGACCCTGCCTCCATTGTAGGTGATCCCACTTTAAGGGTCAAGACTCGTGCTCAACTAGAGAACGTTGTTAACCATTTTCTCTACATGTCCAAAGTTGAAACCAAGAATCACAAATAAGCACTTAAGGATGAACACTGGATATCTACTATACAAGATGAGTTGCTTCAGTTTAGAAAGAACAATGTCTGGGATCTTATCCCCCGACCTAGTGAGACAAATGTGATAGATACCAGGTGGATTTTCAATAATAAAATAGATGAAAAAGGTACCATAATCAGAAACAATGCTAGGTTGGTCGCTCAAGGCTATACACAGATAAAGGGTGTAAACTTTGGGGAGGCATTTGCTCCTGTTGTGAGGCTTGAGTCCGTCCTTTTACTACTCGCCATCGTATGTCATATGAGCTTCAAGTTATATCAGATGGATGTCAAGAGTGCCTTTCTAAATGGCATTCTACAGGAGGAGGTTTATGTCTAACGACCAAAAGGGTTTGAAGACCCTAAGAACCCGGAGCATGTTTATTATCTGAGGAAAGCCTTGCATGGTTTGAAGCAATCACCCCATGCTTGGTACGATAGGCTTAATTCCTATCTCTTAGCCTGTGGCTTCAAGAAAGGGGGAGTTGATATGACGTTGTTCGTCAAGAGAGATGATGGTTTTATTTTGGTTGCCCAGATCTATATGGACGACATAGTCTTTGGATCCACGTGCTCCCAGCATGATCACCACTTTGAGGAGGAGATGAAAAGTGAGTTTGAGATGATCATGGTTAGTGAGCTTACTTTCTTCCTTGGTCTCCAGGTTCGTCAGCTAGATGATGGGATGTTCATCTCCCAATCCAAGTATTCTAGAGACCTAGTGAAGAAATTTGGTTTAGATTCTGCTAAGCATGCACGTACACCTATGAGAACCACTACCAAGCTTAGTAAGGACACTTCAGGCAAGGACATAGAGCAAACCTTGTATCAGAGTATAATAGGTAAGCTTATCTACTTAACTGCCAGTCGTCCTGACATCGCCTTTAGTGTTGGAGTCTGTGCACTATATCAGGCGTCCTCTAAAAAGTCACACTTACTCTCTCTTAAACGTATTATCAAATACGTGAGTGGGAATCTCTCCAATGAAATTTGGTATTCCTTTGATACCAATGACCGTTTGTCCGCATAATCGGATGCTGATTGGGTTGGGGATGCAGATGGATGTAAGATCACTTCTGGTGGGTGTTTCTTCTTTGGTTCTGCTCTTATCTCTTGGTTGAGCAAGAAGCAAAACTCCATCTATTTGTCCACTGCGAAGGCTTAGTACATAGCCGTCGAAAGTTTCTGCACACAACTTCTATGGATGAAGCAGATGCTGGAGGATTATGGGATATCACAGGACACCACGACCATCTCCTATGATAACACGAGCGCGATACACATGTCCTGCAATCCATTTCAGCATTCGCGCACAAAGCACATATGGATACGCCAACACTTTATACGTCAGTTAGTTGAGGAGAAAGTCGTATCCCTGAGTTTTGTACCCACTGACCTTTAGTTAGCCGATATTTTCACGAAACCTTTAGATGCCCTTAGATTCGAGAGTCTTAGGAAGTCTTTAGGGATTTGCACAGTTGACTGAAAGGATGGTCCGTGTCTAGGATAGGATGTATTGTCATGTTCATATCATATGATTCCTATTGCTAGCCTGTATCATTTTTATTATTATTTTTGGTTTTTATATTTTTTAAAAAAATACAAAAAGATTTTCTTTTTAATAAAAAATTTTGAAAAGCACAAAAAGATTTTATTTTCATAAAATTTTGAAAAAATCCAAAAACATTTTTGTATTTTGTTTACATTTTGTTTGGATGAGCATTTAAGATAGTCGAGTCACAATTTCACTTCCATTATCCATGTGACTGTTTGATAGTGATTTGAGACGCTACATCATTGCATCCATGTGCTTTACATTATTTGGAGTCTTTGAGATGTGATTAGTGATATCTTTCTACATGTTTGGCTCCTTATCTCCTTTATTGTACACATGCATGACTTTATTTGATTATTGCACTTGTCTATCACATGTTGGCTTGAGTGTTTCCATCTCAATTCTGTCTATACAACAAACCTTATGCGATAAAACTTGGCAAGTTTGGAATGTATGTAAATCCCAGTTAGTGAGATTGTGTGATATTTTATCAACGATGAAGGGCTACGAAAGGTACTTATCTATCATTTGTGATTAAGCCGCCATTTAATTGAACCTAAAAAATTGAGAAATTTTATTATCCGGGGTCCAAAGAGGTTAAAAAAGCTCGAAAAAAAAATTAAAGGCGATAAAAAGCAATACATGCCAAATATGGGCCATTATGTTTGACCATCAATTCTCCAATGTTTGAGAATTTAGATCACCTCTATTCAAAATATAAATCTGAGGGAGTTTTGGTTGGAGAATTTAAACAGGTTTGAACTTCCTTGAAAGTCCTGAAAAGCATTAATTCGTTTTGGATGTTACTGGTGTGGAAATAACTTTGAGCTTTGATTTTGCTAATATGATTGAGTCAATGTCTCATATTTCCATCGTTTTACACCTAAGGAAGATGTTGAGTTTATTTGTTAGGAGTATCCAATATTCATCGTGCACATATCTTATGTTTGCATGCATTGATTTTCCTATCGAATTTGATCACACCCCTACATTTTCTCTATCATCGACTTGGTTGATTTATTGGAGTTGTTTATATTTGCATAAATATTTGGGAATTTTTTTAGAAAATATTTTTTGAAGTCTGAATTTTTTTATCAAAAGCAGAAATTTTTCTCAGTGTAAAAGCGAACTGCCTCGGTCGACGGGGTTGTTCAAATGAGATTACACTGTTGTTCGAGCGAGATACGCATCTCGCGCGATGTCGTTCTAACGACATGTGTCCTTCATTCGAGCGAGATTCCTATCTTGTTCGAGCGACGTCGCCGCCTCGATTTTCGTATAAATATCTGGGTGCATTCTACACATTTTCCAAGTCTTTTTCGCTCATGTTTATGGATTTTCACATCCCAGGAAACACACTTCACTTTTTAAGGTTTTATACCTTGTTTATTCACATAATCATTTTCATATATGTATGTTAATATTTAAACCTTCAAGAGGATCGTTTTTACTCATCTAGAGTATTTTGTGGAGAAGCCGTCTTCTTCTCTATTGCTGCCCACCTAGAGTTCTTGGGGGAGATTCTAGCCGATGTCATCGGAACCGACACCTGAGGGTATTTCATATGTTATTCTTATTTTCATTATAATCCGTGTAACCGTTATTTATAAATTATAGTGAAAATAAAAGGTTTTGCCCCTTTAGGGGATTTTTTCTCACTTGTGTGTTGTGTTTGTGATTGACTGTTATTGCATGATCATATCGATTTCAATCACACCTAGATGCATATTTTAGGTTTTAATTGAAAAACTGAGTTTAATTAAATAAATTCTTTGTTTGAACGCATGTGCACTCTTTAAGATTTTAAATTGGATAAAAATTAAGGATAATAATTTGACTCCATATTAGATACTATATGAAAGAATATTCTTATATCCTACTTCCAAAATGTATTTTGAGTCCATATTCCATGATAATATATATTAAGAAGTTTACTTTTATGAGTATTTAGTTTTATTTAAAAATTTCATATGAAGAGTTTTCTCTAATGGGATGTTTATAACTTAATCAACATAGTTACCATCGCATCATCTTTATTCGAGTTTCATTGAATCCTACTTAAGTGGGACTATACTGTAGTTGTATAATAAGTGATTTTCATATAAATATATCAATATGATAGTTATGATTTGAATGAAATACTATTTTTTTTGGATTGACAAGTTTAATATCTAATCCACCAAGTTCAATTTTGTCCGACAGAAATGAAAATATATAGTTGAGATTCCAAGGTGAGTGTACTCACTAGAAATATGTATATGTATGTTATTATGGATATGAATGTGACATTATGAATCTGTATTTGTTTTATTTTGATTTACCTAAATGAGGGGTTATTCCCCGACCAAGAATGGAGGGAATTGTCTATTACAGACATGATTTGTGAACCATGATTTGAAAATTTTGGACATTATTTATGAATGGACCGAATCGGTATATAAATTATATGGATATGATTCATTGAATTTTTAATTTATGCAACAGTATAGTAGTTATGTATTCACTGAGCTATTTTGTACATTGTTCCTATATTTATTGAAGAGTTGCCCTACACGAGTGTGTTTCAAATCAAACCAATTTTCATCAAAAATTGTCCAACTTTTAATTAGAACCAAACCAAGTTGTGAAAAACAAATTCTTACTTTAAACCAATTTTATCTTGATTAATACTAAACATGCATCTAGTGATTAAAGCGAGTAAAGTAATGTAAAGAATACTCACAACGCAGGATGTACGAGGAAAAAAAACTCGGACGACCCAAGCCAGACAATCACTATTAATGTGGAATTACAACGAACAGACAAAAGACTCACTCAACGACTCGATCCCTATGGGTCTTGACGCTCTTCTGATCTTCAATCACTCCTCTCACAGTGCCCACGCATAAAGTCCTCCTTCCACGGTACCTGTCCACAACACACACGTCCACGTATGTCTCGGTGTCCACCGAATGGCTTTGATACGTCTACGATGCCGAATAAGAAGTCCTTCTCTTTTCTTCACCGCAAAACCCAGATGTTTAAGTATAGAACAAACATTCTTGGTGCAACAAGATCACATAAACATATAGTAAGGATAACTCGGATCTTTATAAACTTTAAGGATGTGTTTAAGCTTTTAAACCTTAGAAAAACATGTGCAAAACTCGTACTGGATCGAAAACTATTTTCCAAATTGCACACTACGTTAATTATGACGAAACCACGCTTTAAATAGGAAAACTTCACTGCCTCAAAAAATGTGTCGCTCAAACGAGATTGTCCAGTCGTTCGCGTGACATAGCCATCTCGCTCGAACGAGTTCATCTATCGTTTGAACGACGCGTGTGTCAGTTTGACTTTTTCTTTAAAACGTTTCTTCAAAAGATATCCAATTTAATCAAACTCTTTTTCGAGCTTATTAGAATAAAACGAAGTGTAAAACATTTAAAACACTTTTCTTTATAAAATTACATCCTTATCTTTTATAAAAATCATTTTGAATATCATTAACAATATGCATTCATACCCGTGTGATCTCGGAATGCAATTAACTTGAAGACGAATAAACTTGCACCAATTAAACTTCGGCATGATTAATTATTTGAATCTTTGCCGCAACGTCTTCAATTTCTTCAATACGTCATAGACCAAGTGGGATCGTGACAAAAATAAAATCTCCATATGACATATTACAAACACAATTTTGTTCATGGAATTAAGTCAAAATAATACAGGGACTCAATAGAAAATTTATGTCCTTACAAATCTCCCCCTTTGACTATTTCGGGACAAAACTAAACCAGTGAAATGCCTAAGCCGGGTCGTCAATCCGTATGATTCTTATATCCCATCCCATAAACCCAAAGTCAAAAGATACAGGACATGGACTAGTATATGTAGCACCGGCAAGCATGAACTGTCTAAATGTGATGTAGACTTGAAATCTCGAATCGCTGAAGCATACCTACACACATGAAATAGAAAAACAAATACCCAGTGAAGTATGGAGGAACAAATGAAACCAATATATATATATATATATATATATATATATATATATATATATATATATATATATATATATATATATATCCAAATGATACCAATTTTATAATAGATACCAATATGAATAAACTCTAAACAAATTGGTAGAACAAAATGATACCAATTTTTACTACCTATTTGTAATACCAATTTGTAAAATATGTAATAAAAAACATGCTCAATAAATCTCCCCCTAAATCACATACATCTCTCCCCCTTTTTGTCTCGAATAGAAAATCCAGTGAAAAGATAAACAAGTATCTAGCATGAAAATATACTAATTAAAAATCGCTAGATAATCATGAAACAACTAGCTAAATATGAGTAAGTAATGACAAATCAGTAGCTAGAAAACAAATGAATCACACAAAGAATATTGCAATCTAATCAGGTGTGATAAACGAAATCATATGAAAAGTACCAATTTTGAACCAATATAATCTACATGTAAACCAGTCAGTCCAAAAAGCTTCCAGCAGTACCAAATAAATATACCACAATAACCAGGGTGCTGTAAACAAAGAGAAGCAAAAATTCCAAACTGTCGTTCGAACGAGCCTGGGACGTCTCTCAAACGAGATGAGGATGTTTCTCGAACAAGACTTCTCGCGGCATGGTAATGTCACTCAAACGACTTCTCGCGACAGCCTAACTCTCCCATATTCCTTGAAATATCATATATTTTTGCCCAGTGAAAAATTTTCCAGAAAAAATTTCCAGGAAGGGGTTGACAGTAGCAAAACAGTGTTAAAACAGTATGCTTTTTAACATAAAATGCAAAAATGCGTATAAACTAACAATGCGAGTTACATGCAAACATAGTACCAATGTGCTCAAATATGGACATGGAATATATGGGTGTGAAACAACAACTAATGAGTCACAATTCCAACACATAGAAGTAATTAAGAAGCTCTAATTGATAGCGATAAATCATCAAACTTTATCATAGCTATATGATAATTAAAGTGCAAGCTTAATGAACTAAACATACTACATGCACACAAATCCAGAATTTTGATGATTCTATAAACAATAGCGTCAAATTACAATCTTTCAACATTAGGATTAGTTGTTCAAACCCGTTTAAATTTTTCAACCAAACTTCCTTACAAATATATACTTTTTCAAGTTCGTTTGAGGTTTCTATCATTCTCAACTTAGAGAAAATATTATTTCCCCTTTTTCTAAGAATTTTTCTTTTTCTTTTGGGCTCTTTTAAATGGTGGCTTTCACGACGAGTCAATTTTGAACTCTCGCAGCCCTTTCCCGTGAATCACGCATCATTTTTTCAATTAGATACCAATTCAAATCCTCATGGTAAATGGTTCTTACATGCACACTTCTCCATAAGTCTACTTACGCATAGATGACAAGATTGAGATAATAACGCCTCACCAAATTCAAATATGCAAGAGAAGTCAAACATCCATAGAAACTCGTGCATGTGTGTAATGTTGGCATATATACAAAGTCGAATCAAAATGCATATCAACTTTGAAACAACCCCATATAAACAATGGTTAAGATCATTCTAATCATCGATAATAATGACCAAATGTCCTATGAAAAGATGGGAGGAGTCCAAGAACACAAATATGCCACATTAAGCATGTAAACTCAAAAACAAAAAACGAAAATCTTTTTTTCCTTTTCAAACATATTTTAACTCAAATAAAAGCAAAATCTTTTGGGTATTTCAAAAGTTTCGTCAAAAATAAAATCTTTTTGTATTTTTCAAATAGGACTCAAATCAAATGAAAAAATATAATACAAAGAGATAAACATGTCACTATACTAGCAATGAATATATCATGAAGCAAACTAGCATATGACAAACATGGAAACACTATCATCCTTTAGATTTAGCATGGATAGAATCAAGTTCAACCAAACGAGAATCATGAAGTTTTATTCTTAAAGCCACTAAATTCGATTTCCTAACCCAAGTAGTTGTAAAATGACGCATGGGGGTTTGGGGAATCGGGGCAACTTTATTCCTAAACTTCCTAGGGGCTTATCTAAGGTCGTGACAATAACGCCTAAGGTGACCTTTCCTACCCCAAAACGTGCAAGTGTAGCAACGGTGGGAATGATTACCTATATGTGGACCCTTTCTAACCTTCTTAGTGTTTCTCATATGTGCGGGGGGAATGGGAACAATTATCTCATCAAAACCTATACCACCCCTATCTCCCTTAATTTAGAGGGGGCCTATTATCTTATCTAACTTCTCCGACCTAGCCTCCAAATCAAACTTAACTCTAGACGAGTCTCTCAATCTCTCCTCCAACTCATGAATCCTAGACTCAAGCAAAAGCCTAGACTCCTCAAACTCTAGAATTTCCTTTTTCAAAGACTCTATCATACCACGGATATTATCTCTCTTACCCTTGACATACTCTAATTTCTCCCTAAGAGTCTTCTCTCGTGCCCTAAGATCCTCAATCAAACTATCATTATTTTTTATGGAACGCTCATTCAACTTAGCTTGAAATTTAGAGTTAGCCTTTTTCACCTTCATCGTTTCGGCATACAACTCATTTCACATATACTTCCTCCTCTTCACTCTCTTCTCCCTCACTAACATGGGATTCACTCAAAACCTCCTCGAAAGTGTCATTCACATGAGAATCATCGTTGCTCACATGACATGCCATAAACGCACAAAGTTACACTCAATGGGGGAACTATCCCCCTCTTCCGGATCACTATCACTTAAGGTGGCACTATATACAATGGATTTCTTTCCCTCTTTCTTAAGTCTAGTGGGACACTCCTTAACTTTGTGACCATACCCCTCACACCCAAAACACTTATCCAACTCATCTCTCTTAGGCTTCTCAAACTTATCCTTAGAGGTGGGGTCAACTTTGTTGTTCTTGAATTTTTCAAACTTCTTGGCATCTTTTGATTGCTTTTGAAATTTAATAAATTTTTTAAATTTCTTTGCCAACAAAGAAACATACTCAAAATCGGAATCGAAATCAGAATTCGAAACTTTAATTTTCTCCGTTTGGGTTTTCAAAGAAATACCCTTTTCTTTCTTAGACTCTTGCTTGGAGGTAATCATGTTGATTTCATAGGTTTGTAAGTTACCTACAATTTTTTCTAGTTTCGTCGACTCTAACTTACCCAAGGAGTTTAGAATAGTCACTTTCGCATCAAACCTACTAGGCAATGACCTTAGGATTTTCTTAATGACACGGTTGTCAGGAATTTTCTCACATAGGTTAAACGATGAGTTAACAATATTGGACAACCTAGCATAAAACTCATCAAAAGTCTCACTCTCTAACATCCTAATGGTCTCAAACTGTGTAGTAAGATTTTGAAGTTTCGATGCCCTAACCGTGCTAGTGCCCTCGTGAGTGAGTTCCAAAATATCCCAAGCCTCTTTTGATGTTTCACAAGTCATAATTCTATTATATTCTTCCGGTGTTACATGTGAAGAAATAACGTGCAAACCCTTAGAATTATATTGTGAAAGTTTATGTTCAGTTTCAGTCCATGACTCAACAGGGATTAAATTAGTGACCTCACCTATAACAGTGACAGGGTGTCCAACCTTTCTCAACTGCTATCCACACACGCTCATTAATAGATTTTAATGCACTTTTCATTCTCATCTTCCAATAAGTGTAATTAGTGCCATAAAAAATAGGAGTTCGAAAAAATTCGTTATTTCCAAAATTCATCTCTGAAAACACATGGGATCACAAAATAAATAAATTATGTTTTCTAGCTCTGATACCAATTTGAAGAGTGGCCCTAAATGAGTGTGTTTCAAATCAAACCAATTTTTACCAAAAATTGTCCAACTTTTAATTAGCACCAAACCAAGTTGTGAAAAACCAATTCTTACTTTAAACCAATTTTATCTTGATTAATCCTAAACATGCATCTAATGATTAAAGCAAGTAAAGTAAAGTAAAGAATACTCACAATGCAGGATGTACGAGGAAAAACCCAAGACGGGAAAAAACCTTGGACGACCCAAGACAGACAATCACTATGAATGTGGAATTATAATGAACAGACAAAAGACTCACTCAATAACTCGATCCTCACGGGTCTTGACACTCTTCTGATCTTCAACCACTCCTCTCTCAGTGCCCACGCAGAAAATCCTTCTTCCACTATACCTGTCCATAACACACGCGTCCACGTATGTCTCAGTGTCCACCGAATGTCTTTGATACGTCTACCATATCGAACAAGAAGTCATTCTCTTTTCTTCACCGCAAAACCCATATGTTCAAGTATAGAACAAACCTTCTTGGTGCAGCAAGATCACATAAATATATAGTAATGATAACTCGGATCTTTATAAACTCTAAGGATGTGTTTAAGCTTTGAAACCTTAGAAAAATATGTGCAAAACTCGTCCTGGATCGAAAAATGTTTTCCAGATTGCACACTATGTAAATTATGACAAAACCACACTTTAAATAGGAAAACTTCATCGCCTCGAAAAATGCGTCACTCGAACGAGATTGACCAATCGTTCACGCGATATAGCCATCTCGCTCGAATGAGCTCATCTGTTGTTTGAACGACGCGCGTGCCAGTTTGACTTTTTCTTTAAAACGTTTCTTCAAAAGAGATCCAATTAATTCAAACTCTTTTTCGAGCTTATGAAAATAAAACGAAGTGTAAAACATTTAAAACACTTTTAAAACATTTTTCCTTATAAAATTACAACCTTATCTTTTATAAAAATAATTTCGAATCTCATTAACAATATGCATTCATACATGTGTGATCTCGGAATGCAATTAACTTGAAGACGAATAAACTTGCACCAATTAAACTTCGGCATGATTAATTCTTTAAAGCTTTGTCGCAACGTCTTCAATTTCATCAATACGTCATAGACCAAGTAGGATCGTGACAAAAATAAAATCTCCCTATGACATATTACAAACATAGTTTTGTTCATGGAATTAAGTCAAAACAATACAGGGACTCAATTGGAAATTTATGTCCTTACATTTATGTTTTTCAGATCTCGTGTTTCATTGCCAAATCTAGGAGATCAGATTAGGATAGTAAAGGAGGAATAAAATAATGAGTTTTATTTTAATGTAAATGATGTAATTAGTTTAACTTATATTTCTAGAGAGTTTGTATGAGTATAAGTATTTGAATCTTGTGAAAAAAAAATCATCACAAGGGAATCAAAATATTTATTTCATTTGTGAGACAAAAGGTCATTTAAAGAGATATTGCTCAAAGTTATAGAATACTGAATGTTTTAAGTGTAATCAGAAGGTTCATCTCAAGAAGAATATTCCTATGATAATGGGAATACTTTTATGTAGTAGTGTGGGGCCTAGTAAAAGAACATCCCAGGTAGTACAACCAGAGGATAAAGTAGGGGACAAATAAGTGGGTCTAAGGATGGAGGCCAATTTTTTGCTATGACATTGTAGGATGCTCATGAGACACCTGAAGTTATTATAAATAAAATTTTATTTTAAATAGATATATTTATGTACTCATTGATCTTGTATCTACACATTCATTCATTCATATTTGGGTAGACCCTGTTCATTTCTAGATTGTGCTTTACACATTTCTACTCCTATGGAAAATGTGATTTTTGTTTAGCATGTTTATAAATATTGTGTCTTACGAATGTGTTATTGAAATTTAAATATTGATTTGATATCGTTGGTCATTTAGGATTTTGATATCATATTGGGGATGGATTGGTTATCATCGTATCATGATTCTATTAACTACTTTTTAAAGGATACTACATTTCATTCACCATGTGAAACTAAATTTCAATTTACAAGAGATAGGAATGATGTTCCTCATTATCTTATATCATCAATTAAGAGAAGGAGGTTGTTGAGTAAAGGTTGTATGGGGTATTTAACCTATGTGGTTGATACTTTAAAAAAGGTACTTAAAATTAAAGATATACAAGGAGATAGAATTTTCCATTGAATTAGCTCCAGGCACTGCTCCACTTTCCATAGCTCCATACAGAATGGAACTAAAATTGTTGAAAGAATTGAAAGTGCAACTACGAGATCTGATAAGCAAAGGTTTTATTCAGCCTAGAATTTCTCCATGGGGTGCCCCAGTGTTATTTATGAAAAATAAAGGAAAAATAATGCGATTATATATTGATTGTCGACAACTGAATAAGGCAATCATTGGAAATAAGTACGAACTATGTGATGATTATCGACAACCGAATAAGGAAACCGATTATATATTATTTATCCATTTATCATGCGATGATTCAGATACTTATATTTGTGTGAATGAGTTATGTTATTTCTATTTCCTGCATGTTGTTATGTTAATAAAAGATAAAATTGGCACCAAATATATTTTAACATAGGTGGTTAGTAATTTAAATATTTTTTCGAGAGTGATACTAAGAATGAACCAAATGAGTTTCCTGTTTATTTTGATAAAAGATTAATCGCTCGTTATTAAAATAGGCGGGGTGTCACAGATGGTATCAAAGCATCAAGGTCTTATGTCCATAGGATCGGTGCCGCTTACTACGATTTCAGCGTAGCAATTTTTGTTATAGAGCCCTATTATTACGACTGTTGCATTCATGATTACGTATTTGAGATTTCTTTCTTATGTTATTATATTTATATTAACTATCAACTCATACAAATCGATCTAATTTTAAAATCCACCCAGGAGAGGATGATCGGTGAGGGAAGTGACGAGAACCGATGAGAGAGAAGCTCAACAGGAGCCACAGGCCACCCAGCCACAACCACCGCAGGGGATAGAGACGGAAGCAGAGGTGGACTCTATTATAGCACATACAGTTAACGTCTCTATGACTGCCATGGTACTCCACTTTCCTCAGGACCAACCACCACATTAGCCAGTGGCACCGGTTGTCTAGCCACTCAGAGTCGTCAGATTGGCAGAGAGTGAGTGAGGCATTTCAAAAGGGCCACCCACTCAAGTTTCAGGGAAGTTCTGATATGATTTGGCTTTCCAGTGGAAGAAGAATATTTAGTTCCACCTTTGCATAGTCAAGTGTAGCGACGTGAAGAAATAAATTTTGGCCACTTTTAGACTTGTCGGAGCATCTTTATAGTGGTGGGAGTCTGTTATCACTACCGAGGAGAGATATACTATGCCGATTGTTGAGTTATAAGTGCGGTTTGACTGTAAGTACTTTTCCTCAGCCATTGAGATAAAGATGGATAAGAGGTTTAATGAGGTGATTCAGGGTAACCATTCCATAGTTGAGTACGAGGTGGAGTTTATACGTTTGGCTAATTTTGTGCTCGATGAGTTGAATAGTGAAGAGTATAAGAAACTGAGGTTTATGGATGAGCTAGACTTGAGGATCAAGCAATAATTGATAGGTAACCCCACATTAAGGAGTTATAATGATGCCGTCAATATCACACTTCTGTATAACTGGGATCATTGCTTCCATTTGAAGGGAAGCAGGAGAGCAGGTGAGCCTAGACAGTTGGGCAAGATAAGTGGGAACGGTGCTAGTGGAGCACCGCAACAACAGTTAGGCAGACACCAGGGGAAGGATTCTCAACTAGAAGAATTGGATAAGAGATTTAGATATGGGGGTTATATACCCGATGGAGGTTTCAAGAAGGGCCGACATGATCTTCAGAAGAAGCAGTAGCAACAACAACATGTTCCTTAGGGCCGCCAGGGACAAAGGGACAATGGGGGAGCCCAGCAGGGCCGAGGGTACTAGTGCCAACATCTAGGTCAGCCTCAACAGGGCCAGCAGGGGGACTTCCTGGGGTATTACTTTTTTATGAGAAGACGGGTCATATAAAGAGAGAGTGTCTATAGCAATAGGGTGCCCAACAGGGGTAGCAAGAGCAGTTACCCCCGGTAGAACCAACATCACGAGTCCCACCGCAGCAGGGGCAGTTACAGTATAGATGAGTCTATAATGTTCAAGATTCAGATGTACAGTAAGCACCATAAACGTCACCGATAGTAGAGGATACATTTATGATTCACAGGATTGAGGGTAGGACTTTATTTGATACAGAGGCATCACACTCTTTTATACTCACTAGATTTTCACATGCAGTCAATTTATTAGAGACAACTAGTAGTCTCATTATTTGTGTAGAGTCACCTTTGGTTAGTGGGTTGCTTATACACTCGATCTGTAGGGGTGTGGATATTAATGCGGGGAGACTATGTTTAGCCATCGACCTTCTAGTGTTAGATATAAAGGGTTACAATGTCATTTTGGGTATGGATTGGTTAGCTGGATATCGAGCGATAGTGGGTTATCTCGAGAGGACCACTGTGTTCTTTATTCTAGGGCAGGAGATGTTCCTAGTGGTGTTGCCTCTTTTCGAGGGAGGATTGAGCACATCTGTATTATATTGAGGAGGAGACCTCATAGGAGGTGGTTGTCTCCTCAGACTCCATTCTAGTTATGAAGGAGTTTGAGGATGTGTTCCAGGAGATACCCAGACTTCCACCCAACCAGGAAATTAAATTCATTATTAACCTAGCATCGGGTACGAGGTCGATCTCCCGAGTGCCTTATCGCATGTCCCTTTCAGAGAAGCGGGAGTTAAGGGAGATGATTTAGTAGATTTTGGGGTAAGGTTTCATTAGATGGAGTATATGACCATAGGGTGCGCTAGTGCTGTTCATCAAGAAGAGGGATGGATTACTTCGATTATGTATTAATTATAAGAAGCTGAATATGGTCACGATCCGGAGTAAGTAACTGTTGCCTCAGATCGATGACTTGTTCAACTAGCTGAGGGGAGAATCTTAATTTTCCAAGATAGATCTGAGGTCGGGATATCATCAGTTACGAGTCATACTAAGATTATTTTTATTACACAATATTGATCATTGAAATTTAGGGTGATGCCTTAGGCTCACCAATGCACCAACAGTGTTCATGGACCATATGAACTGGGTTTTTAAAGAGTTCCTCGACCAGTTCATGATCATGTTCATCGATGATATTCTATTTTACTCTCATTCTGAGGATAAGCATGCAGAGCATCTCATATGGTTCTACAAACATTACGGGATCGCCAATTGTATGAAAAATTTGAGAAGTGTGGATTTTGGCTTCAGGAGGTGCAATTTCTGGGCCACATTTTATCTGATAGATTTTTTTTTGTTGATATGAATAAGGTATCGGCAGTGAGGGAGTGGGGATAGCCCACGACACTGACCAAGGTTCACAATTTTTTGGGGGTTAGTCGGATACGATCGTCACTTCATTAGGGTTTTCTCAAAGATTGTGGGTCTGTTGATGAACCTGACTCACAAGGGGGTGTCATTTGTTTAGGATGACCATTGTCAGTTAGCTTTCAATGATATAAATGACAAATTAACCTCAGCACCAGTACTTTATTTTCCTAGGAGAGGAGTAGACTACCGTATTTACATAGATGCATCCTTGTAGGGACTTCGGGGTGTACTAAAATAGGAGGAGAGGGCTATAACTTATGCATCTTGCAAGATTAAGTCCCACAAGAGGAATTACCCCACGTATAACCTCGAGTTAGAAGCAGTTGTGTTTGCTTTGAGGATTTGAAGACACTATCCTTTAGGAGATTAGTTTACCTTATTCACGGACCATAAGTCACTTCAGTATCTGTTCATGCAGAAAGATATGAATATGAGGTAGAGGAGATGGTTAGAGTTTGTGCAAGATTACCTGTTTGATATTTAGTATCATCTTGGGAAGGCTAATATGGTGACATACGCATTGAGCCAAAGTCCTGCTGGGGAGATAGTAGAGGTTTGGAAGGCGAAGTGGAGGGAGCTTTGACATGATGATGAGATTTCCAGAGCTTGTATATAAATATTGGTTGGGTGGTGAAAGCATAGGAAGGGGATAAGTATTTCTAGGACAGATTTTTCCAGTTGTTAGCTCATGGGGCAGAGTCTTATTCGATTAGTTTATAGGGAGGCTTGCGCTTTAATAAGAGATTCGTGGTTCTAGAGGATGAGGATTTGATACATGCAGTGATGTTAGAGTCTCACGGGTCAAGGTTTGAGCTACATCCTGGTGGGAATAAGATGTACCAGGATATGCGTAGGTAGTATTTGTGGTTTAGGATGAAGCCGGACATAACGAAGTTCGTCTTGAAGTGTTCTACCTACCAGGTAGTGAAGGTAGACCACCATAGACTGACACAGATGTTGTAGCCACTAGAGATTTCAATATGGAAGTCAGATATAATCCCCACGGATTTTGTAAGGACACAAATTTCCAATTGAGTCCTTTTTAGTTTTGGCCCAATTCCGAACAAAAATGTTTGAGTCATAGGATAGAGTTCAATTGTATCATTTTAAGCCTATGACATGTTTGTTGAAGACGTAGCGGAAAAGGGTATAAATCTTCATCAAATTACTGAGTTTAAGG
Source organism: Sambucus nigra (assembly GCA_949130495.1). Classification (NCBI taxonomy): domain Eukaryota; kingdom Viridiplantae; phylum Streptophyta; class Magnoliopsida; order Dipsacales; family Adoxaceae; genus Sambucus; species Sambucus nigra. The sequence goes on from OX422221.1 coordinate 43,489,795, forward strand.
TGCCTCGTTTCTAGTCATCAACATTGGTTCCATTGCTCCTAAGGTATGAATGCATTTTGAATATATATATATATATAGGAGCTTGGAACATTTTATATTGGGTGTAGCTTTTTTAAACTGTTGTTTATTTTCAGAAAGATTTTATTAAAACATTAATATAAAGTATATAAAGTTTCTGGGCTAAAAATAGAATTTTTTCAATTTTCGGGAAGTTCGTTCGAAAGAGTTTGTCGTTCGAACAACAATGTCGTTCGAATGAGTTTGCCAACGCGTTCCCATATAGGCCACTGAAATGTCGTTCGAAGTATCGTATAATGAGAATGATGATTCGAACGAGATATCCAAAGAGGTTTCTAATGAGTTCACACTGGAACTTCGTTAGAAGCTCGTTCAAACGATACTTTATTCGAACGAAAAATCTCGTTCGAACGAGATTTGGTGGGAACAGGTATTTGGCAGTTTTGAGCAGTTTTTCCCATGTTTTTCGCTTCTTTACCCCACTAACTTTTGACGGAAGTTAACTAGTGCGGGAACCAACCTTTTTTGTTTAAAATTTTCAAATCTTCCCATTTCCAAGAGAGAGTTTTGAGAGAAAAATGCAAAAGGGAAAAAGTTCATGTTTTGAGTGTAATTTTTCAAAAAAAAATATTCTTTTAGCACTCTAGTTTTCACCCAAAGTTTGTTTATCCAAGATAATATATATATATATATATATATATATATATATATATATATATATATATATATATATATATATATATATATATATATATCATTGTTTGGAGTTTGGCACCGATTTGATCTCTACCATTTCAAGAGAAGTTTGGGTTTGCTTCTAAATCCCATAAAAAAGAAGAGCTTATTTTTCTGTGGCATTCTCATGTGGTGAAAGGCACCATGTGTGGTTGACAGTGTACCTATGTCTCATTGGTGAAGTCCAAGATTCTAGTGGAGCTCCGGGGTTGTCTACTAGGCGAAGGTGTTTACAAGAAGCAGCGTCGGGGATTGAGAGGGATCGAGTCGAGTGTTGTAAGTCTTTCTGTCTTGTAATTTGTAAATTCATACTTAGTGGACTTAAGGCTAGGGGCGTCAGAGATTTTTTCTCTTTGTGGATTTTTCCTCATACATCGCGGCGTAGTGGTTTCATTGTTTATTTGATCGTGTGCAAACTCACCTAGAACACATGCTTAGGTAATTCAAGATAAAATTTGGTTTTAATCACTACATGTTTAATTTGGTGCTAAAATAAATATTTGGTAATGTGTAGTTAATTCAAGTCATTAATTTAATGTGTTAAAATTTGGTTTGGCCTAATTTGATTAAATAAAAAATATGACTTAGGCAAATTTCTAGGACTTGGGTTAACTAATTTGGTTTAAGTGAAATTTAATTTGTGTGTGTGTGTGTGTTAATCATATTTCACTTTAAGTTGTGTTCAATTTTAATTTGATAAGAAATTAAAATATGTTTGTTAATTTTATCATTTGGATCATCATCTCACGCTTCCACATCTAAAAAGGAAATTATCATTTTGTGAAGTAAAAGTAAAAAGATTTTTTTCTCAAAATTTGGGGCCTAATGTTTTAAATTGGTATCAGAGCCAAAACAATAAATTATTTCATTAAAGATCCTTTATTTATTTTTGGCTAAAATGGAATTTTCTCCATTCTCAAAATTTCCTATTTTCAATGGTTCTAATTACACGTACTGGAAAGCTCGTATGAAATCGACACTTAAATCTATCGACGAGAGGGTTTGGTTATCTGTAGTTAACGGCTGGTCTCCACCAACTCATTTAGTAGATAATGAACGTGTTCCCAAACCGGCCGATAGATGGAGTGAGAATGAGTTCAAACTTTCAAATTTTAATTCCCAAGGTATAAACGCCTTGTTTAGTGCTGTCACACCAGATGAATTCCAGCGCATTATGACGTGTGAGACCGCTAAAGAAGTTTGGGATATTTTATAACTCACTCATGAAGGTACAAGTGTCGTAAAAGCATCAAAACTCCAAAACCTCACCACTCAATTTGAAACCATCAAAATGAACGAAAAAGATACTTTTGATGAATTCTATTCTAGACTTTTCGATATTGTTAATTCATCTTTTAACTTGGGAGAGAAAATACCCGACAACCGAGTAGTAAAGAAAATTTTAAGGTCCTTACCTGATAGATTTATTCCAAAAGTGACTGTTTTAATTTCTTTACCAACTTTAGCCTCTATGAAATTAGAAGAGCTTGTAGGAGATTTACAAACCTATGAACTAGACATGTTTCCCTCTAAAACTGAAAAGAAAATAGAAAAGGGCGTCGCTTTAAAATCCCGAAAAGAGGAAAAATAAGTAGTAGAGTGTGAAAGTGATAGTGACTCGGAAGACATGACTATGTTTGCTAGAAAATTTTGAAAATTTCTTCAATTGAACAAAGATAAATTTAAAAATGATTGAAATAAATTTGAAAAACCTAGGCATGACAAAGCCGAGAAGATCCGTCAAACTTCTAATGAAAATGTAAATAGGCAGGAGTTAGAAAAATATTTTGATTGTGAAGGGTATGGCCATAAGGCATTTGAGTGCCCCACTAAACTAAGGAGAGAGGGTAAGAAACTATTTTTTATTAATGCAACCCTTAGTGATAGTGATAATGAAGAGGTACCCAATTCCCTTACTTAGCCCAACTTTGTGGCTTTTATGGCTAGTCATGTGAGTGATAGTGATCATTCCTCTAGTGATGAGATTTGAACACATGACACTTCTAAGGTCATAGTTTATGATTCCATTGCTTTTGATGGTACTGAGAGTGAAGAAGAAAGAGAGAGTAAAAATAAAGAAGAGGTTAATGTGAGTGAACTTCAAAATGCTTTTCAAGAATTATACGAAGAATCAATTAAATTAAAAAGAGCAAATTTGGAGCTAGAAGATTGTTTAAAAGAGCGTGTCAATGTCGTTGATGATAGTGCGTTAGTGGAAGACCTTAGAACACGTGAGATGATTCTTTGAGAGAAGCTTGAATATATAGAAGGCGAGAGAGATAGCCTTAGAGGTTTAATGGAATCCTTGACAAAAGATCTTCTCGAGTTTGAAGAGAGAAATGTTTTATTAGAGTCTAGAATTTTAGAATTAGAAAATAAATTAATAGACTCTAGTAAAGTCAATTTTGATTTGGAGTGTCGTTCGGAGAAACTAGATAAAATTTTAGGAATGGTCCAAATTAAAAATGACACTTGTGAGTTAGGCTTCGATACTTGTAATTAATCTACTCAAAAAGCCAAAACCAATATTTTAGGAGAATCGCCTAGGAAAGAATTTAGAGATCACACCTTAGGTAAATCTTTTCGCCGTGACTTTAAGTGCTCACATTGTGGACGAAAAGGTCATCATTGGAAATTTTGTTTTGATCTTAAACGAGGTCCTAGAAAATCCCACCATAAGGAAACCAATCTAGTCAAGATTCCTATACCCCGAGATAGTCATTCGTCATTAGTTTGGGTTAGGAGATCCGATTTGGTAGATTTACAAGATTGGGTTTTTGATTCTCATTTACTTTCAATTGCTTCCTCCCTTGTAAAATCTAAAGGTTGAATGTGCTAGTTTTATTTGCATACTTTATCTTTTGTGCTTCACGCTATATCACCCATGCTAATTGTATGCTTGTTTAGTCATTTTCTAGTCATTGCATTATTTCATATTTCATGCTAGAAATCATGACTTGTTTATCTTTTGTATTATTTTTCTTTCATTTTTATTTGAATTAAATGAAAAATACAAAAAGATTTTTGGTTCATCATTTGTGTTTTATTTAGTAATTTAGGCTTAATGAAAAATAAAAATGATTTTTGTTTGTCTTTTGAGTATATATTTTTATTTTTTGGTTACAAATTTCAAAAAACTAAAGTTTTTTTTTGTGTGTTATTTTAGTTTGACACACTTTATGTGGCATACACTTGTTTTAGAATCCCATCTTTTACGCTCCCATGTGGCTAGAACTTTTGGTTTAGATTGTTAATCCTTATCATGTTCTTTACCATGCTTACATGGAGTAGTTGGATTTTGTGTTGCTTAAACGGATTCTATTTTTGTGTACCTCTATTCACACATGCACGAGCTCTTTTGAAATTTAACTTCATATGTATATTTGAGCTGTGAGGTCTTCTCCTACCAATCTTTTCATCTACATATTTGTGTCCTAGGAGGACTAGTGCATGTCAAAATCTGTTGCACGTGATATTTATGTGAGATATAAAAAATGATGTATCTAAATGTGCACGGGGAAGGGCTCCGAAAGGATTCATTATCCTTTGCGAATATTAAGCCACCGTTTGTTTGGACCTAAAAGAAATACGTGGTCCAAGGACTAAAAGAAAATATGGAATTAAAAGAAAAAATAAGTTGCCAAGGCCTATGTTTAGTTGATTTATTCATTCAAAAGAATATTACATATGCTTATTGAGGGAGATTGGATGGTATATCAACGGTTTGCACAATATCTGTTGATACTAGTTGTCCTTTAAATGTCATGACTCTATTGGTTAGTAGAATCATCAACATGCTAGGCTTGTATGCATTGTGTATGTTTGATCATTGAGTTCAATCTATGTTGTCACATGAGGTTATATTCAAATGTGATGAAGTTTGCAATAATTTGAGAACTTCGTGAACATGTTTTAAGTGATTGGGTATAAATTTAATATTTACTAGTTCACACCCCAACACTTTCGTTTCTATATGACACATTTTTGCCATACGAGTGTGAAAATCTTATCTTATTTTGTGTCATTTGTGTGTTTATATCTATATATGTGTACTTGAGTCTATTTGGTATATATTATGTTCACATATATATGATATTTTTGTTTAGACTTTGCCTTGCTTTCTAGTCCATCTATGTTTTAATTCATAATTGGTATCTATCTTGTTGCATTCTTTGTTGATATCACATGCTTAATACTTTATGTATCATATTGGTATCTGTTTCTTGCATCCTAGTTGGTATCCGTTTGTATTCGTTGGATTAGTTATGATTTTGTTGACCATGTGCCTTAATGTTCTCATCACTTTAAACGCATTTGCATTTTTAGCTTGTTATCCCATTCTACTTATCCATTGCTTAGTTTAGAGGGTGTATATGCTTTAATTGGGGAAGATAAGTTAATTTGTAATTCTTTAGCCCTTGTCTATTATTGAACAAAAATGGGGAGAATGATAGGGGGAGATATGGTATCTAATCCTATTATAATCGTATCTTAGTTTGGGGGAGATTTAACTTAGAAGGAGTCGCTATCTTCTTAGGTTGATCATAGTTGATAAAGGGGAGAATTAATTTAGGAGGAGTAATTATTTTAATTGCTTTAAATATTTTTATATTCCCTATGCGTTTAATGTGTTTGCTTAAGTGTGCAGGAATTCTTCTATATAGTGGCAAATTTCACCGATAAAGATTTTAATCCCTTGGGTTGTTTGAGTTAACCATTATATCTCTATTTTGGGTGGGACTTTTTATTAGTATAGTAGAGCTTGACAACCCTTTAGGATTTTTGGTTTGTTTTTTGTCCGGGAATAGCCAAAGGGGGAGATTTGTAAGGACACAAATTTCCAATTGAGTCCTTTATAGTTTTGGCTCAATTTTGGACAAAAACGTTTGAGTCATAGGATAGAGTTCAATTGTATCCTTTCAAGCCTGTAACGTGTTTGTTGAAGACGTAGCGGCCAAGAGTGCAAATCTTCATCAAATTTCCTAATTTAATATGCCTCGTTTCTACGTCATCAACATTGGTTCCATTGCTCATAAGGTATGAATGCATTTTGAATATATATATATATATATATATATATATATATATATATATATATATATATATATATATATATATATATATATATATAGGAGCTTGAAACATTTTATATTGGGTGTAGTTTTATTAAACTGTTATTTATTTACAGATAGATTTTATTAAAACTTTAATATAAAGTATATAAAGTTTCTGGGCTAAAAAATAGAATTTTTTTCAACTTTCTGTAAGTTTGTTCGAAATATCGTTCGAACGAGTTTGTCGTTCGAACAACAATGTCGTTCGAACGAGTTTGCCAGCAAGTTCCTATATAGGCCACTGGAATGTCATTCGAAGTATCATTCGAACGAGAATGATGGTTCGAACGAGATATGCAACGAGGTTTATAACGAGTTCACACTGGACCTTCGTTAGAATCTCGTTCGAACGAGACTTCGTTCAAATGAAAAATATCGTTCGATCGAGATTTGGGGCGAACAGGTATTTGGCAGTTTTGAGTAGTTTTTCTTATGTTTCCCACTTTTTTACCCCCCTAACTTTTGATAGAACTTAACTAGTGTGGGAACTAACCTTTTTGGTTAAAATTTTTCACATCCTCCCATCTCCAAGATAGAGTTTTGAGAGTAAAATTTAAAAGGGGAAAGTTCATGTTTTGTGTGTAATTTTTCAAAAAAAAAATTATTTTAACACTCTAGTTTTCACCCAAAGTCTGTTTATCCAAGATACTATATATATATATCATTGCTTGGAGTTTGGCACCGGTTTGATCTCTACCATTTCAAGAGAAGTTTGGGTTTGCTTATAAATTCCATAAAGAAGAAGTGCTTGTTTTGCTGCGGCATTCTCATGTGGTGAAAGACATCATGTGTGTTTGACGGTGTACCTATGTCTCATTGGTGAAGTCCAAGATTCCGGTGGATCACCGGGGTTGTCTAGTAGGCGGAGGTGTTTACAAGAAGAAGCATCGGGGCTTGAGAGGGATCGAGTCGAGTGTTGTAAGTCTTTCTTTCTTGTAATTTTAAATCCATACTTAGTGTACTTAAGGCTAGGGCCGTCCGAGTTTTTTTTTCCATTGTGGGGTTTTCCTTGTACATCGCAGCGTAGTGGTTTCATTATTTATTTTATATTGTGCAAACTCACCTAGAACGCATGCTTAGGTAATTCAAGATAAAATTTGGTTTTAATCACTACATGTTTAATTTGGTGCTAAAATAAATATTGGGTAATGTGTAGTTAATTCAAGTCATTAATTTAATGTGTTAAAATTTGTTTTGGCCTAATTTGATTAAATGAAAAATATGACTTAGGCAAATTTCTAGGACTTGGGTTAATTAATTTGGTTTAAGTGAAATTCAATTTGTGTGTGTGTGTGTGTGTGTTAATCATATTTCACTTTAAGTTGTGTTCAATTTTAATTTGATAAGAAATTAAAATATGTTTGTTAATTTGAGCATTTGAATCATCATCTCATGCTTCCGCATCTAAAAAGGAAATTATCTTTTTGTGAAGTAAAAGTAAAAAGATTTTTTTTTCAAAATTTGGGGCCTAATGTTTTAAATTGGTATCAGAGCCAAAACGATAAAGTATTTCGTTATAGATCCTTTAATTATTTTTGGCTAAAATAGAATTTTCCCCATTCTAAAAATTTCCTATTTTCAATGGTTCTAATTACACGTATTGGAAAGCGCGTATGAAATCGACACTTAAATCTATCGATGAGAGGGTTTGGTTATCTGTAGTTAACGGGTGGTCCACCAACTCATTTAGTAGATAATGAAGGTGTTCCCAAACTGGCCGATAGATGGAGTGAGAATGAGTTTAAACTTTCAAATTTTAATTCCTGAGGTTTAAATGCCTTGTTTGGAGCTATCACACTGGATGAATTCCGACGCATTATGACGTATGAGACCGCTAAAGAAGCGTGGGATTTTTTATAACTCACTCATTAAGGTACAAGTGTCGTAAAAGCTTCAAAACTCCAGAACCTCACCACTCAATTTGAAACCATCAAAATGAACGAAAAAAATACTTTTGATGAATTCTATTCTAGACTTTTAGATATTGTTAATTCATCTTTTAACTTGGGAGAGAAAATACCCGACAACCGAGTAGTAAAGAAAATTTTAAGGTCCTTACCTGATAGATTTATTTCAAAAGTGACCGTTTTAATTTCTTTACCAACTTTAGCCTCTACAAAATTAGAAGAGCTTGTAGGTGATTTACAAACCTATGAACTGGACATGTTTCCCTCTAAAACTGAAAAGAAAATAGAAAATGGCATTGCTTTAAAGCTCGAAAAGAGGAAAAATAAGTAGTAGAGTGTGAAAGTGATAGTGACTCGGAAGACATGGCTATGTTTGCTTGAAAATTTCGAAAATTTCTTAAATTGAACAAAGATAAATTTAAAAATGATTTTAAAAAATTTGAAAAACCTAGGCATGACAAAGCCGAGAAGATCCGTAAAACTTCTAATGAAAATGTAAATAGGCAGGAGTTAGAAAAATATTTTGGTTGTGAAGGGTATGGCCATAAGGCATTTGAGTGCCCCACTAAACTAAGGAGAGAGGGTAAGAAACCAATTTCTGTTAATGCAACCCTTAGTGATAGTGATAATGAAGAGGTACCCAATTCCCCTACTAATCCCAACTTTGTGGCTTTTATGGCTAGTCATGTGAGTGATAGTGATCATTCCTCTAGTGATGAGATTTGAACACATGACACTTCTAAGGTCATAGTTTATGATTCCCTTGCTTTTGATGGTAGTGAGAGTGAAGAAGAAAGAGAGAGTGAAAATGAAGAAGAGGTTAATGTGAGTGAACTTCAAAATGCTTTTCAAGAATTATACGAAAAATCAATTAAATTAAAAAGAGCAAATTTGAAGCTAGAAGCTTGTTTAAAAGAGCGTGTCAATGTCATTGATGATAGTGCATTAGTGGAAGACCTTAGGACACGTGAGAGGACTCTTCGAGAGAAGCTTGAATTTATAGAAGGTGAGAGAGATAGCCTTAGAGGTTTAATGGAATCCTTGAAAAAAGAGATTCTCGAGTTTGAAGAGAGAAATGTTTTATTACATTCTAGAATTTTAGAATTAGAAAATAAATTAAAAGACTCTAGTAAAGTCAAATTTGATTTGGAGTGTCCTTCAGAGAAACTAGATAAAATTTTAGGAACGGTCCAAATTAAAAATGACACTTGTGATTTAGGCTTCGATACTTGTAATGAATCTACTCAAAAAGCTAAAACCAATGTTTTAGGAGAATCACCCAGGAAAGACTTTAGAGATCACACCTTAGGTAAATCTTTTCGCCGTGACTTTAAGTGATCACATGGTGGACGAAAATGTCATCTTTGGAAATTTTATTTTGATCTTAAATGAGGTCCTAGAAAACCCACCGTAAGGAAACCAAGGTAGTCAAGATTCCTACACCCTGAGATAGTCAGTCGTCTTTAGTTTGGGTTAGGAGATCCGACTTGGTAGCTTTACAAGATAGGGTTTTTGATTCTCATTTACTTTCACATGCTTCCTCCCTTGTAAAATCTAAAGGGTGAATGTGTTAGTTTTATTTGCATACTTTAGATTTTGTGCTTCATGCTATATCACCCATGCTAATTGCATGCTTGTTTAGTCATTGCTTTATTTCATATTTCATGCTAGAAATCATGACTTATTTATCTTTTGTATTATTTTTCTTTCATTTTTGTTTTCATTAAATGAAAAATACAAAAATATTTTTGGTTTATAATTTGCGTTTTATTTAGTAATTTAGGCTCAATGAAAAATACAAATGATTTTTTTTTGTCTTTTGAGTATATATTTTTATTTTTTGGTTAAAAATTTCAAAAAACTCAAAAAGATTTTATTTGTGTGTATTATTTTAGTTCGACACACTTTATGTGGCATACACTTGTGTTAGAATCCCATCTTTTACGCTCCCATGTGGTTAGAACTTTTAGTTTAGATTGTTAATCCTTATTATGTTCTTTACCATGCTTACATGGATTAGTTGGATTTTGTGTTGCTTAAACGGATTCTATTTTTATATGCCTCTATTCACACATGCACGAGCTCTTTTGAAATTTGACTTCATATGTATATTTGAGCTTTGTGAGGTGTTCTCCTACCAATCTTGTCATCTATATATTTGTGTGCTAGGAGGACTAGTACATGTCAAAATCCATTGCACGTGAGATTTTTGTGGGATATCCAAAATGATGTATCTAAATGTGCAAGAGGAAGGGCTCCGAAAGGATTCATTATCCTTTGCGAATAGTAAGCCGCCATTTGTTTGGACCTAAAAGAAATACGTGGTCCAAGGCCTAAAATAAAATATGGCGTTAAAAGAAAAAATAAATTGCCAAGGCCTATGTTTAGTTGATTTATTCATTCAAAAGAATATTATATATGCTTATCGAGGGAGATTTGATGGTATATCAACAGTTTGCACAATGTCTGTTTATCCTAGTTGTCCTTTCAATGTCATGACTCTATTGGTTAGTAGAATCATCAACATGCTAGGCTTGTATGCCTTGTGTATGTTTGTTCATTGAGTTCAATCTATATTGTCACATGAGGTTATATTCAAATGTGATGAAGTTTGCAATCAATTGAGAACTCCGTGAACATAATTTAAGTGATTGAGTCTTAATTTAATCGTTAATAGTTCACACCCCAACACTTCTGTTACCATATGACACATTTTTGCCATACGAGTGTGAAAAGCTTATCTTATTTTGTGTCATTTGTGTGTTTATATCTATATATGTGTACTTGAGTCTATTTGGTATATATTATGTATACATATATATGATATTTTTGTTTAGTCTTTGCCTTGCTTTCTAGTCCGTCTATGCTTTAATTCATAATTGGAATCTATCTTGTTATATTCTTTGTTGATATCACATGCTTAATACTTTATGTATCATATTGGTATTTGTTTCTTCCATCCTAGTTGGTATCCATTTATATGCGTTGGATTAGTTATGATTTTGTTGCCCATGTGCCTTAATGTTCTCATCACTTTATGCGCATTTGCATATCCCATTCTACTTATCCCTTGCTTAGTTTAGAGGGTGTATATGCTTTAATTGGGGAAGATAAGTTAATTTTTAATTCTTTATCCTTTTTTTATTCCTAAACAAAAAGGGGGAGAATGATAGGGGGAGAACTAGTTACTAATCCTATTATAATCGTATCTTAGTTTGGGGGAGATTTAACTTAGGGGGAGTTGATATCTTCTTAGGTTGATCATAGTTGATAAAGGGAGAATTAATTTAGGGGGAGTACTTACTTTAATTGCATTAAATATTTTGATATTCCCTATGTGTGTAATGTGTTTGCTTAAGTGTGAAGGAATTCTTCTATATAGTGGCAACTTTCACCGGCAAAGATTTTGATCTTTTGGGTTGTTTGAGTCAAGCATTGTATCTTTATTTTGGGTGGGACTTTTTATTAGTCTAGTAGAGCTTGACGACTCTTTAGAATTTTTGGTTTGGTTTTTGTCCCGGAATAGCCAAAGGGGGAGATTTGTAAGGGCACAAATTTCCAATTGAGTCATTTGTTGTTTTGGCTCAGTTCCGGACAAAAACGTTTGAGTCATAGGATAGAGTTCAATTGTATCCTTTCAAGTCTATGACGTGTTTGTTGAAGACGTAGCGGCCAAGAGTATAAATCTTCATCAAATTTTCGAGTTTAATATGCCTCGTTTCTACGTCCTCAACATTGGTTCAATTGCTCCTAAGGTGGGAATGCATTTTGAATATCTATATATATAGGAGCTTGGAACATTTTATATTGGATGTAGTTTGCTTACACTGTTGTTTATTTTCAGAAAGATTTTCTTAAAAGTTTAATATAAAGTATATAAAGTTTCTGGGCTAAAAATAGAATTTTTTCAACTTTCTGGAAGTTCGTTCGAAATGTCGTTCGAACGAGTTTGTCGTTTGAACAACAATGTCATTCGAACGTGTTTGCCAACGAGTTCCCATATAGACCACTGAAATTTTGTTCGAAGTATCGTTCGAATGAGAATGATGATTCGAACGAGATACCCAACGAGGTTTCTAACGAGTTCACACTGGAACTTCGTTAAAATCTCGTTTGAACGAAAAATCTCGTTCGAACGAGATTTGGCGGGAACATGTATTTGGCAGTTTTGAGCAATTTTTCCCATGTTTTCCACTTCTTTACCCCACTAAATTTTGACAGAACTTAACTAATGCGGGAACCAACCTTTTTGGTTTAACTTTTTCACATCTTCCCATCTCCAAGAGAGAGTTTTGAGAGAAAAATTCAAAAGGTAAGAAGTTCATGTTTTGTGTGTAATTTTTCAAAAAAAAAAATTCTTTTAACACTCTAGTTATCAACCAAAGTTTTTTTATCCAAGATACTATATATATATATATATATATATATATATATATATATATATATATATATATATATATATATATATATATATATATATATATATATATATCATTGCTTGGAGTTTGGCACCGGTTTGATCTTTACCATTTCAAGAGAAGTTTGGCTTTGCTTCTAAATCCCATAAGGAAGAAGTGATTGTTTTGCTGCAGCATTCTCATGTGGTGAAAGGCACCATGTGTGGTTGACAGTGCACCTATGTCTCATTGGTGAAGTCCAAGATTCCGGTGGATCTACGAGGTTGTCTGCTAGGCGGAGGTGTTTACAAGAAGAAGCATCGGGGATTAAGAGGGATCGAGTCGAGTGTTGTAAGTCTTTATGTCTTGTAATTTGTAAATCCATACTTAGTGGACTTAAGGCTGGGGTCGTCCGAGGTTTTTTCCCGTTGTGGGTTTTTCCTCGTACATCGCGGCGTAGTGGTTTCATTATTTATTTTATCTTGTGCAAACTCACCTAGAACGCATGCTTAGGTAATTCAAGATAAAATTTGGTTTTAATCACTACATGTTTAATTGGGTGCTAAAATAAATATTGGGTAATGTGTAGTTAATTCAAGTCATTAATTTAATGTGTTAAAATTTGGTTTGGCCTAATTTGATTAAATGAAAAATATGACTTAGGCAAATTTCTAGGACTTGGGTTAATTAATTTGGTTTAAGTAAAATTCAATTTGTGTGTGTCTTAATCATATTTCACTTTAAGTTGTGTTCAATTTTAATTTGATAAGAAATTAAAATTATTTTACTTATTTTGAATTTGAACCATCATCTTACGCTTCCACATACACTTAAAAGGAAATTACTTTTGAATTTAAATTTGGGGCCTTTCGCTTTTCTAGATTTTATTATGGGGTTACCGATATCACTGCGAGGTCAAGACTCCATCTGGGTGATAGTGGGCAATTAACTAAGGTGTCCCATTTTCTATTGGTACGTATTGATTTTGAGACGAGATAGTATGTGCGGTTGTTTATTATGGAGATAGTGAGACTGTATGGAGTTCCAATTAATATTATGTCAGATCGGGATAAGATTATTTTGTCCCACTTATGACAGAGATTTCAGGAGGCCATGGACACTAGTTTTGAGTATGAGTACAACATATCACCCACAAACAGATAGACAGCCGGAGTGAGTTAATAAGATTAGAAGATATGCTGATGAAATGTATACTTGACTTAGGGGTAAATGGAAGCAGTATCTTCCATTGGCAGAGTTTGTGTTTAACAACTCCTACCAGTTCACTATAGGCATGGCACCATTTGAGGCACTGTATTGAGGGCCTTTCCATTCTCTTCTTACTAGTTAGAGGTTGGGGAAAAACCTATTGGGGCTAGAGATAATTTATAACACTATTGCCAAGATTGAGATGATTCGAGGGCACATCCATATAGCTTAGAACAGGCAGAAGAGTTACGCCGATGCAAACTGGAGGCACATAGAGTTGGAGGTTGGTGATAAGGTTTTGGTACGGGTGTATCCTATGAAGGGATTCATTAGGTTCGATAAGAAAGTGAAGCTATCACCGAGATATGTGGGACTGTTTCTGATTAATGAAAGAGTGGGACCAATTGCATATAGGTTGGGTCCACCGGATCACTTACAAAGATTCATGACGTGTTCCACGTGTGTAAGGACATGTTTTATAAATGTCCATCTAGAATCTAGGAATTTATGTGTTGTCCTAGATCATAGTTGGTATGTCGTATACCGTTACATCTCGACACGTCTTCTCATGTTCTACCTTGACGTCCATCATCCAAATATTGAGCATCATGCATCATTAACACGCCCCGATCATTGACAACGTGCGTTGTGCATCTTCAATCGACTCTATTCCCACTAACTCCACTACGCTAAAAGGTAAAATAATAATTGGAGCTATTAATGTTCACGTATTTATTTGGAATATTTGTATAAATTGTTTTTTTCAAAATTGAGGCATTTTTCTAGTCAAAAATTATTTTTTAAGACCTGTAGGTGAGAATTTTTTAACAAATATTTTTTGATTGTGTTGTTCAAATGAAATATCAATGTCATTCAAACGAAATTGATATGTCGTTCAAATGACAACTTATAACGACATCACATGTAGTTTGAAGGGTCGCTTGAAGGTCATTTTTAAGTTGCATCAAACGAACATGTACTGTTTTACATTTTTAAGGGTCGTTTGTATGGTCATTAGTAACGACATTAGATGTCGTTCGAATGACTTCTAACAACTTCCACCGCCTTAACTTTTTATTCAGCCCATTTATACCTGCTACTAAGTTAGGTTTTGTAAGTCTTTCAAAACTCCGTTTCAACATTTTTGATTCACCAAAAGACTTCATATTTTAGGCTTTAAACCCCTTTTAATTCACTACAAAGTCCTAAATCATTTATGTGAATCATTCGTCACTTGATTATTCATCTTACTTATTCTGGAGTAACTCTTATGGAGAAGAAGTCTATCTCCATTGCTAACCAATTGGATATCTTGCAGAAGACTTCGAACCGACACCTGAGGATATTTCGTCATCACAAAAACACTGTATTTATGCTATGTAATTGTAAGTTGGATATTTACAGTTTATAAAGAAATAAAAGGTTTTGCATCTGGTGGGGATTTTTCCTCAAATTTGTTTTGTGATTGTTTGGTTGTGCATGCCAGATAATTTGTATTAATTTTCAATCACAATTAGATGCATGTTTTAGGGGCTTAATTAAAATCTGGCCATAAAATTGGAACTTAATTAAACAAGTTTGTTCATTAAACGCAAGCGCACTCTCAACGTGTCACCACTAAAGAGGTATTGGAGGAGCAAGAAAGATTTTTGGCATGTTCCATTAGGGTAGATAGACTTGTAGCCAAATATCTTGTACGAGGAGAGACCGGTGGCAATATTTGATCGTAGTGTGCATAAGCTACGGTCTAAGGTGGTACCCTTAGTTCGAGTTCTATCGATGCATCGTAATGTTAACGAGTTGACATGGGAGCAGGATGATGACATGCGAGCAGTATCCATAGTTATTCACTGCAGGTATGTCCCAATTTCAAGGGCGAAATTCCCTTGTAGGGGGAATATGTAACACCCTGTATTTCTGAGTATTTAAAATTTAATTAATTCGATGATTTTAAATTACACGTGTGATGTAATTTAATTTAATTAAATATTATGTGTATATTAAAATATTAATCGAGAGAGATAATGATGAAAATTTATGGAATATAATTACTGAGTAGTAAATAATTATTTTACATCGCGAGTGATACCGACTGCAACACCCTACCTAATTAAATACCGGGTGGCCAGTCCCATACCAAATTAAAACAGAATATACAGTTGGCTCATTCTTAGTATCACCGTCGAAAACATTTACAACTCACCCAATACCCAATTAAGCTGGTGTTAAAAACTTTCCAAATTTTAATTCAACAAAAACCATTTAGAGTTTAAGAATAACGTAACACAATTTATTCTACAACAATGATAACCAAATAAATAACACAAAAGAATTTAATTGCAATTGGAATAAACTTTCCCAAATAATATTAATCCATTACAGTAATCCCAACAATATTAAATTTATTTAAAAGACACGAATACAATAGTATTTGACCCCGATAGAAAAGATAACTGTATCCTTTGGGCGACATGCCCTACCTAAGAGAACACTGTGAATCAAGTGAAGATAAACGTCTAAGCAATACTCCATAGCTCGTCATAATTCGCTAAGGTTGGCGTCCCTGCTGCTGGACACCTGATATATAAGATACAATAGAAAATAGAATATGCAAGGAAACGGGTCAGGGCCCGATGTGAAAAATGATTTTAAAATAGCAAGTATTTAACAAGTGAAATAAAGAATTTATTATGTACATGTTAGCATCTCACCCTCACTTGCTATTCTCACTTCTCAGCTAGAGTGCACACTTAATGTTTCCTATTAACCTCCTAGTTAATGGTTCCTCTTTTCTAGTTTCCAAAACATGATTCCATTCCTATATCATAACCCTGTATGTCCCATACCATACGTCACATAATCATTCATTTACGTTATTCATTTAAATGAATCATTTCTCATATGAATTAAGCTTTTCAATTCTATAAGAATAAACATTCATTACATTAATTTCATTCTTTTCTCAATTCATCGTTATATACAATTATCACCGTAGATAGATTTAATCACTATATAAATTCATTCATTTAATTCATTATATATATATATTCATATATAATACGGCACCCCGAGTCACAGCTGCGATGCAATGCATTAATCTGCTATCATGTCCCATCATCGCTGGTCGCCGAATAGGGGACAAAAGGTTCGGTAAGGATTTCCTCAAACCACAAACAACAACATACGAATTGGAGGCGAACGTAGTTATCATACCCACGGGCCACGCACATACCTACGTTCCCATATTCAGTGGACTTATCAACTCCTCGATAAGTCTTTCATAGATCTATGTTCTTAAGCGACAAATTAAAAAATCCCATGGATTCATCAGGATATGACTGCCCTCACGCGCAAATCTGCCCATCGATAGCAAGTAAGCTAGGTATGTCATAAACATAAATCATTAATCAATCAAATAGGCATTATCATACCTATATTATACTATCAATAAGGTACTTACATTACCCTAAGATAGTTCCCATACGTAGCATTATATCTTTTCAAATTCCACGTATTAAAATATCATAACCTAACTTCTTAAATTCAATTATCCCCGAGCCTCACTCAATACTCAAGGTTCAAATAGATTTTCCTATACATTTATTTAGTAAGAAATCACTAATACCCTACTGGTCCATATCATCATATCTCCCGAATTACTACGAATTAAACTCTCTCTTTAATCAGGGTTAAAACCGATAGTTTCTAATCTCTTATAAACATATCTTCTATCACTAGGATTGATTACCATCATCACATGGCTCATAGTCTATAGTGTTTCATTCACACTATATGACTTAACAACAAAACCAATATCCTCGCGTCCTATAACATCTCTCCACTCCCGACGTCATTAAGGTTCATGCGAGGAACGTCTCGCAAAGCGAAATCCAAACAAGGAACCCATCCAATACACTACTACTTAACTTTGTCGAACGTGGTGTTCCGTCAACTTCAAATACGCAACCGGAATAACCTCATCCCCTCTTTCAACCAATTTTGGTCTAAACTCCCATCTCTATCCAGGAGTAATACCGCTAAGCACTTATATTACACTTAGTCCTTGCGCAATCAATAATGAGCTTAAATTCAGTCCTTGATATTCAAATTGTAAACCTAAGGCTACCCAGGTGTTATATTAAACCACCCCTACTGGTCCTATCTTTAATCCTCATGCATCCCAATTATAATTCAACAAATGAATCTAGCAATCGAAATTCCTTTAAATTAATTATCATTATTCTAATCAATTAAATCCCAATCAAATTAATTCAAATCTTAACTAGGGCTTACTGATCTTTTCTAAGTCCCGTAATATCCAATTAATAATCACCAAAGATCTACAAAAGGTTTTGGATAAGAACAAACATTTAAAAGAAACAACTTTAACAATTCTGGGGAGGTCGATTGATCGAAGGCAGGGGGTCGATCGATCGATCACTCAGGTAACAACCCACTTTTTCTACATTTTTGCAACTACGGGTTTATCCATTTTTATCATTCAAATCTTCATATTAACAACCCAAACGACTTATAATCCTCACTACATGATATATCAACATATACAAATGATTTCTAATGATCTAAACATCCTAGAATCATGAAGAGATTGAATTAAAAGCATGTTTCTATCCTTATTTCTAGAAAATCATCAACATAATATCTTCAAGAACACAACAATGGTTTTCAGAATTTCTTCTACAGATTCGTGATCATTTAGTGGATTACTATCTACCTACAACATGAGTTTGATTCCTATATATATTTTCAGTTTCCAGAAATCCATTTACAACATTATCTTTTCATCCTCCAAACATGAAAAATCATCTCTTTTTATAACTAGTCTAACATGGACAATATACAAACTTAGATTAAAAAAATATCAAACACTTGCCTCTAATGAAGGTCTGATCCTTTGGTGTAGTAAATCTCAGGTGGTTCTCCCTTCTTCGATCAACCTCCGGTGGTGGTTGGTGGTGGTGACCCTTGGTCTTTGTTCTTCTCTTTCCCAAGTATGCTTTTCCCTTCCCAAGCAACCTTTCACTCTCTCTAGGAAGATGACTTCTCTATTTTGTGTAGAGGAGATGAATAATCCACGTACACTTAATCTCCAAAGACTTATAATAGGACAAAATTCGAAATCACTATTCATCCCCCTTGTAAAAATGACCAAAATGCCCTTTTAGGTTGTCTTTTCATTTCCAAATGACCCGAGACTCAAAATTAACATCCAAATAGACTTTCCTGACTATTTTGAACCTTCTGGACGCAACGACGCAGCCAAAATGGCTATAAGGTCGATAGAAAATAAATTTCCTTTTTAATCTCACCAATTAGTCCCGACACGTCCCATACCGCGTCCGACTAAAAATCAAAACTACCGAATTAATAACACACTGCCATATCAATAGCATCACATTCATATATTGCCTAAATATATTTAAGTAATATACATAATCATCCATTTTAATATCCTCAATTCGGATACAACCCAAATGAATTAATTTATAATAAAATCCAATTAATCTATTAATTTAAAATATAACCCATTTTAAAAGTCATGAAAAATTATGGGGTATTACACCGACATGGCTATGTTATATCTCAATCGGGAGTCGCGTGTTGACTATATGAGGTCGAGATATGACATTTATGTAAGGTGACTTGGATAGAAATTTTGATGTCACGGTTGGTTTCGAATGGGTCGAGATAGTCAAAATAGTGTACATGGGTAGTAATTGGGTCTCAGAGTCTTTTTAGACATAATCGGGCCCATATGGGGATATTTAAGTCATTTAGACTTGGCCCGTTAGCCTAATTTGGAGATTGGGGATTATAAACCTAGGTCTAAGAGTTTATGGCAGCCACAGTTCATATTCTAAACCCTAAAAATGAAAATAAGGAAGAAAATATGAGAGCTTTAGGAGCTAAAATCAAAAGGGCATTTGGTAGTGCTATCATCAATTTGTCTTCTGCAACGTGTAATCAGACCCTACGAACATATAAAGGCAAGTGATTAACTTAATTTCAATTTAATTTGCAAAAATTCATGTTCATATCACGGTAGGTGTAGAAAACATTTATGTTGAGGAGGGTTCTCACATGAAAAAGGGGATGTTAGGATGAAATGGATCTCCTATGCTATTCAAATGATAAATTAATGATTGTTGAAATCTATATTCACTGGAAATTTAAATCTTATAGAGATACATGGTATGAATACTCTAAAATCGGGTTTTGAAGTTTAACCTATAGTTAGGTTGGGAGATTTTAATATAAGCCCTTGATTAAATTAATTGTTGTTATTATCCATTACTTGATACTGAGATGAATTTCCAATGTTAGAATCATCCCTTTTAGTTAGATGTATAGATTGATGAAGGTTTATGATCATATCAATATGTTTTGATATAAAGCTGGGATTTAAAAGTCTGGGTTTTTTTTCGTGGCAACGAACTGGTTTGCCTAAGGGACGAACTGGTTCGAATTTCTGGGCACACGAATCACTCCGCATATGGACCAAACCGGTTTGATTCTCTGGCAGTTATGAGTTTAGGTTGTTTGATGGTTTGGGTGATTTTCGGGGAGTTTAAGGAAGTCAAAAGCTTGTTGTATTAAATGAATAAAATCTGGGATAACTAAAAAGAGAGTTAATTATCTATGGGTGATAGGGTAAGTTAAGAATTAGGTTAAGTATGGTAAGAATGATACCTTACGGTTAATAGTATATAATAATTTGGGCGAGACAAATTCATAGACTATTCATGTATGGGTTGTTATGGGTAGAGCTCAAGTAGTCTAGTAGGGTGAGATTAGGATCATGATAGAATAAATGAATTTAAATAAATGAAGAGTCGGGAGATGGACTCGGGGATTATGGGCTAGTGCTACAGGTGTTAGCCACGGTTTAGCCGAATTTGTATTTGTTTATATATATACAGGTATAGAGACAATATATATATATATATTTATGTGTGTGTGTGTGTGTGTTTGTGTGTGTATAAATATTGGTGTGCCTGATATTCATGTGAAAATATACCCCTCTAGAGCTTTCATGGGAGGTTGTGCGATGTGGGTGAATCCCCTGGCTAGTGAATTTAGGGAGAGTATAGTCCCTAGGTCATAGTGCCGGATCTTTTATTATGTGATTTTTTTTCGAGGTGAGACGCTTTGAGTATGATTCGTTCTCACTCTCGGGAGAATATGACTTCTACCACTATATTTATGATTTTTTTTCCTATTTCGGTGTGAGTTAACCAACTTATGGTAACCGGGTTAGATTGAGTGTACATGGGATATGATAGCATTTTAGAGAAAAACATCTAGGGAGTTATTACTCGGAAGGATGGTTAATATACGCGACATGTGTGTGATTGTTGTAGTAAATTCGTACATATATAATTGAGTAAATAATTATAGACGGGTCAAATACATAAAGTGTGAATGTATTTTATATATAACTAGTGTGAAAGTTATATAATTAATTAAAGTGTAAATGATTCACATAGTTAATGAGTAAAATAACCTGTGATTCGAAGGGAGGAAGTACTTGGGATAGAGTAGAGTGATAGAAATACTGGTAATAGGGCTAGTTAGGTGGGATAGTATAACTAGTTGGGTTGGGAGGTAAGCGTTTGGTGTGAAAAAGAGAGAAGGGGTGAGTAATATTTCAAGAGAGTGCGACACCACCTTAAATTTAAAAAGTGTTAATGCATATTTAATTGTTTTATCTTAATTAATTTCTAAATATTTTCAAAAGTTTTGGACACTGACCCGTTTTAAAAATGTTTTCCAAAACTATTTAGGTGTCCATCCATAGGTACGCAAGCTGGATGACTCGTTCCAAGGATGAATAGCAGTAGCATTTGCGGAGGCCTACGAGATTTTGTGTAGATAGTTCAGTTATTCATTCATAGATTAGGATTATGATCAAGTATTTTATTTGGGCATGTTGCCCCATTAGATGATGCATTATTTTAGTTTTATTTATTAGTGGATGTATTTGGATTCCATTTTATTTCTGTAAATTTATGGTTTGGATTTTAGTTTTGGAACCGATGGTTTATTCATCACTTATTATTTATCAATTTATCATGCGATGATTCATATTACATGTATTACATATTACATGTTATAGACATTTGAGGTACATAGTGTAAACAAAATTCAGGTAGAGCTAACACCCACTTACCAATCCTATTACATGTATTTAATAAAATTAAACTTTAAAAATACATATACCTCTCTTGGCAATAAGTACTATCTTAATTTTACTGTTGTAAAATACAAAGTTAAGCATAGTTTTTGCATTATAGAGTATTTAGATTCATTGTCATTAAGAAAACAACGTAAATAATACGCAACCTACTCCTTGTGTTTCCAATAGTCATATGCTAATAGAACTCCAATAGAGGTGTCTGAAGCGAGATCGTAAAACTTCAGTGTCATACCTTACCTTGTAGGTACGAAGAATGGTGGTTTAACCAAGTATCGCTTGAGCATCTAGAAATCTAGCCCGTGCTCTTCCTTCCAGTCCATCTCTTTTCAATCTTTTAGCTTTCAGAAATGAGAAAATACTTTAGTTTTTCCTACATCATTAGATATAAATTTATGAAGGAAATTAACTTTTCCCAAAAACTTTTGCAATTATTTTTTGGTTGGGGGGGGGGGGGGATGCACTTTCAATTATGCCCTTGGCCTTGCTCTTATTAACTTGAAATCCCCTTTGATGCAAAAAATATCCTAGGAAATTCCCTGTAGAAAGTGCAAAGGGACATATTAAAGGAGTTATTTTAAGTTAATCCAGTTTCATTATTTCGAACGATTTCTGTAGGTGTGTTATATGATTAGTTAGTATTTTTTATTCAACTATTATACCATCAATATATCACTCCAAAAATAGTGCCAACCATGTCATGGAAAGTGGTATTCATTCCCCTTTGGTAAGTGACTACTATATTCATTACACCAATTGGAATTTTAATTCATTCGAAGGTCCCCAAATACCAGGTAACCTAAAAGCAGTCTTATGAGAATCACATTCAGTTGTGCATACTTGGTTTTATCCCGAGTGGCCATTCATCATAGACATGATAGAGTGCCAAGAATATTTATTAACCAATAGGTCTGCCACTATCATTAGATATTCATCTTATGGAGTGGCTTCATTTAGGTTTTCTAAAATTTATGCGTACCCTCAACTTGGCATTCTTCTTAGTAACTGGTACTATATTAATCGAGCCTTCAACAACATTTTAATTTCTTCTTTTATTTTGTTGTGACTTCTAAAGTCATCTGGCGTGGCAGTTGCTTTACAAGTTTATACCCTTATTCGATTGGAAATGTATGTTCTACCAATTTCCTATCTAATCCAGGTAACTCATTATATTCTCAAGAAAAATAGTCCTTATACAGATGTAAAAAATTCATAACCAATTGTTGATCTTCTTTGCTAAGGCTTGCACTAATATATGCCATATTTTTATTTTACTCGGTTCGCAACTTTACTTCCAACAAAGTATCCAATTAGTTTACAATGAATTCCTCGTATTTTTGGGGAAAATTATTAGTTTACCATTATCTTGAGGTTCTTCATCCTCTTTGTCTTCTTCTAACACATAGTCGGCCCAACTGATGGTCCTTTCTTTAATGATTTCTGTATTCATATTCATGTCTCTAAATTTAAACAACACAATGGACAAAGTTTTGTTCTCCTTTTCTACGCCCATATATGTGTTACCCATCATAATGCCCCAGTTCCTTCCTAGCTTCAACTGAAATCTTTTCTTGTGACGCCCCAAGTATAAATGCATCTACTTTAACAGGCCCCACATTTTCTTAGCGGAGCTCAACTTTGACATAATTGAAACTGGTGTGGAACGTCAAAGGATCTTCTTCCAGCTCCTCCACTTTCCCATTATCCTTTATCAAAAACTACTTATGGTTCATGTAATAAGGGATTCATTTGTTAGATATAATCCAGTGTCTACCAAGTAAAGCATTAAAGCTTAATTTACCATCAATATTAAAGAAAACAATGTTAGACTTTATTGTGACTTCTTTAATGTCCATTGGTAGTACACCTTTGGTCGAATATCATATGAAACTACATATTATAATTTGAGTTTAAACCAATTTTCATTTTACTTTTTTAGTTTATAAATCCTGGAGTATGGAATTATGTTAAATACAACACTGTTATCTATTAATATTTTATTGATTAAAACTCCCTTCACCCAAGCCTTTATAAATAGAGGTTTAATGTGGTTGATCGTATATTTAATAGAATCTTAGAAACCATATAGAGACCCAAAGTCTACACAAACTGTAGACACCCCCTTCTAATACCCTTATATACCTCAACATGATTTAAATAAAATCCCTTCAAATCTCGGACCCCTGGTGCTTTTTAAAACCACAATCAGATAATGATGAGATGCTTCCCAGCTCTATTTGACTTTGATTAACTCTCGAACCCGAGAATATCTTAACTCACTTTCATAGAGCTCTAAATCCTCTTTCCAAAGGCCCCAACCATGCATGGATATGACTTACGATTTGTATTTTACAATCGTTTTACTAAGGAACCCTAACTAGAGAACGATGGGATGCGTTTCGAGTTCCATTTCACTTTGGTCACCTCTCAAAACTGAGAATATCTCAACACACTTTCATAAAGATTTGAATTCTCTTTCTATCGATTCCAGACATGCATGAATTGGACATATAATTTTCATTTTATGGTCATTTTACTGAAAAATCCATTTCAGTACCCCTATAAGCACACCTCCCCACATGCCTGCTAATAGGTGAAACATTACTTGTCTGCCAAGTCTGGAAGCATTTGCAGTAAGTGGGGTAGCATCCATGCTAACTGGACCCCTCAGGGGCAGCCTGGTCATTTTGACTTTTTAGGACTCCCTATTTAAGGAAACCCTGATGAGACCATTCACAACCTTCAGTCTCGTAACTTGTGTTGTTGTCCTATTACACCATTCTCAAAAACATTCTCTTATATTCTTTTATGTCACTCCACACCTCACCACTTTCCATCACTCCACTACAACCTAAAAATCATATTCCAAAACCTCTAAAATTTAGAATTTAAAAAATTCTAAACCCTCTACCTCCTACTTTTTTCAATTTAGTGTCATTTCACATATTTCATCACTTTTTGTAAATTTCTAGTTAATTTGTGTTTTCTCCACAACTAATTACATTTTTATTTATTATAACTTTCAAACTTATTTTCATAAATAAAAAAACCCACAAAGAGGGTTTATTTTATAAAATCCACATAACAGTTTCTCTTAATTTTATTAAACTTTCACTACTTTTTCACATTTTTCCATAAACTAAAAAGAGAAACTCTAATTTTGGATTATGGGATAGACGTCACCTTATTTCCCTTTGAAACTACGTAGACCCCACCTTGTGTATTAACTTGTTCATAGCGAGTTACGATCTGGTGCATCGCTCAGAGTACATATTTATAATCATTTAATTACTTTTTAACAGTCCCGTTAGCATGCATATTTACTCATTCATATTAAGTCAAGATCCGATGCATTGGTCATATCCTAATTATCTTTATATTTATCTTTTTTCTTTTAGTTTTACTCCTTAGAATGATTAACTCTCATCTTTTTCATGGCACGGAGATGATGATTTCGCTCCTCACACTTATAATATATATATATATATATATATATATATATAGTTGTCACCTCATAAACATTATACGCATGTTTATATGTTTGGAGATTGAGATCATTTTTATCCTATGAAAGACTGAAATGGCATAATGGGTGCCTAACACCGTCCCATTCCATAACATAGTCTTCAAGCCCGTGATTCATCTAGTTTCACATGCATTAGTAGTCTTCTTTTTGCTGTCATTTCGAAGTTGGCTACCTTTTTTGCTTGTTTTGAGTAACATGGGTTGATGACTCCAATTTCTACACAGTCACACACCTTCACATCCTTAACGATGGAAGATTTATTTCCTTTGTAGCCCATGGACATTGTGCTTGCGATAGGGGATATATTTCCCCATCCTTCTCGCTTTAGGCCAAAATAGCCACAGTGGTGACTCTGCTAGGGAATTTTTTTAGAGGACTAGACTATATTTATATGGGATTTTTTTATTGTTACTCCATGTTTTTATATGTGTCTATATTTCAGTTTGCATTTTCTACTTTATCTTTCATCCTCACATGTTATCTATGCCATGTTTGTATTACAATCTATGGATATTTCTCCACCATACTTGTCTTCTCATCACATGTATATACCATATTTTATATCACATTCTTCATGTCACTTATACATATCCATGATTTATTCACTTGTATATATCTTATGTTTTGCGTTAACATATACATATTTTCCATGTTTTGCTTAACTTGTCCACATTTTCACATAATCCATGTCACTTGCATATACCCATTATTATTTCCACTTATATATATTTACATGTTTCATGTATCACATGTTTCACTCCACTTGTATATATGCACATATCCCCACTGTAAGCGCAAAGTAATTTCCTTTTATATAAATTCAATAAATGATGCGGAAGCGTTGAATGATGGTTCACAAATAAACAAAGCCAAATTTTAATTTCTTCAAAACAAATTAAAATAAGTTAATCCAAGTCCTAGAATTTGCCTAAGTCATATTTATCAATATTAGCAAATTAGGCGAAACCAAATTTTAGCAAATGACTTGAATTAATTAAACATTACCCAACATTTAATATAAGTCCAAATTAAATTGAGTGTGATAAATTAAACCGAATTTTATCTTGAATTTATCCTAAGCATGCGTTCTAAATTATGATGCAAGATAAAATAAACAATATCACACTACGCCGCGATGTACGAGGAAAAACCCAAGACGGGAAAAAACCTCGGACGGCCCTAGCCACAAGTCCACTAGATACGGAATTACAATTACAAGACAGATAGACTTACAACGACTGACTTGATCCCTCTCAAGCCTCGACGCTTCTTCTCGTAGACACCTCTTCCTAGTTGACAACCTCGGAACACCACCTCGATCTCGGAATCCACCGATGGGGCTTTCTATGGTCACCGTCACCCGTACATGGAGCCTTTCTCCAAGTGGGTAGAGTCGCAACAAAAAGTCTTCTTCTTTGATGGATGTAGAAGCAAACCAAAACTTCTCTTCTTGAATTCGGTAGAGATAAACCGGTGCCAAACTCCAAGCAATTTAATATGTATATGTGAACTTGGATAAACTCAATTGGGTGTAAACACTAGAGTGATGAAAATATTTTTCTCTAAAAATCTCACTCAAAACATGAACATTTTCCTAAACCATTTTTGCTCTCAAACTCTCTCTTAGAGATAAACTTAGTTGGAAAAGTTATGGAAATGTTAGTTTAGAAAATGTCATTCCCGCACCTATAAAAGTCTGAAAAAGTTGGTTAAAAATCAAGTGGGGAAGTGGGTGCAAAACTGACAAAAACTGCCTAAAAACTGTTCCCGCCTGACAGTTCGTTCGAACGACATTTCGTTCGAACGAACTCTCGTTCGAACGAGACTTCTAACGACACACCAGTATGGACTTCGTTAGAATCTTGTTGAAAATCTCGTTAGAACGAAAAATCTCGTTCGAACGACATTTCGAACGACATACCAGTTTAGACTCGTTGGAAGGTTCGTTCGAACGACATCTGGTTCGAACGAAAAAACTCGTTCGAACGACATATCTAACGAACGACCAGAATGATTGAAAAATTCGATTTTTGCCCAGAAAACTTTATGAACTTAATTTAAAGTTTTATATAATTTCTTTCTTAAAACAAAACGCTGTTTTTATAAAACCTAACACCCAATAAACTTTGTTCCAAGCTCCTATATAAAAATAATTGCATTCGTACCTTGGGAGCATGGAACCATAGTTGATGACGTAGAAACGAGGCACGCAAACCGGCACATTTGATGAAGCTTTATATTCTTTGCCGCTACGACTTCAACAAACACTTCATAGGCTTGAGAGTTTTATAATTACATACTTTCCTATGAATAAATGTTTTTGTCCGGAATTGAGCCAAAACTACATATGGACTCAATTGAAAATTTTTGTCCTTACAAATCTCCCCTTTTGGCTATTCCGGGACAAAAACCAAACAAAAATCCTAAAGGGCCGTCAAGCTCACTAGACTCAAAACATAACCCGCCCAAACTTGACTCAACCCAAGGATCAAACGCTTTGCCATCAAACAATTCCGCTTTAGTAGAATACCTGCACACTTAAGCAAACTCATCAAATGCATAGGGAATATCAAAATATAAAATGCAATTAATTAAATTATTCCCCCTAAATTAATTCTCCCCTTTTATCAAACACATGACCTACTTAGAAAGACATCTCCCCCAAGATAAATCTCCCCCAAACGAAGATACGATAATAATAGGATTAGATACCATTTCTCCCCCTTTCATCATTCTCCCCCTTTTTGTTCAGGAATAGGCAAAGGATAAAGAACTAATAAACACGTTGAAGCTTAAAGTGTTAAGACATTAAAGCATATGGACAATAAAAGCAAGGAAAAGACAAACAAATATCATATATATATATATATATATATATATACTATAAATATACCAATAAGTACTTGCATATATAGATAGATATAAACACACACATGACACAAAATACAATAAGTTTGCACACTCGTATGGCAAAAATGTGTCATTTGGAAACGTAAGTGTAGGGGTGTGAACTAGCAACAATTAAATTTAGACCCAAACACTTAATAAACATTCACGGAGTTCTTATTTGATTGCAAACTTTATCACATTTAAATATAACCTCATGTGACAATATGAAGATTGAACTCAATGAACAAACATACACAATGCATACAAGCCTAGCATGATGATGATTCTACAAACCAAATAGAGTCATGACATTAAAGACAACTAGGATAAACGGACATTGTGCAAACCGTTGAGATACCATCCAATTCTCCCTCAATAAGCATATATATTCTTTTGCTTTTGAATGAATATATCAAACAAACATAGGCCTTGGCAAATGTTTTCTTTTTAATGCCATATATTCTGTTTTTAGGCCTTTGGATCACGTATTTCTTTTAGATCCAATAAACAGTGGCTTACTATCGCAAAGGATTTAATTCATCCTTTCGGAGCCCTTCCCCGTGCACATTTTATTTATCATGTTTTCATTTCCACACAAATCTCACATGCAACGGATTTTGACATGCACTAGTCCTCCTAGGTCATATATATGTAGATGACTAGATTGGTAGGAGAACACCTCAAAAAGCTCAAATATAACATGTGACATTAAGATTTCAAAAGAGCTCGTGCATGTGTGAAAAGAGGCATATAAAAATAGAATCCGTTTAAACAATACAAAATCCAACTACTCCATATAAAGCATGGTAAAGAACATTTTAAGGATTGAAAATCTAAACCAAAAGTTCTAGTCACGTGGGAGCGGAAAAGATGGGATTCAAACACAAATATATGCCACTTAAAGTGTGTCAAACTAAAATACACACAAAAAAAAATCTTTTTGAGTTTTTAACATTTTTAATCGAAAATAGATATTTACTCAAAAGGACAAACAAAAATCATTTGTATTTTTCATTAAGCTTAAATGAAAGAAATAAAACACCAATGATAAACAAAAATCTTTTTATATTATGCAGTCAATTCAAGCAAAAATATAATACAAAAAGATAAACAAGTCATAATATCTAGTATGTGATATGAAATAATGCAATGACTAGAAAATGACTAAACAAGCATACATTTTAGCATGTGAATATAGCATGAAGTACAAAAGCTAAAGTATGCAAATACTAACACATTCATCCTTTAGATTTAAGAAGGGAGGAAGCATGTGAAAGTAAATGAGAATCACAAATCCTATTTTGCAAGACAACCAAGTCGGATTTCCTAACCCAAATTAATGAAGAATGACTATCTTGGGGTGTTGGAACGTTAACTACCGTGGTTACTTTACTATGGGATTTTCTAGGAATTCGTTAAAATCAAAACAAAATTTCCTAAGATGACCTTTTCGACCACAATGTGTACAAGCAAGAGCATGTCGAAAAGATTGACCTAAGGAGTGATCATTAAATGCATTCCTAGTAGATTCTCCTAAAACAGTGGTTTTGTCATTATGAGTAAATTCATTACAAGTATTGAAGCCTAAACCACAAGTGTCATTTTTAATTTGGACCGTTCCTAACATTTTATCTAGTTTTTCCGAACGACACTCCAAATCAAATTTGACATTACTAGAGTCTTTTAATTTATCTTGCAATTCCAAAATATTAGACTCTAATAAAACAGTTCGCTCTTCAAAAGCAAGAAGCTCCTTTTTCAAGGATTCCATTAAACCCCTAAGGCTATCTATTTCGCCTTCTACGTATTCTAGCTTCTCTCGAAGAGTACTCTCACGTGTCCTAAGGTCTTCTATTAAATCATTTTCATCAACGACCTTAACACTCTTTCTTAAACTAGCTTCTAACTTCAAATTAGCTCTTTTCAATTTAATAGATTCTTTATAAAGTTCTTGAAAATTATTTTGAAGCTCACTCACATTAACCTCTTCTTCATTTTCACTCTCTCTTTCTTCTTCACTCTCACTATCATCAAAAATAAGAGAATCATGTACAATGACCTTGGAAGTGGCATGTGCTATCGTTTCATCAATCGATGAGTTCTCACTATCGCTCACATGACTAGCCATAAAAGCCACAAAATTTTTCTTAGTGGGGGAATCGGGCTTTTCTTCCTTATCACTATCACTAAGGGTTGCATTATATGAAATGGGTCGCTTACCATCTTTCCTTAGTTTAGTGGGGCACTCATAAGCCCTATGGCCATAACCTTCACAACCAAAACACTTATCAGACTCGTCCCTATCGAAATTGTCATTGCTAGGTTTAGGGATCTTCTCAGCTTTAGAAATCTTCTTGCTTTTATCATGTTTAGAAGTATCAAATTTCTTAAAATCATTTTTAAATTTATCTTTGTTAAATTTAAGAAATTTTCTAAATTTACGAGCAAACAAAGCCATATCTTCCGAGTCACTATCACTATCGCTCTCTACTACTTGTTTGACCTCTTTTCGGGCTTTTAAAGCAACATCCTTTTCAATTTTATTTTTAGTTTTAGAGGGAAACATATCTAGTTCATAGGTTTGTAAATCACCTACAAGCTCTTATAATTTTATGCTAGAATTTAAAACGGTCACTTTAGGAATAAATCTATCGGGTAGGGACCTTAAAATTTTCTTTACAACACGGTCGTCAGGTATTTTCTCTCCCAAGTTAAAAGATGAATTAACAGTATCAGAAAGTCTAGCATAAAATTTATCAAAACTTTCTTTTTCATCCATTTTGATAGTTTCAAATTGAGTGGTGAGGTTTTGGAGTTTTGAAGCTTTAACGACACTAGTTCCTTCATGAGTTAATTGTAAAATATTCCAAGCTTCTTTAACGGTTTCACACATCATAATACGTCGGAATTCATCCGGTGCGACAGCGCTAAATAAGGCATTTAAACCTCGGGAATTAAAGTTAGCAAGTTTAAACTCATTTTCAGTCCATCTATCGGCGGGTTTGATAACTCGTTCATTTTCAACTAAGTAAGTTGGTGGGGAGTACCCGGTAACAACAGACATCCAAATTCTCTCGTCGATAGATTTTAGTGCCGATCTCATTCGCACTTTCCAATACGCGTAGTTTGAACCATCAAAAATAGGAAATTTTGAAAATGGGGAAAAATCCATTTTAGCCAAAAATTATTTAAAAAGATCGTTAACGAAATAATTTATCGCTTTGGCTCTGATACCAATTTGTAAGCGCAAAGTAATTTCCTTTTATATAAATTCAATAAATGATGCGGAAGCGTTGAATGATGGTTCACAAATAAACAAAGCCAAATTTTAATTTCTTCAAAACAAATTAAAATAAGTTAATCCAAGTCCTAGAATTTGCCTAAGTCATATTTATCAATATTAGCAAATTAGGCGAAACCAAATTTTAGCAAATGACTTGAATTAATTAAACATTACCCAACATTTAATATAAGTCCAAATTAAATTGAGTGTGATAAATTAAACCGAATTTTATCTTGAATTTATCCTAAGCATGCGTTCTAAATTATGATGCAAGATAAAATAAACAATATCACACTACGCCGCGATGTACGAGGAAAAACCCAAGATGGGAAAAAACCTCGGACGGCCCTAGCCACAAGTCCACTAGATACGGAATTACAATTACAAGACAGATAGACTTACAACGACTGACTTGATCCCTCTCAAGCCTCGACGCTTCTTCTCGTAGACACCTCTTCCTAGTTGACAACCTCGGAACAACACCTCGATCTCGGAATCCACCGATGGGGCTTTCTATGGTCACCGTCACCCGTACATGGAGCCTTTCTCCAAGTGGGTAGAGTCGCAACAAAAAGTCTTCTTCTTTGATGGATGTAGAAGCAAACCAAAACTTCTCTTCTTGAATTCGGTAGAGATAAATCGGTGCCAAACTCCAAGCAATTTAATATGTATATGTGAACTTGGATAAACTCAATTGGGTGTAAACACTAGAGTGATGAAAATATTTTTCTCTAAAAATCTCACTCAAAACATGAACATTTTCCTAAACCATTTTTGCTCTCAAACTCTCTCTTAGAGATAAACTTAGTTGGAAAAGTTATGGAAATGTTAGTTTAGAAAATGTCATTCCCGCACCTATAAAAGTCTGAAAAAGTTGGTTAAAAATCAAGTGGGGAAGTGAGTGCAAAACTGCCAAAAACTGCCCTAAAACTGTTCCCGCCTGACAGTTCGTTCGAACGACATTTCGTTCGAACGAGACTTCTAACGACACACCAGTATGGACTTCGTTAGAATCTCGTTGGAAATCTCGTTAGAACGAACAATCTCGTTCGAACGACATTTCGAACGACAAACCAGTTTAGACTCGTTGGCAGGTTCGTTCGAACGACATCTGGTTCGAACGAAAAAACTCGTTCGAACGACATATCTAACGAACGACCAGAAAGATTGAAAAATTTGATTTTTGCCCAGAAAACTTTACGAACTTAATTTAAAGTTTTATATAATTTCTTTCTTAAAACAAAACGCAGTTTTTATAAAATCTAACACCCAATAAACTTTGTTCCAAGCTCCTATATAAATATAATTGCATTCATACCTTGGGAGCATGGAACCATAGTTGATGACGTAGAAACGAGGGACGCAAACCGACACATTTGATGAGGCTTTATATTCTTTACCGCTAGGACTTCAACAAACACTTCATAGGCTTGAGAGTATTATAATTACATACTTTCCTATGAATAAATGTTTTTGTCCGGAATTGAGCCAAAACTACATATGGACTCAATTGGAAATTTGTGTCCTTACACCCACGTTTTCTCCACTTTTATATCCCCATGCTACCCTCAGTTTTTAAATACATCCATCTCATTTGTGTTTATCCACATGTTTCACACTTTGTACATATTACCATGCCTTGTTTTCTTCTATATAATTCATGCTTCGTGTGACTTGTACATATTTACTTAACTCTTTTTCACATGCCACTCATGTATACTTCCATGCTTACCAGTTATACATATCCTTTTTAGCATACATAAAACTTTGCATAAAGATATTAATTAAAACTCATGCATTTTTGCACACTACATCACATAAACATTACACATTGACCCTATATTTTCCCATACTGAGGAGTCACCTTATGATGGGTTGTCGGTTCTATGGGGCACGATTAACATAAGTGATATGACTCCCATATTCTATTGGCCAAGTACACTAGATGTATATCGAATGGTTCGCCTGCATCGTACCAATTTACCTAACTCAGGACGAGAGGTGTATGGTCGCGTATATCGAATTTGCTCTAATACCTACCATTACGATGAGGTATATCGTATGGAAATTCACGTACACTTGGGTATATCAAATGTCTTTTAACACGTATGGGTAATATATTGCCCTTGTAGGCAAGAGATATATCATGAAAGTTACGCCAAAGGAGGTAACCCTTATACTAACCTCCCATGCATATCACTCTTATGGGTGTCTACCCTAGGACACTCGTATTATCAGTTCCAACGTGAAACTCTACCAGAATTTAGAGTCATCTTACCCTAAAATTTCATGCTATATCTCCCTTTTTTAAACAGGTCGCTATCCATGAGTATGGAAACAAGTTGAACTGTGTCTTGCGTTACGTACTCCATCTTTTCCCAGACTCGAGTTGCGTCTGTCATTTCACTTGCACCATAGGGAACATAATACTAACAACTACACTGAGGGAATATTTTCCCCCTTTTCTATCCTTATTTTCAAAAATACCAAAAATATTATTTTTCCAAAAATAATTAAAAATACTCCTTCCCTCTCAGATGCGAATGCATTCTCCTAGCTTAGCTTGGATCTATTTTTTCTGAGATCTGTTATCAAGCTACCTTGAAGCTCTACTCCATCATTAACGACCTTAGGAAAAACGAATGTTCCTATAATAAATTTCACATGGATAATCCTAATAAGAATTCTAATGCCCAATCTGATTTAATGGCTATACTTACTGCTCATTGCGAAGATCGACAGTTTACAATCAGATGTTCATGAGATGGAAAAGAACGTGGGTTAGTTCCTAGAGATATCATATTTGAAAGTAATTTTTAATGCTTCCTTTCCCTATGTTGTGGGACTACAAGTACCTGAATAGATATGGGCTCCCAAAAAGTATCATCAAGCTCCGCACATTGCACATGTCCCCCAATAATTGGTCCAGCTCCTATACATATTTCGATATTAAATATTTATCAAGAAGGGGCTAACATTCACATACCTTATCTTGTTAATCCTAGGGATAAATAACTCAACCGAGTAAAGTAGGATTTCAAAATGCTTTCAAGAAATTTGATCAAGTGAAACTCTTGGGAAACTATGTGGACTACACCCATATGTCTGCTACTCGAAAGCCAAACTGCCTGAAAAGTTCAAGATGGACGACATCAAGAATTTAGGAAGGAGAGAACCTTCCATATTGAATCTCTACAATTATCATTTCTCTATGAGTTTGGTTGGGTCTATATAAGAGATCAAGTCCCAAATGTTCCAACAAACCCTAAGGAGAGTACCCTCTGTTGGTTCATGTCATTAGAAAAATATCGGATTCGTAATTGAGAAGCTGTTTCAAGAGTGTTCATGAATCAATACAAATACAATGAAGATTTGGAGGTGACACATAGAGACCAAGAGTTACTCAAACACGGCCCTGGGATCAATTAGATTTGGCATTCATTTCTCAAATAAAGGCAAGTATACTTAGCTTATTAATATGATTGTTTTTGGTGTTGGAATATTGCCATTAATTGGATTCAAAATCAAAACTTAGAAATACTTGATTTAAATAATTAAACAACAAACTTTGGATTTAATTTAGTAAATAAAATTAGTTTTATATTAATAAATTGACCTTGGTATAATTTATCATGAATTTGGGTTATTTAAAAAAACTTGATGTTAGAATTCTATTATACTTACAAGAATTTGGAAAAATCCCCTTGATTATTTCATGGGATGGAAATTTGGGAATTATGGATTAAATTTAACTATGGGGCTCTAATTCTAAAATTCCATAATATACCTCAAAATATTTATATTAATCTAGTAAACTTGTAAGTTGTAAGGATAGCATAAAGTTTAGTTTTTTGAAGTTTGTATGATAATTCAGGGTATATGGGAGGTGCTAAAACCTTATGGCAGGTCGTTAATGGTAGTTTTTGGCACATGGGTAATAATAGGGGATATAGGTTGAAAAAAATAAAAATTCTTGAGAGTTTCGTGTTTCGTTAGTGAGAATTATCACATATATGGTCCGTACACCCAGGTTGGGCGAACGACCAGGTTTTAGTGTCGTGTGCACAACCAAGGTAGAATTTGGGATTTTTAATAATTGGTGAAATATGAATGTTGGATGGAAATAGGACACCTAGACATGTTAATCTACTGATCTAAGACATTTAATCATATATGTGAAATAACTTAGATAGAGGTTAAGTAAGTTATTATAAGGATGTAAGACATATATTCTTCCTAAAATGTGGATGACCTGTCTTGTATATAATGTGCAACATACCGGGTGTGCGTACTCATGGGGGACTTACTAAAGGCATGTGAAGGAGACTATGTGGGTATCCTAGTGAGAAAAATGAGTTTTACCTTATTCATTATACCCCGAACACTATGTGATGTTTATACCCATTGTATCTTATAGAGATGTACACGTGGGGATTCTTTTATATAGTTTTTATGTATAGGGGTGTATGAATGGTGTGAAGGCATATTGATTATACCTAGTAGAGTCTTCAATTATTTTAGGTGTGGGATAACTAGTAACTATGTCTATTACCCATGAGCAATCCCCAAAGGCGGTAAGAATGTGCCTTCATTATGTAAGGGTCACGAGTAGCCAATTTGTAATGTACGTGTTATGGACCGTACTTATATTGATATAGACTTAGAGATTGTCTATTTTCCTTGATATATTATTATACTTGAGACGTATAGAATATATAGTAATGAAACCTTTACTCATTTTTAGTTAAGATGAATAATACCTAGTCATTAGGTTCAATTGGATTTGGGGAGTAGACAATTGACATATTTAGGTTGTTGGGGTGGAATAACTTAAAAGTAACTGAAATACGAGATGAAGTTATGTAATTATATTATATCCCCAAACTCCATTATATTCTCATAATTCGTAGACGTATTGTTAACATTGTTGAATTGTTATCTTTTCAGGTCAGAGGTCGCCGATGCAACCTTACTCTCGAACTAGTCTTATTCTACTTCTAGTTGTTACTTAGATATGATGTGGGTGTCGAGATTGTGTGCTCATTCCTTTACTCTTATTTATTTATCTAGCTTTTCATATTAATATTTAGTAGTACGAAGTCTGTTTTATTAGTGGTTTTTGTATGGGATGTTATGATAAGACATTTGTAGTATGCGATGATTCTATTACTGCTAATGTGTTTAATAACAAAGTTATTATGGTTCATCACTCTTGTGTTTAGTTATTTATATTAAGCTTTTAGTTTTATTTCCATTCATTCTTGGAATGATACCAAAATGCTCAGGCTCCCATGTTATTTGTTTTAAACATAATCAATTTAGACTATATTGAGTGTGTCCTAGGGATATTGAGTGCGCCCTAGGGATATTCATCACTGTTGTGTTTAGTTATTTGGTATCAAAGAATTTTAGGTTATAATGTCC
The DNA here is from genome assembly GCA_949130495.1 of Sambucus nigra. NCBI lineage: Eukaryota > Viridiplantae > Streptophyta > Magnoliopsida > Dipsacales > Adoxaceae > Sambucus > Sambucus nigra. Next base: position 43,526,512 of record OX422221.1, read on the forward strand.
TAGGCATATTGAATGCATCCATCTCTGTATGCATATCGTTCTTTGATACTTTAAAGCTTATCATTTAGATTATGTACTCTATTTTTATACGTGTACTTGTACGCTTTAGTTTACTATTTTTCAGATGATGAACAAAGGACGTCGATGATTAGTACGACAATGTCCAACTTCTAACGTAAAGTTAGAGGCAATGACACTCTAGCAACATCCGGATCCACCCCAACCACCACACCAAGGACAAACACATGTCATTACTCAGGGAGACTTATCCATTATTATTGCACAGACAATAGGTATGACTACAAAAGCCATGAAGTAGAAGTAGCCACCACCCGTGTCTGCACCTAAGCCTGCCCAACCTACTATATCCTCTTCACAGAGAGATATTCCTTCTTTTAAAAAAGTCTCCCACCAGAGATCTCGGGATCTATCGACCCTGTTGTTGTGCTGGAGCAGAGGGATGACATCAAGAGACTCCTACGCTTACTAGAGTGTACTAACATACCGTGCTAGTTTCTAACTAGTTTCAGACTTGTAGAGGATTCCCTATCATGGAGGGAGTATATTACCACCGTGGAGGACCGAGCACAAATGACTATTTCATAGATCTAGGAGAGGTTTGAGGGAAGTATTTCCCTCCATCGTAGTCGAAATCTGTGAGGGAAAAGTTTGATCTACTGAAGTAAAAACTGCAGAGTGACATAATATGAGAAAGAATTTACTCGATTAATACACTTTTCTCTACAAATAGGGGTTCATAGGTGAATAAGATAGACAAGTTTATTAGAGTCCTTATGTGAGGGATAGGACGAGTGTTGATGGGAAATATGACATACATTACGTACACACAAATAATGGATGTCGCATTATGACATTCTCAGGATTTTAGTGAGTTTATAAGAGGGAAAGAACTAAGGAAAAAGAAGGTGGGGAGCGACCAAGGGCCAAAAGAAGCCAAGTCACGATAGTCGTCCTGAGGGAAGGGAGGCTCATAGTTCTAGCGATGGAAGATTGAGGGGGTGAGGACTTGAAAGTGATTTAAAGGAGGAGATGATTATCGTCATCAAGGCGGCCAGGGATAGGGACATTCGGCCCAGGGATAGTACGACTATCAGGTCGAGAGGAGATAGGGCTAGCAGTTCCAAGTTTAGAGGCACCAGGCTAGGCCCTAGGGGCAGGTGCAAAAGGGTCGTTCATTCCGCGGACCATACTATACTTGTGGAGAGGTAGGACATTATTTTAGTAATTTACCTAAGGGCAACTAGGTCGGTTATGGCCACCAATCACAGGTACAACAACATGCTCTTCCCGCCCCTCCACAGTACCACGCCTTGCCACTAACACTAGTATATCTGTCTTTAGCTTAGGTGCAGGGACGCCTAGTATATCCGTCTTTCGAACATATGTATAACATTCGTTAGGGGACTCAACTATCATAGCCTCAGGAGATTGAGGGTATGTGAGAAAGCATGCTGATAGGGAATGGTTAAAATAATAGCCAATTTTTAATTTTTCAAATTAAATATTAAACTTAAACAATTTACCACAATGCAAAATGTTGCATTGATTTTAAGCAAGTTGTGATTAAACAGATTAACCAATTTTATCTTAACCTAAACTTGGATCTAGGTGAGTGCCAGATAAAATATGTAAATCAATCCTTAATGCCCGATGTATGAGGATAACTCACAACAGGATGATCCAGCCACGCAAATTCACTATAATAAAGGATTCACAAAAGTTGACAAATGACTTACAAAAAGACTCGATGCCCTTGTAAGACATGACGCAACTTTGATATTCAAGTTATCATCAACAATGATAACGATAGTATCCACCCATGCAACTTCCACAATATGTGAGTCCACACATGCCTCGATATCCACCAAGCGTCTCAACTACCATCTACGGATCTTGACCATGGAAGCCACCGCTTATTCACCGCAACAAAACACCATAGAGTCCATTATGAGTAAACAGCAAATGCAAAGTCCACTGTATGAAATAATTATCACAAAGATGTGGAGAATAAGCCTCGGTGCCCAAAATAGGATCTTCAAAGCATATATGAATAGAAACTTGGATCCTAAATACCTTGGGTATAAACTAGGGATTTTAGAGATCTTTTTGAATGAATTTGGGAACTCAAAATATAAGAATTTATCTCAAATAACTGCAATTTCGTACTCCTATTTATAGGAAGTTTTCCAAAATAAAGATAAGGATCAAAAGCAGTTCGAAAAATCTTGAATTTATAAAAAAATAATCGGTTCCTTCGAATGACATTGTACCTCGTTCAAACAAACTATAATATCTCATTCGAACACCATTCAAACAACATTTCCAATGAGATTCCAGTGAAAGGGTAAAAAGAATCTCGTTATAAGTTTCATTTGAACAGGATCTAACGAGGTACCATATCTTGTTCGAATAGATTACCAAATTTTTTCTAACGAGGTCACAAAAAAAATATTTTTTCTTCTAAAAAATATAAAAAGGAATAAAATAATTTTAAAAATGATTTTATAAAATACTAATACACAAATATTAAATATCCAAGGATCAAAATATATTCGCATCCATACTTGAAAATCCTCAAAACGTGAAGACGAACACAAGAACAAAACACGAAACGGTGGTGTAGATCTTCTAACTTGGCCTTTATGTCTTCAAGAAACCACGTCATAGGCTTGAAAGGTGAACAAATCAAGTACTAAGTTATGACTCAAAGAGTTTTGTCTTACACGAAATAAGCCCAAATTACATACAAATTGACTATGTTGGAAATTTGTCCTTACAAATCTCTCCCTTTGGCTATTCCGGGTCAAAACTAAAAAAATAAAAACTCGTATGAACCATTAAGATCTTATAAGACTCAATACCCAACCCCAAAAGGAAAAAGTATAACTCGACCGACTCATTAACCTTGAGTAACTTTGCTTGATTGAACTTTGTCGCATGTTGTAAACCTGCACACTTAAACACACCTTCAAATGTAACTTGAATATAATACAATATTAATCTGCATATGAATAAAACTTTGCTATATCAAACGATCCCCCACCTAGGTAAGATTTCCTCCTAAGATAAAGATCTCCTCCTAACACTAAAGTGAAAGATATCATTTATCCCCTTTTATGATCGGGAATAGACAAAAAAAGAATAAATAATAAAACATTTATCCCACATAAAACATATATGTCCCAAAAGTGGGAACATATGATACCAATTGAAATTAAGGAAGATGAACAATATCATGCAATAGTGTAATTTACAACAACCATAACATGGCAATGCAAGCATAAATAATCCAAACAATGACCATTCAATACCAATACTAATGAAATAAATGATACCAGTTTGAATACCTAATGAAGCATTAAATACTAATGTAAACAAGAAATAAGAGATATAAATATAATCATATAGAATGCCAATTTGATTTAAAGATAAAGCGCATATCAAACATTAATTAAATGCAGATGTCAAGACTAAAAAATAATATAATACCATATATATAAATAGGAAAAATATATCAATGACGCACATACACATATATGTAGGTATAAATAACACAACATGACACAAAACACATAAGAGTGACATACTATCATAGTATTGACGTTTATAAACATATGGGGTGGAATGAAGGGTTGAGAACTAGAAACAAATAAAAAATAACCCAATCACTCAATAATGTCCAAGAAGTTTTATATGACTGCTATAACTTTATCAAACAAAGATTTAGCCTCATAATGATAGATAAAGTTAACTAATAATGGACATATAAACACAATGAACACTAACCTAAAAAAATATGGAATATTCTCAAATCAATAGCATCAAACATAAAACAACTAAGACTCATTGTGCAAACCTATTGATCTTAAACTTAGAGCCCTCAAAATTATATAATTTTTTTCACTCTCATATTTTAAAGATACCAACTTAAATGAAGAATTAATGAAATAAAAATTTGGCCTAGTCAATATATTCTTTTCTTCTACCTCTTAATTGTTTAGGCTCTTTCCAATGGTGGCCTTTCACATAAGGAAGATTTGTCCTTTCGTTGCCCATTCCCACGCACACTCATTTTTTTAAGACACACGGGTAATGGTTTTTACACGAATGGATCCCCTAATCAAATATATATGTATACAAAAAGATTATTAGGATAACATCTGGCTTAATTTATGTAACATATAACGTTAAAATCCGAAAGAGCTCGTACATGTGTGTGAGAAGGCATATGCAAAGTGAATCCATTATGCAAGTCATTTTGAAACTACTCCATGCAAGCATGATTAAGAAAAATCTAAGCATTGAAAAGCATAATCAAATGTCCTATCCATATGAAAACATGGAATAACATGGGTTCAAATACACCAATATGCAACACAAAATGTGTAAACCAAACTACACATAAACGAAAAATCTTTTTGAGTTTTTAAACTTTTTATGACACCAAAAGAAAAACAAACTAAAAAAATAAATGAAATCTTTTTGTATTTTTCAATAACACCCAATAAATAAAAAATCAAAATACAAAAGACTCAAACAACATAAAACTAGCAAACATATATATCATGAAGTACAAAAGCTAATATACGTAAACATGCGAATACAATCAACAATTATATATATCATGAGAATTATTATGTGCAAGCATTTGCGAATCAACAAGTCTAACATGTGAAGCCTCTAAATTTGATTTCCTAACCCACTTAGGTGTGGGGTGATGCTCTAGGGTTTTGGAAACTGGAGTGACTCTAGACTTAAACTTCCTAGGACCATTTCTACTATCAAAGAAAAAATACATAAGGTTACCTTTCCTACCGTAATGTGTGCATGTGTAGACACGAGGAATGTTAACCTTGGGTTATCCCCTTTTATTGTTCCTCGCAAGGATTGACTCTCTTAAAAATATGTTTTTGACTTTAGTAGCGAAAGCATTTAGAATATCGAATCCAACCCCACACATGTCATATTTGATTTGGATGGTGACTAACATGTAATATAATTTTTCCAAACTAGATTCCAAATCAAATTTGACGTGAATCGAGTCTTTTGATCTATCCTTTAACTACAGTATGCTAGACTCGAGCAAACAATGAGACTTATAAAAACTAGGGAATCCTTCTTTAAAATATCCATTAATCCCCAAAGTCTATCTCTCTCCCCCTCAACAGGTGCAAGCTTTCCCTTAAGATTCTTCTCACATGCCTTAAGATCAAAATACTCTCATCATTACTTAAGGAATATTATTTTAACCTATCTTCCATCTTTAAGTTAGCATTTTTCAATTTCATCATTTTCGCATACAATTCACGTAAGGAAACTTGGAGTTCACTCTCATCTTCTTCTTCTTCTTCTTTTTCTTCTTCTTCTTCTTCTTCTTCTTCCTCTTCTTCTTCTTCTTCTTCTTCTTCTTCTTCTTCTTCTTCTTCTTCTTCTTCTTCTTCTTATTATTATTATTATTATTATTATTATTATTATTATTATTATTATTATTATTATTATTATTATTATTATTATTATTATTATTATTATTATTATTATTATTATTATTATTATTATTATTATTATTATTATTATTATTATTATTATTATTATTATTATTATTATTATTATTATTATTATTATTATTATTATTATTATTATTATTATTATTATTATTATTATTATCAACTCTCTCCACCATCACTCACTTGGGATTCAACCAAAATAGGCTCAGAAGTGGAATGTGCAGAATTATCTTCATCAAAATATTTTTCATCAAGGTTTGCATGTCTAGCCATGAACGCGGTGTAGTTGTGCTCAATGGGGGAATCGTGTTCCTCTTCCAGTTCACTGCAACTAAGGGTGGCATTGTAAACCTTAAGTTTCTTATCATCCTTCCTTAGTTTAGTCGGACACTTAGTTGCCCTATTGCCATAAGCCTCACACCCAAAGTATCTACTCAACTTGTCCCTCTTAAAATGATCATTATAGTTTTAGGGAATTAATCGACCTTGTTATACTTATTTTTCTCAAACTTCTTTACATCTTTCGATTGTTCTTCAAATTTGAGAAATTTTCTAATATTTTTTACAAACATGGCCATATTTTCGGGATTGATGTCAGACTCATCATCCAAAACTTGAGTTTCCTCCTACCAGGCTTTCAAAATCAATGTCCTTATCTTTATTCATCTCTTTGAAGGAAAACATGTCAAGCTCATAAGTTTGAATATCACCTATAAGATCTTCGAGTTTCGTAGAGTCTAAAGTAGACAAGGAATTCAAAACTCTCATTTTTGAATTAAACGTTTTAGGCAAGGACCTTAAGAGTTTCTTAACTACTCGGGTTTTGGGTATTCTAGGTCCCAAGTTAAATGAAGAATTCATAACATATGATAACCTAGTGTAGAACTCATCAAAGAAGTCACTATCGTCCATCCAAGTGGTTTCAAACTGACTGGTGAGGTTTTAGAGTATGGAAGCCTTAACAACACTAACACCTTCATGTGTGAGTTGGAGTATGTCCTAAGCTTCTTTAGACATTTCACATGTAATAATACTGTGGAACTCCTCTGGTGTGACCGTACTAAACAGAGCATTTAAACCTCGTGAATATTAATTCTATAACATATGATCTTCCTCACTCCACGTTTCTACAGGTTTGGGTATCCTATAATCAGTAGGGAATCTTATAATCACTAGCTAAGGTTGTCGTTGGGGACCAACCCTTAACAAATGCTTGCCATACCCTCTCATTTATCGATTTAAATGATGATTTCGTACGCACTTTCTGTATGCATAGTTAGACACATAAAATATAGGTGGTCTAGAAAATGATTGACCCTCCAAATAAAAATTGCTAAATGCCATACCCACTCATCTATTGATTTAAGTGATGATTCCATACGCTCTTTCTAGTACTCATAGTTAGACACAAAAAATAAAGGTGGTCTAGAAAACGACTGACCCTTTGAATAAAAACTGCTAAAATTCATGCTAAAACACGAATCTAACACAAAACTTAGTGTTCTCGCTCTGATACCAATTTGAGAAAGCATGCTAATATGGAATGGTCAAAACAATAGCCAATATTTTATTTTTTTAAATTAAATATTAAACTTAAATAATTTACCTCAAAGTAAAATGTTACACCGATTTATGCAAGTTGTGATTGAACATATTAACTAATTTTATCTTAACCTAAACATGCATATAGGTGAGTGAAGGATAAAATAAGTAGATCAATCTGTGATGCTTGATGTACGGGGAAAACTGACATACTGACATTGGGAAAAACCTCGAACAACCCAACCATGAAAATTTGCTATGATAAAGGATTTACTAAAGTTGACAAATAACTTACACAACGACTCAGCGCCCTCACCAGCCTTGGCGCGCATTCGATCTTCAACCTCTCATCCATAGCAACAATGTAGGAATTAACCAACATAATAAATTTCATAAATTGTGATTCCACACACGCCTTGGTATCCACCAAACAGCTCAACTACCGTCTACGGATCTTAAACTTGAAAGTCACCACTTCTTCACTGCAACACCACACCATGGAGTCCATCATGTGTAAATAAAAAATATGGAGTCCACTGTATCATATTATTCGCATAAAGATGTGGGGAATAAACTTTGGAGCCCAAAATAGGACCTTTAAAGAATATATGAATTGAAGCTTGGTTCCTAAACACCTTGGGTATGAACTACGATTTTTGGAGAGCTTTTTGAATGACTTTGTAAACTCAAAATATAAGAATTTATCTCAAATAAAAATACTTCTCCACACTCCTAATTAGAGGAAATTTTCCAAAATCAAGATAAGGATCAAAAGTAGTTTGGGAAATATTAGATTTATCAAACATTTGTTAGTTCGTTCGAACGATATTACACCTCGTTGAAACAATGTATGGTATCTCACTGGTAAACCATTCAAATGACATTTCCAAAGATATTTCAGTGAAGGGAAAAAACATATTGTTCAAAGTTTCATTTGAACAGGATCTAATGAGTTACCATATCTCGTTTGAATGAGTTACCAATTTTTTTCAAACAAGGTCACGAAAAATTATTTGGTATTCTACAAAATATCAAAAGAAAAAAACCATTTTATTTTTTTTATAAAATTCTAATATCCAAATATAAAATATCCAAGGATCAAAATATGTACGCATCCCTACCTAAGAAATCCTTAGAACGTGAAGATGAAAATGATAATGAAACACGACATGATGATGTAGTGCTTCTAACTTGGCCGACACGTCTTTAAGAAAACGCGTCATAGGCTTTAAAGGTCAAAACAACTCAAAGTCCTAACCTATGAGTCAAAGAGTTTTTTCCAACACGGATTAAAGCCAAATTACTTACAAATTGACTTTGTTGAAAATTTGTCCCTACAGTATGCTTTGCACTTATGGTAGTTATGCATGGGTTTTATTTGACACGGGCGCATTGCACTCATTCTCTAGTTATAAATTTGCATCTACGTTTGGATTGGTAGATATAACTGGGTATATGTATTTGCATGTGGATTCCCCAATAAGTAGGCATGATACCTTATGTCATATTTGTTGAGGCGTGTAGTTGAGATCGGGTGATTGTGTTTCTCTTTCGATTTATTAATTTTAGATATGGCTAAGTTCAACGTTATATAGGGAATGGATTGGTTATCTTAGTATAATGCGCAGATCGATTGTAGGGGGAAGGCGATAACATTTACTATTCCTGACAAAGAGATGTTCTTAGTTACAATGCCTGGACTCGAGGGGGGGGGGGTGTTCTAACGCGCATTTATATTATATAGATGCGACTTCGTCTAAGGGTGTCACCATATCATTAAACCTGATACCGATTATACAGGATTTTATAGACATATTTAAGGACTTACCACGATTACTATCTACCAAAGAGATAGACTTTTGTATATATTTACAACTAAGAACTAGGCCTATTGTGAGGGCATCATATCGAATGGAACCATTAGAGATGATAGAATTGCGTGGGAAGATTCAACAGTTGTTGACCCAGAGGTTCATAGGGAGGGGTAAGTCTCTATGGGGAGACCTAGTGTTATTTATGAATAATAAGGATAACTCACTCAGATTATGTGGTGATTATAGGGAGTTGAATAAGGTCACGATATGAAACAAGTATCCATTGCCGCGTATCGATGATTTGTTTGACCAGTTAAAGGGCGCATCATTATTTTTTAAGATTTATTTTCGCTCAGGGTACCACGAGTTACGTATTAGGAGGAGGATGTTTTGAATACGGATTTTTCTAATGTGATATGAATTACATGAGTTTTCGGTCATGCCATTTGGGTTGACCAATGCGCCAACAGTGTTCATGAATCTAACAAACATAGTATTTCAACTATTTTTGAATCAGTTCATCATTGTGTTTATTGACAACATCTTGATATACTTGAAATCGTAGGAGGAGCATGTAGAGCATTTGTGGTTGGTTTTACAGACACTACGGGAACATAAGTTGTCCTCAAAGCTCTCTAATTGTGGGTTTTGGATACGAGATGTACAGTTCTTGGGCCATATTGTATCCACAGTCGGGATTTTAGTGGATCTTATCAAGGTATGTGTAGTGGTAGAATGGGGACATCCCACAATACCTACGGAGGTCAAGAGTTTCTTAGGTTTGGAAGGATATTACATGAGGTTCATTATGGGGTTCTCGAATATTTCTGGACTATTGAATCACCTCACCCATAAGGGAGTAAAATTTGTTTGGAGTGCAGACTTACAGAGAGCTTTTGAATAGAACAAGGATAAGTTAACTACCATGCCTATACTTGCATTACCATAGACCACCGTGGAGTATTTGGTATTTACAGATGCATCAATTCATGGGTTAGGAGATGTGCTGATATAAGAGGAGAAGCCTATAGATTATGCGTCTCAAAAGCTTAAGCCCAATAAGGGTAAGTACCCCACTCATGATTTATAGTTGGTCGCAGTAATCTCTACCCTTCGTATTTAGAGAAATTACCCACTAGGTGAGAGTTTTACTTTATGTTCCAATCACAATAGCCTCTAGTACTTATTTAAACAAAAATAGTTGTAAGGACATAATTTTATAAATGTTCGAGGTAGAATCTAGGAATTTTCTATTTGTCCTAGATCACAGTGTGTATGTCTGATACCGCTACATTCGGTACATCAACACAATCATCCACGACGACCTTGATCCAAATCCATGCATCCACCATCTTCACACGTGCATCATGTTACATGCGACGTGCTGCTCAACTAATTCCCACTACTCCACTACGTAATATTGGTAAAATGATTTATTGGAGTTTTTTATATTTGCATAAATATTTGGGAATTCTTTTAGAAAATATTTTTTGAAGTCTGAATTATTTTTTATCAAAAGTACAAAATTTTCTAAGTGTAGAAGCGAACTACCTCGGTCGACGAGCTCGTTCAAACGAGATTACACTATCGTTCGATCGATACACGCATCTCGTACGATGTCATTCAAATGACACCCGTCCTTCGTTCGAGCGAGATGCCTATCTCGTTCGAGCGACGTCACCTCCTCAATTTTCGTATAAATATCTTGGTGCATTCTACATGTTTTTCCAAGTCGTTTTTGCACAAATTTCTGCATTTTCACAGCCCAGAAAACAGACTTCACTTTTTAAGGTTTTATACCTTGTTTATTCACATAATCATTCCCATATATGTATGTGAATCTTTAAACCTTCAAGAGGATCCTTTTTACTCATCAAGAGTATTTTGTGGAGAAGCTGTCTTCTTCTCTACTGCTGCCCACCTGGAGTTCTTGCGAGAGATTCCAGCCGACGACATCACCTGAGGGTATTTCGTATGTCATTCTTATTTTCATTGTAATCCATGTAACCTTTACTTTACAAATTATAGTGGAAATAAAAGGTTTTTCCCCTTTGGGGGATTTTCGCACATTTTTGTGTTGTGTTTGTGATTGACTGTTATTACATGATCATATCAATTTAAATCACACCTAGATGCATGCTTTAGGACTTAATTGAAAAAATGATTTTAATTAAATAAATTCTTTGTTTGAACGCATGCGCACTCTTCAATTTGGTATCAAAACCAATTACACAATTATACCGTGTAATTTTTTGCAAATTTTTTCTACGATATCAATTTTCTGAAAAAATGATTTTTGAAAAAGGGCGTATTCATAATGGAGAAATTATATAATAAAATGCCAGTTTTTGACGGTACAAACTATGCTTACTAGAAAGCCAGCATGAAATATGCTTTAAAAGCCATTGATGGAAGAGTTTGGATTTTGGTTGAAAGAGGGTGGATACCTCCCTCCATGACTAATTATAACGTGACTAATTTAAAATCTGTGACTGCTTGGACTGAAGAAGAATTAAAATAGTCATCTTTTAACTCTAAGGGTCTAAGTGCTATTTCTGGATCCGTCGCCCCTGATGAGTTTCGGCAGATAATGACATGCACCACGTCAAAAGAGGCATGGGATGTTTTACAACTTACCTGTGAAGGAACTAATGATGTTAAAGAGTCTAAACTACAAAATTTAACAACTTAATTTGAAACTATCACCACGCTTGAGTTTGAATGTTTTGATGAATTTTATGCTAGGTTGTCTGATATTGTAAATACTAGTTTTAATTTGGTGAACACATTCCTAATTCTAGAGTTGTTAAAAATATTCTATGATCACTACCCAAGCGTTTTATCCCTAAAGTTACTGTGCTAAATTCTATGGGTAATTTAAACACGCTTAAATTAGAGGAATTGGTTAGAGAATTAAAAACCTTTGAAATTGACATGTTCCCTAAGTCTATCAAACCAAAAGATAAGGGAATTGCACTTAATTCCCAGGAGAGGAAGAGTAAGGGATCGGCAAGAAAGAGGGTAGAGTCATATAGAAAAGGGTGATAGAAAAGTTTGATTCTGAGTGTGACCTTGATTTAGATGATTTGGCTTTGTTTGCAAAAACTTTCAAGAAAATTCTCAATTTCAAGAAAGATGGAAATTTCAAAGATAAAAGGAATTTTGTGAAAAATAAGTTTGAAAAGAAAAATGAAAAAGATTTTAAAGACACTCCTAAGAAAGATAGTGAGAGATGCTATGAGTGCGACGATAAGGGTCATAGATCTTTTGAGTGTGCTACTAGGCTGAACAGACTTACCAAAGAAAAGGGCAAAGCTATCCTTAATGCTACACTTAGTGACGATGGTGAGGTCGAGTCGGTGGACTCTGTAGATGAGTCACCAAATGAGTGTAACTTCACCGCATTCATGGCTAGTCATGTGAGTACCGCCACTGCTCCTCACGATGATGAGGATGCTGCTTCACAGGGACACCTCGATAGTGAGAACAAACAGAGTGAGGGGGATGATGATGAAAGTGAGAGCGAGAGTGATCTTCAACGCGCGTACGCTGAGTTATATTCTGAGTCATTTAAAACCAAAAAGTGTAACAAAGCATTAGTTCTTAGGATCACCGCTTCAGAGGGAGATTTAGGAAAAGCGAGCGAGAGAGAGAGAGTCCTCCACCTACACTATGTTGAGAGAGAGAGAGAGTTCTCCCCCTGCACTACCTTGAGAGAGAGAGATTCTACATGTGTTGAGAGAGAAAATCAGTTTAGAGAGGGAGAGAGACAATTTGGAGAGAGAGAGAGAGAGCTGTTGTGAGAATAAGTAGGGGAGAAAAGAAAAACTTGAGAAGATAATTTATTTTGAGTTCAAGGGGAAAGGTCACAAGGAATTTGAGTGTCCCACTAGACTTAGGAGAGAGGTCAAGGAAGTTGCCATGCTCTCTACCCTAAGCGATAATGAGGATGAGAATGGAGATGAGAGTGTGATCCGAGAAGATTTTAAAAATTTGTTTATCGAGATCATGGAAACAAAAAGGTAAAATAGGATCCTAGGTCTTTGGATTTATGAGTTGAAGGAAGAGAATGATGAACTAAAAAGGGAAAAATGTGACTTCACTAACACGGTGTCTAGTCTGATGACACGTGTATCCCATCTCGAGGATAATCTCAAACAAGCACGGGAGGTCCAAGTCTCATTAGAGAACACATCTAAGAAGGTTGATAAGATGGTTACCTATCCCATTTTGAATGATGGTGAGTATGTCAGAAAAGGTCATGACGGTGCATAAGCTACTTTTAATTCACCCGAGCCAATCTCCACTTTGGTGAGTGAGTCTCATGAGTGTCCGTCTAGGAAAGCTCATCCCAAAATTCTTGAAAAATTAATTCCTTGACTGGTTTATGTTTGCTCCCACTGCAAGAAGTGAGGACAACTTAGGGAGTTTTGTTCTAAGTTGGGGTTTGTGCCATATCATACCAGTTCACATGTTCACGCACATACACCCACTCATGATACTTTGCTTGCACATAATGATAGAGAGTTTGCTCATATTCGCGAACAAGTGAATTTTTTATCAAGACAACACTTGATCTAATGGAGTTGGTTTAAAAGATGTCACCATCTTTGGAAAACTCCATTGCTCTTCTCGGTTGAGGTCTTGACATGGTTGCTAGCATAGGGTGATTTACATGATGTCTCTTTTACCTATGGCTAGCATGTACCACTAGTTTGTTTTCTTATTTTTGCTTCTTATATTTTTGTGAAAAATCCAAAAATATTTTCTTTTTAATTATTTTTCAGAAAAGCACAAAAAGATGTTCGTATTTTGTTTACACCTTTTTTGGATGAGGATTTAAGATAGCTGAGTCACAACTTCACTTCCATTGTCCATGTGACTGTTTGATAGTGATTTGAGACACTACATCATTGCATCCATCTGCTTTACATTGTTTGGAGTCTTTGAGATGTGATTAGTGATATCTTTCTACATGTTTGGATCCTTATCTCCTTTATTTCACGCATGCATGTCTTTGTTTGATTATTGCACTTGTCTATCACATATTGGCTTGAGTGTTTCCATCTCAATTCTATCTATACAACAAACCTTATGCTATAAAACTTAACAAGTTTGGAATGCATGTAAATCCCAGTTGGTGAGATAGTGTGATATTTTATCAACGATGAAGGGGTACGAAAGGTACTTATCTATCCTTTGCGATTAAGCAGCAATTTAATTAGACCTAAAAATTGAGGAATTTTATTATTCTGAGTCCAAAGAGGTTAAAAGAGCCCGGAATAAAATTTAAAGGCGACAAAAAAAAATACATACCAAATATGGTCCATTAGGTTTCACCATCAATTCTCCAATGTTTGAGAATTTAGATCATCTCTATTCAAAATATAAATCCGAGGGAGTTTTGGTTTTAGAATTTAAACGGGTTTGCACTTCCTTGAAAGTCCTGAAAAAGAATTAAATCATTTTTGACGTTATTGGTGTGGAAATAACTTTGAGCTTTGATTTGCTGATATGATTGAGTCAATATCTCATATTTCCATCGTTTTACACCTAAGGAAGATGTTGAGTTTATTCGTTAGGAGGATCCGATATTCATCGTGCACATATTTTATGTTTGTATGCATTGATTTTCCTATCGAATTTGATCATACCCCTACATTTTCGCTATCATCGACTTGGTTGTTTTTGTGTTTGTTCATGGTGTCATTATTTGTTGTATAATTTGTGTAAAAAAATTTGAAAAAATTATAATATAGAATTTTGTTACCTTGTGACATTCTCCATTTGCATTTATTTATGCTTCTCATATTTGTCTAATTGGGGACATCATAAAAGGGGGAGAAAAATTATGGAGGAGATTTGTTCGGTGTTTGGTTGATTTATCAACTATTTTCTTAAGCTTAATTGATCTTTGATTTTTGCATATCATTATATTTCAAACTGTTGCTTGTCACGGGTATTTGCTTTATCTCATGTGTGTAGGTACAAAACTGATTATTATTGGATTGCACACCCTGATGAGAAAAGCTTCGAGAGTTTATAAAAATTTAAAGCTTTGAAAATGTTGAAGTTTGATTGACGACATGTCAACTAGTATTCTCAGTTTGAGGGTTTAATGGAGATATTATCTTGTATGTCATTTGTTTTATTGAGATGGCATAATTCGAATTTTTTATGTATGTACCGGCATAGACATAGGGGGAGATTTGTAAGGACATAATCTTATAAATGTTCGGGGTAGAATCTAGGAATTTTCTATTTGTACTAGATCACAGTATGTATGTCTAATACCACTACATTCGGCACGTCAACAGGATCATCCACGATGGCCTTGATCAGAATCCATGCATCAACCATCTTCACACGTGCATCATGCTACATGTGACGTGCTGCTCAACTCATTCCCACTGCTCCACTATGTAATATTGGTAAAATGATTTATTGGAGTTGTTTATATTTGCATAAATATTTGGGAATTTTCTTAGAAAATATTTTTTGAAGTCTGAATTATTTTTTATCAAAAGCAAAAAAATTTCTAATTGTAGAAGCGGACTGCCTCGGTCGATGAGCTCGTTCAAACGAGATTACACTGTCGTTCGAACGAAATGTGTCCTTCTTTCAAGCGACGTCGCCGCCTCAATTTTCGTATAAATATCTGGGTGCATTTTACAAGTTTTTCCAAGTTTTTTTTGCATAAGTTTCTGCGTTTTAATAGCCCAGAAAACAGATTTCACTTTTTAAGATTTTATACCTTGTTTATTCACATAATCATTACCATATATGTATGTGAATATTTAAACCTTCAAGAGGATCGTTTTTACTCATCTAGAGTATTTTATGGAGAGGCCGTCTTCTTCTCTACTGCTGCTCACATGGAGTTCTTGCGGGAGATTCCATCCGATGACATCTGAACCGACACCTAAGGGTATTTCATATGTCATTTTTATTTTCATTGTAATCCGTGTAACCGTTACTTTACAAATTATAGTGGAAATAAAAGGTTTTGCCCCTTTGGGGCATTTTTCCTCATTTGTGTGTTATATTTGTGATTGACTGTTATTGCATGATCATATCGATTTAAATCACACTTAGATGCATGTTTTAGGACTTAATTGAAAAACTGAGTTTAATTAAATAAATTCTTTGTTTGAACGCACTCGAACTCTTCAATAGTTGAATATGAGACAAGAGAGATTGCTCGAGTCTGTGAAGGACTACCATTTTTTGATCTAGTACCATTCGGGGAAGGCAAATCTAGTAATTGATGCATCGAGTCGGAGACCGAATATTACAAAGGTCACATTGTGGATAGAGCATGAAGATGATTTATCGGACATTTAGGCAATACATTGGAGTGCTAAATGAGAATTAGATTTTTTGATGCAATTTTAGGAGTAGTGACCCTTACGCCATCTATGGTGAGGAGGGTGATACGAGCACACTCTTCAGATGCCTTATGTCAAGAAAAGGTACAACTAGTATCAAGTGGAGCTCTTTCTTCTCGATCAGTTCAGATGATGGATTGAGATTTCAGGGATGGTTGGTAGTACTCAATAATTCCAAGTTGAGGAGGGAAGTTTTAACCGAGGCACACGGTTCATAATTCACGGTACATCTGGGAGGGAAAAAATGTATGAGGACATGCGTAAAGCATATTGGTGGACCGAGATGAAGAAGTAAGTTACAAAGTTCGTGTTTGATTGTGCCACCTGTCAACTAGTACAGGTGGATCACCAAAGATCGAAAGGGGAGTTAGAAACTTCGGATATTTTCGAGTGGAAGTGGGAGAGAATCTCTATGGACTTCATAGTGTGATTGTCGAGGTCTCAGAGACTTCATGAGTCTATTTGGGGCATCATTGATAGATTGACAAAGGTGGCTCATTTTCTTCCAGTATGGACAGATTTTACAACCGAGCAGTACGCCAAATTTTTTGTAGTTAATATCGTATGACTTCATGGTGTTTTCCATGACATTGTGACCGATTGGGACAACACTTTCATATCTCAATTATTGGAGGGATTTTTAGGATTCTATAGGAGTACAACTGAACTTGATCCTGACATTTTAACCTCAGTTGGACGGTTAAAATGTTCGAGTGAACCCAATTTTGGAGAATATAGTTCAGGCATGTTTGTTGGATGTCAAAGGTAGGTGGAATTATCATCTACCTTTTGTAGAGTTTACTTATAACAATAGTCGCTAACAGACTATTGGTATGGCACCCTACGAGGCAATATATGGGCGATTATGCTATTCATGGAGATATTGAGTCGAGGGAATACAAGATGCTTGGACCAGATGTTATTCGCGACACCTCAGATAAGG
Source organism: Sambucus nigra (assembly GCA_949130495.1). Classification (NCBI taxonomy): domain Eukaryota; kingdom Viridiplantae; phylum Streptophyta; class Magnoliopsida; order Dipsacales; family Adoxaceae; genus Sambucus; species Sambucus nigra. Next base: position 43,543,724 of record OX422221.1, read on the forward strand.
TGGCACTCATATGAGTATGGATGAAGACAGTGCATGATAGGGAAAAGAGTTACGTCGAAAAGAGAAAACAAAAACAGGAGTTTTAGGTGGAATATCAGGTTCTTCTGCGCGTCTCCTCAATGAAATGGGTTGTCATATTTGGTTCTAAAGGGAAGTAAGCTCCCTGTTACGTTATTCCCTTCATGATAGTGGATACCCAATCATATTCAATGAGTACATGATGTCTTCCATGTATCAATACTAAGGAAGTTGGCGTGAGACCAGGAAGCCTAATAGTGTATCGACCTCAATGGGGTTGAATTGCATTCCGATGCGAGTTATGAGGAGCGACCACAAGGTATTTGAGACCGGACATAGCAAACTTTCGATCAGAGGTCATCCTGTTAGTCAGAATCTAATGGGGACATTACAGAGAGGCTAAGTCTACCTGGGAGAGAGAGGACAACATATGGGGGGTGATATCCAAAATTATTTTAGTCGGGTATGAATTCGAATTTAAAGGATTAAATTCCTTATTTTAGGGGGGAATAATGTAATACGTGATAATTTAATAATATTAACTTAATTATTATATATAGTAATTTGCCTCTCTACAGTAACTCGTGATGTCACTAATTATATTTCATATTCTATATGTGTTATGTGTGTGTATTACGTGAAATTAAATTGGACATAAACAGGGTAATGAATTAATAATTACTTAACAAATAATTTAATTAATAACTAATTTAATTAGTAGTCTGAGGCTCGAATCAGTTAGATTATTAAGAGGTTGACTGGGCACATTAGAACATATAGAATTTTATTTAGGACTTAAAATAATGGGTTTTAAGCCCTATGGGTGAGTATATAACTTGGACTGGGTTCTTGACTAATTGGAGGTAGTTTTGGGCTCAATTGGTTAAGCCCATATGGGGTTCAACTCAAATTTTGTGATTAACATAATAAAAAGGCGGATTAGGGTTAGTATAAACAACTCTAAAACATTTTAGATGAAACCCTAAAGCTAGCAGGAGGTTAAAGAAAGGAAAAAACGTGGAGGAGAAGAGAATTGGGAGCAATTGGACTAGGAGAATGAGATAATTGGGAGCAATTGGTTTTGGACTTCATCTCTCCAATCAAGGAAAGTTTACTTAATATATTAATATCATTATTTTTGGTGTTAGAATATATTTATTAATTGGAATATATATTTAAACTTAGAAATACTAGATTTAAATAATTAAACAACAAACTTTGGATTTAATTTAATTAGTAAAATTAGGTTTACATCCATAAATGGATACTGGCATAATTTATCATGAATTTGGGTTATTTTTAGCAAACATGTGTTAGAATTGTGTTATACTAAAAGAATTGAGAAAATCATATCGATTATTTCATGAGAACATTAGAAATTTGAGAATTGGGGATGAAATTCAACTGAGGTTTCAAGTCTTAAATTTTGACATATAACTTTAATTCTTTATATAAATATAATAAACTTGTAAGGATAACATAGAGTTTAGTTTTGTGAAGTTTGTATGACAGTTTGGGGTATATGGGGGGTGGTAAAACCTTAAGGTAGTCCATTAATGGTAGTTCTAGGCACAAGGATTATAACAGGGGCTAGAGGCTAAAGAATGTTGGAATTATTGAGAGTTTGATGTTTCTTAAGTGTGATCCATCATATTTATGGTTCGTTAACATGGGCCATGAGAATGTGTAGGTTTTAGTGCCATGCGCACAGTCAGGGAAAACTTTGGGATATTTCATAATTAGTGAAATGGGAATGTTAGATGGAAATAGGAGACTTATACATGTTAAACTACTGATTTATGACCTTTAATTATATATGAGAAACAACTTAGACAGAGGATAAGTAAGTTATTATAGGGATGTAAGACATATACTCTTCCATAAGTGTGGATAACTTATCTTGTGTATTATATGCAACATACCGGGCGTGAGTACTCGTGGGGGATGTACTAGAGGCATGAATGACAATGAATACTTGGGAACCCTAATGTAAAAGATGAGTTTTTACCTTATTCATTACACCCTGGACACTACATGCTGACCGTACCCATTGTATCTTGTGGAGATGTACATGAAGGATCCTTTCATATAGATTTTGGGTATGGGGATAGATGATTGGTATGAAGGCATAGTGATTATCCCTAGTAGATGAATTGATGGTTATAGGTGTAGGAATACCTGTAACTATGTCTATTATGCATGAGTTATCCTCGAAGGCAGTAAGAATAGGCCTTCATTATATGAGGGCTAGAGAATAGCCCATTTATGATGTACATGTTATGAACCATGCTTATGTGGATAAGACTTAGATATTATATGTTTTCCTCTGATATATTAGTTTATTTGAGGCGTATAGAATATGTAATAATGGAACCTTTACCTATTTCCAGTTGAGATGAATAATATGTTATTATAGGTTTCAATTGGGTCTGGGGAGTAGACATATTCCATAATTAGGTTTTTAGGTTGGGATAAATTAATAGCAACTAAAATACGAGAGGAAGGTGTGTAATTATATCGTAGCGCCAAAATCTGTTATATTATTATAATTCATAGACTTGCTGTTAACGTTGTTGAATTATTATCTTTTTAGGACGTAGGCTGCTAGTACAAACGCACCCTTAGTCCAATATTATTATACTTCCAGTTGTTGCTTAGATAGGATGTAGGTGTATAGTCTATATGATGATTCCTTTACTCCTATTTATTTATTTTGTGTGTCAAATTTATATTTATTAGTATGGAGTCAGTTTTATTAGTACTTTTGGTATGGGATGTTATTTTGAGATAGTTATAGTTTGTGATGATTCTGTTATTGTTAGTTTATTTTGTATCAGAGTTATTGTGGTTCGTCACTAATATGTTTAATTATTTCTATTATATATTTAGTTTTTTTAGTCATGCTTAGAATGATATGAAAATGTTTAGACTCATAAGTTATTTATTTTAGACCTGATCAATCTAGACTAAATTTTATGGGTTGTCACGGTTGGTATCAGAGCATTATACGTTTAGTGCCCTAGGGATTTTGAGTGCATCCATCATTTTTGCATAACATTATTTGATACTTTAGAGATTATCATTTAGATTTTGTACTCTATTTTCGTACATTTACTTATATGCTTTTGTTTACTATCTTTCAAATGGTGAACACATGAGACCACCCTACGAGTAGTCCTATAATGACCAGCAACTAGCATCAAGTCAGAGGCAGCGAAACCTTAGCAGCAGAGTAGCCACCTCCACAACCACAATAGGGACATGCACCCGTTATTGCTCAGGCAGACATGGCTGTTATTATCGTACATACAGTAGCTGTGACTATGGAAGCCACGCAAAAGAAATAACTACCACCACCGCAACCAACCATGGACACACCTGAGCCTACCCAGCCTACTAAAAATGATTCCATCAAAGATATCCTTAATAATTAAAAGTATAAAAGATGGTAAAAGAGAGATAAAAGGAAAGAAACACGAGATTTAGAGTGGTTCGGCCATTGAATTGATCCTATACACATTTTGGGGACTTATTCTCATTAGATCTATGTTATAAATACCTAATTTGGGCCTTTAAGGCAGAGAGTATAAGGCTAATATATGAAGGCTACATACTTTTGTGTAGTAGAGGTTGTGGCCTTGTAATGTTATATGGTATGAAGACGTGACTACAATGGGTTGACGTTGCAAGAGCAGCTGATTGGATTTGATCGCAAGTGTAGAGAAAAACTAGAGTGAATTGGGAAGAGTTTGGTTACTTTGTTGTATCTTGTCAAATGATGAATGCACACCTCTGTCTTTAGGAGTTGGTTAGTAGCCTCACGTGCACTATTCACGTGACTTGTGGTAAGTGGGGATTAAAAGGAATGTTTTTTTAAGGTAGAAAACTAGCAATACATGGTTTAAGGTGTAAAATCTATGGCCTCTGCTACAAAGATGAATGTCGAGGAGTAGATTTCGTGGCCTATGTTGTTAAGATTGAGCGAAGGAGTAGATTTTGCGGCCTGATAAGGTACTAGACTGTAAACTTTTTCAATCCCTTGAGTATATTATTCTTCTGTTTAGGCGTCCTTCCATGCCACGTGTCCATTAGAAAATGGGAAATAAATTTTGGGCACAATACAAGCTCCCAGACATAGTGCTAAGAGGAAAGTGATTTAGTGTTGGAGCTTTATTTATGTTCGTAGACATGTATCTTGGCGTCGATGCCTTTACTTGATACATTTAAAAATCTATGAATTTCATCTCTTAATAACTTTTATATAAATGGTTTAAGGTTTGATGCCTCATTTTTCATTTCAAAATGAGAGAGAGAAAAAGAGAGTGCGATTTCAGGTAGCTCAAGTGCTTTTTTTGGTGAGACGAAAAGGAATTTTGGATGACTTTCAAATCATTTATTTCAGGTTGTTGTTTCCCCCTGTCTTTGTATTTCTTCATTGATTCTATTCGATCCAACACATGCTTTATGAAATTGATCGAAACTTTAGAGATTTAAAACTAGGTCTTTTTTATTTTTCATTTCGCTTCCATAGCTTACAATATTTACTATAAAATGATAACCTTGTCTTCAACTGACAATTCTCGAATTAATAAACTACGATTTCGAATGGAATTCCAAACATAGATGTAGCCCAATATTTGAAATAAAACCCAAAATTTTACTTTGGCATCATATTTCGAGGTTTTCAGGATTTGATGAGTTTTTTGTATGGTTTGTGTTTATCGAGGGTTATAGGAATCATTTAGATGTTTGGATTGTGTTTAGGTTACCATTTTTGGAGGATGAGTAGTTTTTAAAAGGATTTAGATTGGTTCTTGGACAAGAACTCGATATATTATTCGTCATGTGTTCTTGTCTAGAAAACTAAGGGTTTCGAGGTTTTGATCTTCTCAAACTCTTGAACAGTGATTTTTTGTGTTTATTGATTTGGTCATGGACTTTACTTAGTGGTTGTGGCATTTTAATCAATGCCCATGGTGTTAAATATAAAACTTTATGGTATTAGGTGTTGAGTCTGGATGCTGACTTATTAATTTGGCCGTGTTCTTTACCTAAAGTGTGTACTCTAGTTTTTCATATGATGCCACATACATTTGGCCAGCATCTCAATCCTATTAACTTATAGTCATGGCCTTAGGTGCTTAAGTTTGCTCACGAACTTTTAGGCCGCAATCTCCCCAATATTTATACCAGTTTAATTAGACCATAGCTTTAGGATCTATTTTTATATAATGCCATGGCAGTTTTGCATGAGGTAATGGTCTACTGAAAGAAGTTAATATTCATACCTTGTATTTCCATGTCTTTATTTATAATGGTTGTGGTCCTTTAACTGTGGAGCTTATTTTTGCTTTTAGAGATTCTTTCAACAACTTTTATGAGTTAGAATACTTGGGAGTAATTAGAGAATTTCTAGAAGAAACATCTTGGTGTATCTCCTACCAAAGTGGAAAATATCAAACCCCTTGAATCCACACTCTACATGTGCATGGGCAAACATTTCCTCCCCAACCTCTCTTAACTATCGGGATTTTAACAAGATTGTTGAGGTCAGCAATAGGGCTAAGGAGGATACTGTCTCCAATATAATCAAATATCGATGGAGAGTATAAGTTCAAGGGAAGATGTTATGGTGTAAAGAGAAGGCACTTTGAATACGACCGTAGAGACTAAAAATGAGGAAACATGGCCTAAAGGACACAGTTATGATCACGTAAAAAATCCTGCAACACAAAATTATCCTTGCAATATGAATAAAGAATGTCTGAGCTGTCTAGCCATGGCCTAAGAGTTTCCAGATGGAAGCATTTTCACTATACCTTATGCGGATCAACATGAATGCTCTATGGTCCCCAAAGATGGTGTTTGCTTTCCCTTGAATGCATTTTTCCTTGGATTTAGGCTACAAGTTCCAGTCCTCGGTAAGAAAGTTCTTATGGCCATGAACTTAGACACGACCTAAGTTAACCCAAATGGGTGGAGGGACATCTTGGCATCTCTGGTTGTGTGAAAGAAAAACTTGCAATAAAGATATAACTTTTGCAAAGTTCTTTGACTTCTACAAGTCAAAGGAGGATACAATGAATAACCCCGGACATTACTATATGACTACACAAAGTGCTAATAGGTATCCTATGACTAAAGTCTTAAGTTACTAAAAAATGGAAGGGCAAGTTTTCTTTGTCTCTGGTGATAAATGGGAGATACATTCTGTGGAGATCGGTGGTGAGAAATCCCATAAGATTTCGTGGGTATGGGGACGTCCCCCACAGGAAGGTAGATCCACTCTATATGGCCGCATGATTTTGTTATTATATTTTATTATTTTTACTAACTTGATTCTTTATTTTTGTAGTTCATGTTAGTTTGGTTCCCTTAAAAACCAGAAAGATGATATAAGTTGAGGTAGGTCTACAAATAGGAAGAAGGACTTTGTGTTCGCGACCACAATGAGATCTTTATTTCAAATTGGATATTATCATGTTCATGTTGTACCCAAAACATCAGCCCCAAAAGGTAACAATAAAACTGAGGCTTTACTTTATTAAGTTGCGACCAATCTTGTCTGCGTTATCTATTCTTTAATTATCCATGGACTTTTCCATTATCTTGATAATGCTAATTTTTTTATTGTGAAATTACTTACACGAATGATGAAACTTTAATGGAGATCAACAAGGACTTGTTTCTTTCCCAACTTAATGAGTTAGAGGAAAATGTCCTGAGTGTGTAGCCATCCCTAAGGAAGGAAAAGGGAAAAAAGATAAAGATGGCCGCAAATAAAACTGCTTCCCCCACCATTGAGGGTTCAACTGAGGTCACGATAGGTGATTCAAACACATTAAAAGTTGGAGACATTTCACCCTTAAGTGCTAATGGAGTGAATTTTGAACCACTCGTAAATTCTATGGACAAATATAATAGGCAAGATCATTCGGTGCCTATTACTCTGAGTGAAACTCCTCTGTGGAAGACTCCTCTAAAAAATACCTAGGTTGTCACTCCAATAAGTAGAGTAATTTTTTCATAACAAAGGATTCAAATTACACCAAATGAATCAGAGTATCCAGGGAAAACAGAGGCTAGTGTGATCTTAGTGATGAAAAGGATTTCCCAATCTTCAATTCTTAAAATTTTGGTAGAATGGAGAGCTATCAACCCCGCTGTCATTTTAGGGTAAGTATATATATCCATGCCCTCTTACTTTGAATTATTTTCCCTTTACTAATTTCTTTGTTTCTTTCCACTTCAGCTACCGAGGCTTCAATAAGCCAACGAAAAAAATATAATGAGATTTATCCACGGCTTCTAGCAGTGAACTCTACTCATAAAGTCGAAGTTTAGTCTGTTAAAAAGTCTTCCATTAAAGTCAGGAAGAAGTCCATGACTGGTTCCTTTAAAGTTGAAAAACTAGAGGTTAGGGCCAAAGTCGAGGCTGTTAAGAAGGATATGAATAATGTTGTGAAAAAATATAAGAATTCCGCGGAGTCTCTTAAATTATATGAGGCTACGAATAAGTTTGTGGAAAATGAAAAAAATATGGATGACTTTGAAACTTAAATTTCATCCTTAACTTAGATCCATGTCGTAGTCATGCATAAGATTGTGGATGATCATGTTGCGGCCTTGAAGAAGGCTGAGAGGATTCTATGGCATCTTTGAAAACATATGAGGAGTTTTGGATAGGCCAGAACAAGGCTTACATATATAGATATAAGGAAATGAGGCTGAGGGTAGCCAAGAATGTTCTTGAGGCCAAGGTAACCATATTTTCCTGAAGGCTCACCGATGTCGATAAAACTCAGTGTGAGGTCGAGCTAAGAGAGGTCAATCAGCTACATAAGAAGAAGAAGGTTATGGCCACTAAGCTAAAGGATGAGGATACTCTAACAAGATTTGAGGAAGATAATTGTTGATACCAAATTTAGTCGGCTGACATGGCTCAATTGAGTGAAGACACATGTAAATCTGCGTGGCAATAACAAACACTTCCGAACAACACCTTGACCCACTCAGATGCTCCAAGCAATAGATGCTCTCCAAGGAACCATACTGCAATGAGGAACTCTGCTTCCCCGATCAACTCAGACGCTCCGAGCAACAAGAGTTCTCCGAGGAACTTTAATACACCGAGCAACTTATGAGTACCGAGCTACTTAGGTGGTCCGAGCAGCTTAGGCGGTCCGAGCTGCACCTCGAACAGAGCATTAATAGTAGGATAACCAACAGATTAACTGCGCATTAAATGCTTATTATTATCATACAGATGTATACGCCTAATGGACAGCTATGTATTACCCTTTCACATATACAGCCTGGGGGATATAAATACATTGTATCATCCTCATTGTGAGGGGACCGGGAATTTCTTAACTAAAATGGTAATCAAGAATTCCCAAACAGTCAGTAATAATAGAAACAGTGGATGTAGGCCATTCTTATAAGGCTGCACCACTTTAAAATTTCTTTGTCTCATTTTATTTTATATGTGATTAAATAATTAGATATAATCTATTTTTTTACATCAACAGATTGGCTCCGTCTGTGGGAAACGACTGGTAATATCGTTTTTCATCAAAAATAATTTATTACAAATGACTGATAATCCAGAACCCAGCAATCGAAACGCTGGAAGCCCTCCAAATCCATCTGCTCCGCCAAACGTTCCAGATCTGGCTGGAATAATGACAAATCAGGCCCAGGGCCAGACAGCCATGCAAGAAACTATGCGACAACTCATACAAACCCTTCATGGCGGAGTACCGCCCGATTCAGGACATCGAAGTGTTCAAAGAAATACCCATTTACTTTCTTCACGTACTAAGCGTACCGATTCATATCGTACTGAGGAGTCTGAAAATTTTTCTTATCAACCTGGATGAACTTCGTCAGTACGAGCCACAGATACTGAACAACGTATCACTCTCTCTCCAGAAAGGACTAGTGCGATAGAAAGGTTAAGCAAGGTATCTCCTTTTGATCGATTAGGTCCTAGGAGGAACAAAAGTCCTCCTAAGGCTACGTCGAGGAGCTTTCGACGATCATTAGACTTAAGGGAAGGATCTGCCCAGTCGCGACCAACGGCTCGTCAAGATAAATCACAGGAAGCCACCTCAACGTGATCAGTTGCTCGAACCAATAGACCCGAGGAAGGAAATGATGCGTGGAAAGGCTCTATTCAAAGTCTGGAAGACAGAATAGGGGAAATATCTAAGGAAAAGAACGCCCTACAACGAACTTTTGTTCAAGGGACACCCTTTGTCCATGCCATTGTGGATTTTCCCACACCGTCAAAGTTTAAAGCACCTGTTGTGACTCCCAAATTTGATGGAAAGACCGACCCTGTTCTTCATGTAGAACAATACCAAGCTGCAACCGACATCTATGTTGTTCCAGATGAGATGAGATGCAGAGCATTCTCAGGAACTCTTACCGGATCTGCTCAAATATGGTACAATAGTCTTTCCCGGGGTAAGATCTCAACTTTCGTTCAACTGGCCGAGTTATTCATTGGAAATTTCTATTTTGGGGCAGAGCCAGTTAAACGAGTAGCACATTTGTTAAGTGTTAGACAGAAAGCTGGTGAGAGTACCAGAGATTGTATAACTCATTTTAATAACGAGAAACTCAAAGTCATTGATTATGAAGAAAAGACAGCGATTACCGCTGTAAGGACATTTTTCTCATGTCCAACATGTTACATTTGTGTATGTCGTACGCCGCTACATTTGGCACGTCACCTCACGATCTCACATGACGGCCTCTATCCGAATTTCGGGAATTAAGCATTCAACATCTCCATTAATATATCCCAAATCTGCCTCAACGACTTCACGGTCCAAGATTTTAGGGACTTAATGCAAGTGGTACGCAAGGGAAGTCAAAACAGTGAAAAAAGGCACGATAGGAGAGTTCAAGGGTATTTTCGTAACTTCATATCCATAGTTAGGAGGTCTGGTCAACTGGAAAGTTGAAGATCTCGCCGCAACAAAGATACTGGAAAAAACGACACCTCAATCCGAGCTACGGTGAAGGAGTTATGACCTTTTGAAGATAGAGAAAATTCTTTAAAGAATGCTATTTTTTTTGTACGCTGGATAGAATTTTAGAGTTTTAAGAACATGGGACTCTTCATCTTTTTACCTATAAATACCAACTTCGGGAGAGTTGTTTCGCAAGACTTTAGAAGACGTTTTTGAGAGTCCAAATTACTCTAGTTTTCATATTTTTGAGTCCCAAGACTCATGTTTTGATTCACACAATTGCCAAACCTTTGTGAATCTTTTTGGTAACCCAAGAACACAACTTTGGTTTGTTCAACCCTTGTGGAGAAGCCATTCTCTTCTTCATTGCTGCCCTCCTGGAAAGGGAAACTTCCAGCCACCGACATAGGAACCGACACCTGCGGGTATTTCTGTGTCACACTGTTTCTAGCCGTTGCTTTGAAGGTTTACCGAAGACACCGTGCCTTACACTTGTGGGCGATTATCAGGTTGTATGTAAGTCAATGGTCTTGTAAATTCTTTAAAGTTCTAGAAATAAAAGGTTTTGCCCTTCGGGGATTTTTCCTTAACTTTGTGTCGCATGCTTTATATTTGATGGGTTGATTTAGATGCATGTTTAAGGGCTGATTTTATTTGGTTTAAAAGTAGACGCTAATTAAATAAGGGTTCTTTGAAAAACTTGCGAATTTAATTTAAATCGATATTACACGCGTTCTCAAATTGGTATCAGAGCAGGTTGCGCAAATTTATCGCGTATTCATATTTTCCGCAAAAATTGTGTGATATTGATTTTTTTTAAAAATCAGTTTTATGAAAAATCGCAATTTTTCAATGGAACGCCCATTTAATGAGGAGCCTATTTTTGAAAAATTTCACGACCGTGCTGAAAAATTAAAAAGTTTGAATTTGAAACTTTGTAAAAGAATTAAAGTTTTGGAAAAAGAAAATTCTCTCTTTAAAAGTAAGATTGAATATTTGCAAGAGTTTCAAACTCAAAGTGATATTTGTCGTGAGCACTTTGGTAATTTGTGTACTGATTTTGATTCTTTAAAAATTGCCAAAAAGAAGAGTGATGAGAGAGTCCTAGTTTTAGAGAAGGAATTGGAGGACTTAAAAAATTCTAGGGTTTCCGTTTGTGCCGTCGAGGATAAAAAATTAATCGATGATTTTACGGCACGCGAAAAGACTCTTAGGAATAAGTTTGTTTTAATTGAGGGGGTGCGTGATAAACTGTTAAGTTTAATTGATAATTTGAAGAAGGCGTCCCTTAATTTGGAAGAGTCTAATTCTTTGCTTGAGTCAAAAATTTTAAAGTTAAAAAATGATTTGACAGACTCAAGTAGGTTTGATAGTGATGGTAATGGATCATCGTGTTCTCATGCTTCTAATGCTAAAGCCAAAACCATTATTTGTTTTAGAGGGTCAACTAATTCCAAGGACGCTAGAAAAGATCACACTTTCGGTGTCATCCCACATGTGGTGACAATTATTATGCAACACAAATAAATATGAAAGAGGTAACAATCAAGAAAAGATAAATAAGATGCCAATCACACAACAACGGGTATACGTGGTTCAGCAAATATGTGCCTACGTCCACGGTGGTTCAGTCAGTGTTATTTCTATATAGTCTGAAGAATAAGTACAGAGAATACAAATTTTCCACTGCCTCGGACTTAGGGTTTAATTTATACATGTATGTGTTGGAGTAGTGGGGGTGATGGGTTCCTCCTTATTAGCCATCTCCCCTACATGGGATCGCGTTCCCCCATAACTTCTCTTCATGGGATCGTGGGGTAATTGGATTAATACAAAGGTGATGGGCCTGGGCTTTGGGCCGCTAGGGAGAGGCTACTCGTCCAGGCCTATGGTGCTAAATTCAGGGTACCCACAATTGCCCCTAAATTTGTTGGGCCATTTTTATAGGTCCAATGAATTTAAATAATCAGCTATTATGGTTGATTGCTTTGAAAACTGTGAAGTTACTTTGGCGGCACCCGCTTCGCTATCCGTGCGCTATGATTAGACTTGAAGGCTCGTTGGAATAAGGCGCATTTCTTTTTGTCGCTTCAGACTTTTCCAGCAATCTTCTATCTTCTGAGAGCTCTTGCGCTTAGTACCTTCTGCTTTCGATCTCTACTTTCGTTGCTTCTTCGCCATTTGACCCGATCTTCTGTCTTGTTAGTCTCTCGCGCTCTTTGCATTTTCTCTTTGGTGTGTAGTTTTTGTTGTATTTTTCCAATGGCGAAGATTGGAAATAGGTCAGTAACTTAGTTTAGAAAATTCTATAGTATTCCTAAGTGGGTAGAGATTGAGTGTTGTGCCTCGCCTCCTAGGAACGTTAGGGATATAGAGGATGCACATTGGATTCACGTCCTGTTGCTCTCCCAGGGGGGACTTACCTTCCCTCCTAATGATCTGTTTCTGCACTTCTTTAGCTATTTCAGTATTGTCCCTGCACAATATTCGCCCAACGTATGGAAAATAGTGAACGACGTGCATAGGATAAATCAATTGTATGGCACAAAGTTAGGGCTTGCCGAGGTCTGCTTTTGTTACTCCTTTTCTCGAACGAGTTCAGGTGTTCTGTACCTTAAGGCTAGGAGCCCTGATAGGGTATTGGTAGTAAATCTACCTGATTCCCATAAGGACTACTGGCAAGAAGGTTTTCTTGTCAGGAATTGGCAACTTTCCCCCCAATTTGAAGGGTCGAGGTCTGAGAGGTTCACTGTTCCCTTTTATGGGGAAGAATATATAGGTAGATGTCAGATTATTGTTTCAACCTTTGCTGACTTTGTGATTTTTCTAACTTCTCCTTGCTTTTTCTTTTACAGCGAAGATAAAGAACTTGGAGCCTGCTCTCAGCGAGGTTCGTATCTCGGAACAGGTGAAAGCTTGGAACATTAGGGAACCTTTGGGTGACGGCGAGCATCCTAGGTCTGCTGCTTTTCTGCTTGAATACAAGAACACAGGCTCCAGCTTCATAGCCCGACTTGTGGATAGTGTTCCGGACTTTGACTCTTCCGAAGAGATTTCTGCTGAGCCCATCCAATTGGACGAAGAAGAGAGCAGCTCAGAGAGTGAGCCTGCAGGTGTTGTGAGTAATTTGGGTGCAGGCAGTGCTGACAACAGCAGTTCTTCGAGCACTACCAGCAGTTCAGGTGAAGAGATGCCTCCCAGGAAGAATTTAATCAGAGATGATGATGATGATGATGATGATGTGCTTCTTACACAGAGGTCCAAGAAATCGAAGACTGTCTCTGGGGCCATAGCTACTGGTTTTCGGCCTTCTTCTCAGGAGCAAGAGAAGAAGAAGAGAGAGGAGGAGCAGGCGAGAGAGAGAGAGAAGAAGAAGGAGGAGGAGAGGAAGAAGGTGGAAGAGAGAAAGAGAAGGGAGAGAGAAAAAGAGGAGGAGAGGAGGAAGATGGAATTGAGGACCAAAACTGGTCAAGCCCTGGTCCCAGTATCTGCCTTGCCTGAGGGGGCTTCGGTGGCCACCTCTCCTCAGCTTGCCCCTGCGCTGCTCGAGAGAGCAGTCCTTCCTGCGGATCGTGAAAGGGCGTTGGGGTCCGATCAACTAGCTTTGCAAGCTAGCTAGAGGCTTGCCTTGGTAAGGTTCCTCTTTCAATTTCTTTTGGCAAATTTTGATGGTTTATCCTTCCTGATCCTTTCCTTGTTCTTTGCAGTTTGTGACTGACTTCGCTGTGCTCTATCGCTCTCGCGATGAGCTGATTAGGAGGAATGGCGAGCTGGAACAGCAAAAATCAGTCCTGGTAGCCAGGGGGTCTCAGCTGGAGGCCGATCTGAAGGCTGCTGACACAGCTCGAGCTACATCTGCCTCGGCCCTTGCTATTTCTGCTCGCGAGAGAGATGATGTTGTCAGGGAGCTTGGCGAGCTGAGGAAGTCGTATGACCTGGTATGCTCGAGCAAGCTAGACTTTGCGGAAAAGAACAGGGCTCTTGCCGAGCAACTGGAGGCGGAGAAAGCCCAGGCAGCCACTCTCAAGGAAGATTCGTACAACTCTGGCTGGGCTGCTGCGTATGAGGACGCCGAGGTTCAGATAGGCTATATTAGCCGTCTGAACTTCAAGAAAGGGTGGAACAAGGCCCTCGTGGATGCTGGGGTGGACGTTGCATCCCCACTCTTTGACGAGCATGATCCAGGGCCAAAGCCAGTCGTGGATGAGGAGCCAGCCCCAACTGTTGAAGGCACCAATCCTACTTCTCAGGCGACTCCTTCTGATGCTCCCTTGGTCGAGGAGGCAGTGCACACCCCTACAGAGGGTAATGCCCCTGCTGATGCTGATAAGGACAAGGGTCCATCCACCGAGGTTGCCAACTGATAGCTAATTGATAGGGCTTATTTGTAACTTTTTTCTTTTTATCAATGATGTAACCTCGCTCATTATCAATGAAAAAGGCTTCATATTTGTTTATGCTGATCTCTTTCTTTTCTCTTCCTTTCCTTTTTACTTGTAGTTGGTTGATGTTGATGAATATATCCCTGCCACTTCCCATCTGGGTAGGACTCTTGGTCCAAATGCAAGTCCTGCTGTTCGCCAGGCCTTCCCTAGACTCTGCAGGTTTGTTAAGTTAAGTAACAAAAAATATAAGGACCAGTCTGAGCTGGTGGCCAAATTGAAGGACAGGCTTCAGGAAATGGAAGAGATCGGTGCTTCAGTGCAAGGAGAAGTTAGCGAGCTGAGAGTGAAGCTACTGGAGGCCACCGAGATCAACCAAGTGGCGGAGTTCCTGCAGCAGGAGAATGAAGACCTGAGGCGGGAGGTCTTGAAGCTTAAGGAGCATTCGCCGAGCATTGTTCCAGCAGTCCTACAAGGCTCTTCTTCCTCGCGAGCTGCTCGGCCTCCCCTCCCGCGTGCTGGTAGGAGTGCCAGGGGTAGGAATAGGGAAGTTGAGGAACAACATGAGATGGAGATAGAGGAGCTACGCGGCGATGTTCGGCGAGCTTATGTGACTGCTGCTGGGCTTCAGAGGGATGTCACCCGTTTACGGCATTTGTTCAAGAATGGTCCTCGACAGGTGTGGTCCGATGGCTATGATCAAGGCTGGCTGGACGCTCCGACGAGACTGTCAGAGTTTGAAGAGTTATTCTTCATCAGGGGGTGGTTGAGTGCCCTCAAAGAGCTGCAGGTCCCAAGGAACTCGACGCTGTGGTATCGACACGAGATGTCCTCCTCCACTCTGATGCCCAATCCATTCCGGCGGGATGATCGATGGATACCCATTGATGCTATTCCCCGACGATTATTGGAGTTGGATGAAAATGAGGTCGTGGAGGAGCTCGCCCCTGCTCCTGATGATGGAAGGAGGGCTAAAGTTGCTGACTATCTTGCTCGGAGGCTTCCACCTTCTTGAGATTTTTTACTATTTATTTATTTTTTGTAAATGCTTTGGGCGAGCTTCGCCGACTAAACATGTACTTTTGCTGTTTGTAAATATAAAAGATTAATGAGAAGTTCGAGTTTTGGGCAACCTTGCCGACTAAACGTGTTCATCAATTCTTTTGTATTTTTGTATTGTAAATGCTTTTGTCATGTGAGTGTCCGCCCAGTCCAGTATAAGAATACCATTGTGCCCTTCCTTTACCTTTTAGGTTGTGTCGTCACACTCCCTTAGGCCTAAGTAGGGCAATTGGCGAGGACACACCTGGTATTGGATGTCTTTATCCGGTCAGGATTTTGCTTAACCAAAGTAGGTTTGATGCCTAAGAATACTCTGTAGGGCTTCATATATTTCCATGGGCAATGCTGAGAGGTCTGTCGTGTTTTATGACGATGACTTGAGGAGGGGTGTTTCCCTGCTATGTCAACCATTACAATTGCATTTTGAAGAGGATGTTCAATAAGATATAATTGTTACTTTTTAGGGAGTGATCAACTGAGAGATTTTCATTGATGAATTGAGAAATAAACTGTCTTTTCCCATCATGAGTACAATAAAAGATATAACAATAGAACTCCTAAAAATAGAATTTTTTGAGATTAGCTGCGTTCCATGCTCGTGGTATCTCTCTGCCCTCCATCATTTTCAAATGATAGGCACCTCGCAGGTAATCTCTAATTACCTCATAAGGTCCTTCCCAGTTCGGGCCCAGTTTACCGTCTGATGGCTTTACTGTGTTGCCCAGGACTTTTCTTAGAACATAGTCCCCAACTTCGAATTTCCTCGGATTGACCCTTTTGCTGTAGTGCTTCGCGAGCTGTTGCTGATAACTCGCTAGTTTTACTAGGGCAAGTTCCCTGCGCTCGTGGGCCAAATCGAGTTCAGCGAGCAGAGCCTGATCGTCCTGACCCTGCTCGACAAGGTCGGATCTCATTGTAGGCAATCCTGCTTCTAGTGGGATGACTGCCTCCATACCATATGCTAGTGAGAATGGCGTTTCTCCTGTGGCTCGCCTAGGAGTTGTTCTGTACGCCCATAGGATATGCGACAACTCGGTTGTCCACGCGCCTTTGGCTTGTTCTAATCGCTTCTTTAATCCAGCGATCACTGTCTTGTTGGAAGCCTCGGCTTGTCCGTTGCTCTGAGGGTAAGCCACCGAGCTGAAGTGGTGCCTGATCCTGTGTTGGTCGCAAAAGTCCTGAAAAGGGCCACTCTCGAACTGTGTTCCATTGTCAGTGATGATGGTTCTGGGGATCCCGAAACGAGTGATTATATTTCTCCATATGAACCTTATCATGTCAGCATCTCGGATGTTCGCCAGTGGTTCTGCCTCGATCCACTTGGTAAAGTAATCAGTTGCAACCAACAGGTATTTGTGATTGCCGACAGCGGTGGGCAGTGGTCCCACGATGTCCATTCCCCATTAGGCGAAAGGCTAGGGGCTGGTTAGTGATTTTAATTCGCTGGCAGGCTGGTGGACCATGGGGGCGTGAAGCTGGCATTTTAGGCATCTGCCGACATATACTGCGGAGTCCTTTTTCATATATGGCCACCAATAACCTTCCTACATTGCTCGGAAGGCTAGAGACCTTCCTCCGATGTGACTCCCGCAGATTCCTTCGTGAAGCTCGTGAAGCACTGTCTTGACATCGTCTGGGTGGACGCATCTAAGGTAGGGGCCGGGGAAAGATCTTTTATACAAGTCGCCTCCTGTGGATAAGTGAAAGCGAGCAGCTTTGACTCTTATCTGGTGAGCAGTCCTCTTATCCTATGGGAGCGTTCCGCTCTTCAAATAGTCTCTCAAGGGATCCATCCAGCTGGGGGCTGGTTCTAATTGGAGTATTGGTTTCGCTTTGGTCAGCTCGCAGTTGGGGTAAATGCTTGGTCAGCTGAGGAAATCGATAGGGATGATCCTTTTAAGGCTGGAATCAACTGCCGAGCTAAGGGCTGCTAAGGCGTCAGCGTGGCTGTTCTGCCCCCTGGGAAACTGTTGGATGTTGATTTTTTCAAAGTTCGTCATTAAGTTTTTTACCAAGGAGAGGTAGGATGCCATCCTCTCATCCTTCGCGTTATAGTCTCCACTTATCTGATTGGAAACTAGTTGCGAGTCTCCGAATACCTGTAAATGCTTTGCTCCCAGAGTTTGCGCCCTTTGGAGACCTGCTATTAAGGCTTCGTATTCTGCTTCGTTGTTGGAGGCTACAAATCCCAACCTGATTCCTTGCTCGAGGACTGTATTTTCTGGAGTGATGAGAACAATTCCTACTCCTTCCCCCTTTGAGTTGGAGGCTCCATCAACGAATAGTTTCCAGCTTCCCTCTATAGCCTAGTTGTTTTGTTCTGTTGGCTTAGGTTGGTCGAAGGGTTCTTCGCCTGTGAATTCAGCTATGAAGTCAGCAAGGATTTGACCCTTGATAGCTGTCCTTGGTTGAAATTGTATGTCGAACCGGCTGAGCTCGACTGACCATTTAGACAGTCTGCCCGATAAATCCTCCTTCCTTAGGACAGCCTTGAGGGGGTGTGATGTAAGGACGATGATCGTATGAGCTTCGAAGTAATGCTTCAGCTTCCTCGAGGACATTACTAGGGCGAATGCGAGCTTTTCCAATGGTAGGTAGCGCTGCTCGGCGTCTAGTAAGGTTTTGCTCGCGTAATAGACTGGATGTTGGATCCCTGTAACCTCACACATTAGCGCTGAGCTGACAGTATGGATGGATACAGAGAGGTAGAGGTACAAAGAATCCATTTGCTGCGGTATGACAAGCAGTGGTGGGGAGCTTAGGTAGGATTTGATCTCGTCTAATGCTTGTGAGCAACCTGGGGTCCATTCTACTGTTTTGCTGCCTTTTAGGAGTTGAAAGAAGGGCTTGCATCTCTCGGAGGATTTAGAAATGAAACGGTTTAGAGCAGCGAGCATTCCAGTGAGCTTCTGTACATCGCGGATTGTGCGAGGAGGTTGCACTCTTTTGATTGCATCAATCTGGTCCGGATTATCCTCTATGCCACGCTTGCTGACCAAATACCTAAGAAACTTTCCTGACTGGACACCGAAGGAACACTTGCTCGCGTTGAGTTTCATTCGGTACTTCCTGAGGATTTCGAAGGTATTTGACAGGTCCGAGAGGTGATTTTCCCTCTCCTTGCTCTTGACGAGCATGTCGTCGATGTAGACCTCCATTGTGTCTCCCATCTGGTTCTTGAACATTTTAGTAACCAGCCGCTGATAGGTTGCCCCAGCATTTTTTAGCCCAAAAGGCATGACTTTGTAACAGTATAAACCCACCGTCGTGATAAACGCCGTTTTGTCCTGATCTGGGGCATACAGGGGAATCTGGTGATAGCCTGAATATGCGTCCAGGAAACTCATTCGTTCGTGAGCTGCAGTGGCGTCTACTAGTTGGTCTATTTTCGGAAGAGGGAAGCTATCCTTGGGGCAGGCTTTGTTGAGGTCAGTGAAGTCTATGCAAACTCTCCACTTCCCATTGCTTTTTGGAACTACCACTGGGTTGCATAACCATTTGGGGAATTGCACTTCCCGTATGGACCCTGCATCCAGTAATTTTTCGACTTCTTTTTCTATTGCTCTGGCCTTCTCGGGAGCAGTCCGTCTTGCCTTCTGCGCTATTGGCTTGAATGCGGGATTGACGTGCAGCCGATGGCAGACCATATTGGGATCGATTCCTGGCAGCTCGTAAGGTTCCCAAGCGAAAACATCTATGTTGCTTCTGAGTAAGGTTAACAAATCCTTTTGCTCTTGGTCAGTGAGTGAGGTCCCGATCAGGAAGACCCTATTGTTGTCGCCTTCTCTAGCAATTACTTCTACCAGGTCCTCTACAACACGCTCGGAGGGGAGGAGCCTGGTCTCCTCCACTCCGGGCCTTCCATATTTTAATTGCTATTTGGAAGGGATTTCACCTTCCTCCACTTTCTCGCTGGTTTGAACGGCTTTTTTCTCTGGCTTTGGTCGGATGGCCGCTATGAAGCACTTTCTCGCCATCGCCTGGTCGCCATGTATCTCCATCACTCCCCGCTCGGTGACATATTTGAGTTTCTGGTGGTAGGTCGAGGAGACTGCCTTCATTGCATGAAGCCATCCCCTGCCGAGGATGGCTTGATACGGTGAATCGATGTCGACCACCAAGAATTCAATCATTTTTGAAACACTTCCAGCGAGCACTGGTAGTACAATCTTGCCTAGAGGCATGGTCATTTTCCCAGCAAAGCCAACCAGAGGAACAGTTGTTCCCTTTAGGTCGGCGATGTTCAACTTCAATTTTCTGAACAGGTCAATGTACATTACTTCGGATGAGCTCCCTTGATTGACGAGCAGCCTGTCGATATCAAAGTTGGCTATCCTGAGTGTAATGACTAAGGCATCGTGATGTGGGGTCCTTACTCCCATAAGATCTTCATCCGTGAAAACAATATGCTTGTTGTAGTTGATGTCCTCTGCTCGCCGACGTTTTCCTGCCTGTGATTTTGCTGGATCAATCTGAAAAGCTTGCATTACTTCTGTCAGCTTCTTTACCTCCATTCGAGCTGAGTTACCCTGGATTTGCTTAACATCGGATACTCCATGGATTACTGCGAATTCGTGTCCGGCGTCGTCTTCCAATATGCTGTCGGGTTTTGCCTCCTTGTGGACAGTTACTCTTTCTACCTTCCTTTCCACGAAGTCATTCAAATGTCCGGATTGAGCCAACTCCTCAAGGTGGGACTTAAGAGCCTTGCAGTTCTCGGTCTTATGCCCTCCATCTTTGTGGAAGGTGCATCTCAGTGCATTATTTCTTTTCGATGGGTCTCCTCCCATTTTCCGGGGCCATTTGATGAACGGCTCATCCTTGATCTTCGCGAGAATTTTGTAAATTGGTTCTTTGAAGACAGTGTTGACCGCCTGGAATGACTTTGCAACGTCAGGGTTCCCTCCGTTTTTGGAGCCATTCTTGCTCCCATTCTTTCCTCCTTTCTTCTAGTTATCAACTTTCTCACTTCCCTTGGTAGCGAGCTTGCCTCGACCGTTTTCTCCCACGTTAAGGCGGGTGACATCTTCCACCTTTGCGTATTTCTCAATCCGGGCCATCAGGTCATCAATGGTCGTCGCTTCCTTCTTTGTTAAGGACTGGTAAAGGAGGGAAGAGCTAGGTAGCCCGATTTTGAATGAAGCCACTGCCACTTCTTCCGCACAGTCCTCGACTTCGTTGAATAACTCCCAGTACCTCTTCGCGTAGTCTCGGAGTGTCTCCTGGGGCATTTTCTTCATTGTTAATAGAGCATCCATACTTTTGGGATGGGAGCTGCTGGTGATGAACCGGGCCGTAAAGAGCTCGGCCAGGGATTTGAAATTTCTGATGGATCGGTGAGGGAGTTTTTCGAACCATTTCTGGGCCACGTCATGAAGGCTCGAGGGAAAAATACGGCACATCAGTGCATCTCGGTGATTCCAGAGGGTCATAGCCTGCCGGTACTGCCTGACATGATCAATGGGATCAGTCTTCCCTTCGTAAATCTTGAACCTTGGAATAGACAACTTTCTGGGAGCTTCTTCTTCTTCAATTTCCCTCGTGAAGGGCGATTTCATCTGTGTCTTGAGGGCCCTCCTAGTGAGCTCTCTGGTCGACCTGGTGCCGCGGTGAGCAAGATGTTGGTCCATTTCTCTGCGGACTAGGTTCCGTATGTTGTCGTCGCTGCGAGCAGGGCTCTGATAGCGGCGAGATTTTCTCAGTTGTTCGCGGAGGTCGTCGTCTGAATCACCACCTTCGTACCCTTGGTATTGCCGCCTAGGGCTCCTTCCTCGACTGCGAGATTTGCTCGCCTGAGGGCTAGGAGTGCGATAGGGGCGTCTCCTGGTATCGGGACGTAGTTCCTTCTCCAGTTTCTCCAGTCTTCTTTTCAAGCGAGCATTCTCAGCCTCATATCTGCGAGAAGACTCCCTTTGATCGTGGAGCCATCAACCTGGATATCTGCGTGGACCTTGCTGGTCCTTGACTCTCTTCTGAGACTGGCCTTTCCAAGCGAGCCCCTTGTTCTAAACGTCGGACTTCAGACCTAATCCTGTGAGGAGCAGGTGGCTCCTGAATATCTCCTGCTTGAGGAGCGTTGCTGCTGTGACCAGACATCTTAGATTTTCTCTTGGCGTGGGTTCTTCTCAGGGAAAGATAAACGTTTCCCACAGACGGCGCCAATTGTGGTGACAATTATTATGCAACACGAATAAATATGAAAGAGGTAACAATCAAGAAAAGATAAATAAGATGCCAATCACACAACAACGGGTATACGTGGTTCAGCAAATATGTGCCTACGTCCATGATGGTTCAGTCAGTGTTATTTATCTATAGTCTGAAGAATAAGTACAGAGAATACAACTTGTCCTCTGCCCCGGACTTAGGGTTTAATTTATACATGTATGTGTTGGAGTAGTGGGGGTGATGGGTTCCTCCTTATTAGCCATCTCCCCTACATGGGATCGCGTTCCCCCACAACTTCTCTTCATGGGATCGTGGGGTAATTGGATTAATACAAAGGTGATGGGCCTGGGCTTTGGGCCGCTAGGGAGAGGCTACTCGTCCAGGCCTATGGTGCTAAATTCAGGGTACCCACACCACCCATTTACACATGCTCATATTGTGGTAGGAATGGTCACCTTAGGCGATTTTGTTTTGATCTTGGAAGAGGTCCTAGGAATTCGAAGTCTAGTATCTTGGAAGAGGTCCTATGATTGATTGAGTTGATTTACCTATCGAATGTGTTCACACCCATTCATTCCATTTCCATGACTTGGTTGTTTGAGTCTAAATCCATGGTGTGATTTTTGTATCATGTTTTACATTTTTTTTCAAAATGGTATCTATTTTTTGTATAAAAAAATTGAAAAAAAAATCAAAAATAGTTTGTGTATTTTTGTATACCATGACACCCCGATTTTGCTTGTTTGTTTCATTCTTCTTATTTGTCTATTTATGTACATCATAAAAAGGGGGAGAACGAATTATCATTTTATGGGGGAGTTTGAATTTTGGGGGAGTTTTGAGATTTGACGTATGCTTATCATATATTGGTATCTATGTTTATCTCATTTCAAACTCGATACGTCACTTGGTATTTTTTTCTTTATCTCATGTGTGTAGGTACTACATTGATGATCTCTGAATTGCACACCCTGATGAGGAAAGATTTGAGATTCCTGAAGATTTGAAGAACAAACGATGAAGACTATTCATTTGTACCTTTTCTAGTTTTGGGTTCATGGGAGGGTAGATTTGTATAGGCAACTTCATATTTGATAATTCGGATTTTTTATGTATGTACCGGCATAGACATAGGGGGTGATTTGTAAGGACATTTTTCTCATGTCTAACATGTTACATTTGTGTATGTCGTACGCCGCTACATTTGGCACGTCACCTCACGATCTCACATGACGGCCTCTATCCGAATTTCGGGAATTAAGCATTCAACATCTCCATTAATATGTCCCACATCTGGCTCAACGACTTCACGGTCCAAGATTTTAGGGACTTAATGCAAGTGGTACGCAAGGGAAGTCAAAACAGTGAAAAAAGGCACGATAGGAGAGTTCAAGGGTATTTTCGTAATTTCATATCCATAGTTAGGAGGTCTGGTCAACTGGAAAGTTGAAGATCTCGCCGCAACGAAGATACTGGAATAAACGGCACCTCAATCCGAGCTACGGTGAAAGAGTTATGACCTTTTGAAGATAGAGAAAATTCTTTAAAGAATGCTGTTTTTTTTGTACGCTTGATAGAATTTTAGAGTTTTAAGAACATGGGACTCTTCATCTTTTTACCTATAAATACCAACTTCGGGAGAGTTATTTTGCAAGACTTTAGAAGACGTTTTTGAGAGTCCAAATTACTCTAGTTTTCATATTTTTGAGTCCCAAGACTCATGTTTTGATTCACACAATTGCCAAACCTTTGTGAAT
Organism: Sambucus nigra; assembly: GCA_949130495.1. Lineage (NCBI taxonomy): Eukaryota > Viridiplantae > Streptophyta > Magnoliopsida > Dipsacales > Adoxaceae > Sambucus > Sambucus nigra. The sequence continues at coordinate 43,567,094 of OX422221.1, forward strand.
CTTTTTGGTAACCCAAGAACACAACTTTGGTTTGTTCAACCCTTGTGGAGAAGCCATTCTCTTCTTCATTGCTGCCCTCCTGGAAAGGGAAACTTCCAGCCGCCGACATAGGAACCGACACCTGCGGGTATTTCTGTGTCACACTGTTTCTAGCCGTTGCTTTGAAGGTTTACCGAAGACACCGTGCGTTACACTTGTGGGCGATTATCAGGTTGTATGTAAGTCAATGGTCTTGTAAATTCTTTAAAGTTCTAGAAATAAAAGGTTTTGCCCTTCGGGGATTTTTCCTTAACTTTGTGTCGCATGCTTTATATTTGATGGGTTGATTTAGATGCATGTTTAAGGGCTGATTTTATTTGGTTTAAAAGTAGACGCTAATTAAATAAGGGTTCTTTGAAAAACTTGCGAATTTAATTTAAATCGATATTACATGCGTTCTCAACCGCCTTGATCAGTGGGATACTTCCCAACAAGTTGTACTACACTTTGGCCAAAGATCCACCGAGAACCATGTCAAAACTGATGGAAAAAGCGGCCAAGATCATGAATGCCGAGGAGGCTATGGCTGAGAAGAAGAATATGGATGCCGAAGAAACCAAGGTGGAAGGTGATAAAGTTAAGAAGAAAGAGCATAAGTATAATGGTGGTGACAAACAATCAAAAACAAGGTCGTCATGGGAGGTATTGAAGAAATTTGATAATTACACTCCTTTGAAGATAGACATCAACCATGTTCTAGAAGAAATCAAGAACAACGAGGAATTAAACTGGCCAGAGAAAATGAAGGCAGGCCCTGACAGGAGGAACAAGGCAAAATATTGCGATTTTCACAAAGATCATGGCCATATGACCAAAAATTGTATATCTCTTCAGAATGTGATTGAAACACTTATTAGATGAGGAAAATTGGCAAATTATGTTGATCGTAGAAATGAAAGAAGAAACAACGATCGAACAGGAGAGAGGTCTAGATCTCCTCGTCGAGCAGAGGAGAACAAGAAAAGAGACCATGAAGTTGATCCAGAAGACGACCCCGATCTTCCCAAGAGACCAAGGAAGCCAGAATGTGAGGTATTTTTAATACGCTTTGGGTCATTTGATTGTAATGTTATTACAGGTGGAGATGCAGGAGGAGGAGACCTTACTGGAGAGAGAAAAGCTTACCTCTGTGAGGCTCAAGCTTGCTCACACATTCAACGAATAAATCTAGCTGAGGAGGATCGCCCGAGAAAGGTAAACAAAGAGAAATTGGTCATTGGTTTCTCAAAGAACGACCTCGCAGGTGTTCTATATCCTCATGATGACCCATTGGTGATCAAAATGAGGATGAAGGAAGTAATGATTTCAAGAGTACTGGTAGACAATGGTAGCTCGCCAGACATCATGTTCTACTCGTGCTTCGACAGTTTAAATCTAAAGCTATCTCAACTGGAATAGACCCCTCCTCGGTTTTGCTGGCGAGTGTAAGGACACAAATTTCCAATTGAGTCCATATATAGTTTTGGCTCAATTCCGGACAAAAACATTTATTCATAGGATTTTATTTAATTGTAATATTCAAGACCTATGAAGTGTTTGTTGAAGACGTAGCGGCAAAGAGTATAAAGCATCATCAATGTGCCGTAGTTTATGTGCCTCGTTTGTACGTCATCAACTAAGGTTCCATGCTCCCAAGGTATGAATGTAATTATATTTATATAGGAGTTTGGAACAATATGAATTGGGTGTTAGGTGTATTAAAAACTGCATTTTATTTTCAGAAAGAATCAAATAAGAACTTTAAAATAAGTATATAAAAGTTTATAAAAGTTTCTGGGCCAAAATCGAATTTTTCAATCTTTCTGGTCGTTCGTTAGAAATGTCGTTCGAACGAGTTTTTTTCGTTCGAACCAGGTTTCGTTCGAACGAGTTTTGTCGTTCGAACCAGGTTCGTTCGAACGAGTTTTGCCAACGACCCTAACTGGACAGTCGTTCGATATGTCGTTCGATATGTCGTCCGAACGAGTTTTCGTTCTAATGAGATTCTAACGAGCCCAGGCTGGTCGCTCGTTAGAAGTCTCGTTCGAACGAGAGTCAAGTTCGTTCGAACGAGACGTCAGGCGGGAACGGTTTTGAGCAGTTTTTGGCAGTTTTTTCCCCACTTTCCCCACTTAGTTTTTAACCAACTTTTTCATACATTATTATGTGCGGGAAACACATTTTCCAAGATAACTTTTCCATTCCATATCCATCTCTTAGAGAGAGTTTGAGAGCTAATTTATTTAGGGAAAATGTTCATGTTTTGAGTGTTAATTTTTAAAGAAAAATTCATACACACTCTAGTTTACACCCAATAATTGTTTATCCAAGTTTCTATATTTATATCAATTACTTGGAGTTTTTGGCACCGGTTTTCTCTACCGAATTCAAGAGACGTTTCGGGTTTGCTTCTACACCCCATCACAAAGAAGACTTTTGTTGAAGATTCTACCCACACGGAGAAAGGCTCCATGCTTGGGTGACGGTGACCATATAAAGTCCCATTGGTGAATTCCGAGACCACGGTGGAGCTCCGTTGGTTATCCGCTAATTGGAGGTTGATACAAGAAGGAGCATCACGGCTTGAGAGGGTTCGAGTTTAGGAAGTAAGTCTTTTGTCTTGTATTTTGTAATACCGTTTTTAGTGGATTTGAGGCTAGGGCCGTCCCGAGGTTTTTTCCCGTTAGTGGGTTTTTCCTCGTACATCGCGGTGTAGTGTGACTTTGTTTATTTTATCTTGCACAATAATTTAGAACGCATGCTTAGAATTAATTCAAGATAAAATTTGGTTTTATTATCACACTCGTTTAATTTGGGACTAAATTAAATATTGGGTAAAATTGGTTTATTCTAGTCATTTGCTAAAATTGGTTTCGCCTAACTTTGTATAACTGAAAATTATGACTTAGGCAAATTCTTTGGACTTGGATTAACTTGGTTTAATTGTGTTTTGTTAAACTAAAACCTGTTTTGTTTAATTATTGAACCATCATCTTTCAACGCTTCCGCATTCATATCAACTAGGAAATTACTTTGGTCCTTCAGCGAGAAAGTTTTTCCACTTGGGACGATCAAATTGGATATATTCATTGGTACATGGCCTGCTTGTCTAACAGAAATAATACGTTTCTTCATGATGGATAAAAATGTTCAATCAGCCTACAATATCATCATGGGAAGGGTAGGATTGAAGAAGTTCGAGGCAGTGTCGTCTACGGTACATCAATGCCTAAAATTTCCAACAAATTTTGGAGTAGGAGTTGTGAAGGGTGATAAAAAAAGTAGATCGGGAATGTTACTATTCATCTACCGAGCAAGAGGAACTGGAGGAATCAAGGAAAACGACTACTAACTATCAAGTGGAGGAAGGTGCTGAAATTAAAACATTGGATCCTAGAGATGAGTCCCAACTCGTGAAAGGCCAGGTGGTGGAAGCTACTGAAAACATCATTCTGGACGACGAGCACCCTGAATGAACAACTAAAATAGGTTCGTCGTTGGAGGCCTCACTAAAACAGAAATTGATAACTTTCCTAAGAAGCAGAAAGCAAACTTTTGCATGGAGTCATGAGGATATGCTCGGAATAAACCCAAATTTCTTATGTCACAAACTCAACGTGAATAAGGAGATCAAGCCAGTTAAGCAGAGAAGAAGAGTATTCAGTCCCGAGAAGAATCAAGCTATACAGGAAGAGGTAGAGAAGCTCCAAAAAGCTTGCTTTATTGAAGATGTTAAATATCCAGACTGGTTAGCAAATGTGGTGATGGTAAAGAAAAAGAACAACAAATGGAGGATGTGTGTATATTTCACCTACCTCAACAAAGCATGCCCAAAGGACCACTTTCCCTTGCCCCGAATTGATCAATTAGTAGATTCTACCTCGGGACACGAGCTGTTGAGCTTCATGGATGCTTATTCTGGATACAACCAGATTAAGATGAAACCTGAAGACAGGGTGAGTACTTCTTTTATTACCCCTAGGGGAACTTTCTGTTATAATGTTATGCCTTTTGGTTTGAAAAATGCAGGTGAAACATATCAGCGGCTGATGAACATGGTGTTTATAGAACAAATCAGTTGCAATATGGAAGTCTATGTTGATGATATGCTGATAAAGAGAAAGAATGCTGCTGATCATCTAGTTGACTTAGGCCAGACCTTGGATCAACTAGATAAATATCAAATGAAGCTGAACCCGACGAAGTGCATATTTGGAGTACGAGAAGGCATGTTTCTCGGGTACATTGTCAGTCAATGAGGCATTAAAGAAAACCCTGAAAAGATCAAAGCTCTGTTAGAGCTGCGATCTCCAACGACGAAGAAAGAAGTGCAAAGTCTTAAAGGACCAGTAGCAGCACTCAACATATTTGTATCGCAAGCAACTGATAGATGACTACCATTCTTCAAAATGCTCCGAAAGACTTTTGAATGGAATGATGAATGTGAGAAGGCTTTTCAAGACTTGAAGAAATATCTGGGAGCACCTCCACTATTGTCCAGGCCAGTGATGGGAGAAAAATTGTACTTGTATCTGGCAGTGTCAGAGAATGCAGTTAGCTCGGCATTAATAAGAGTGGAGAATGGAGTGCAAAAACCGATTTATTACACTAGCAAAGCCTTTTGAGGAGCAGAGATCAGATATCCAAAGCTGGAAAAATTAGCACTAGCATTGATCGAGGCAAGTAGGAGAATGAAGCCATACTTACAGGCTAATACTATAGTCGTATATACCGATATGCCATTGAGGCAAGCTCTTCATAAACCAGAAAAATCAGGAAGATTGATGTATAAGGCAATAGAGCTCGGTGAATATGACATAATTTATGAACCCAGATCATCGCTTAAAGGGCAAGCAGTAGCAGATTTTATAGCAGAGTTCACTTATCCTGATACCCCCAAGGAGCAAAAGTTGCTCACCGATCAACCTGTGGATGTTACAGAATCATCAAACTCAAGCCCATACCAACTTATGTTGGTAAAAGGGCAAGAAGTGATGATCGACGAACATCAAGAAATATTAGGAGAGGGTGAAAGGAAGAAACAAATTTTCCACCGAGGAACTTTGTCATCAGAAATTTGAAGACGAGTTACCTATATGGAGTTTATATGTGGATGGCTCATCTTGCACAACAGGCTGTGGGGCAGGGATTATTCTTAATAGTCCAGACAAGGTCGACATGGAATATGCCCTACGCTTCCAATTCAAAGCTTCGAATAATGAGGCTGAATATAAAGCCATGATTGCAGGTCTTAGTTTGACAAAAACCATGGGGGCAGAGCAGGTTATTGTCTTCAGTGACTCGCAATTGATCATAAATCAAATGATGGGAGTATATGCAACCAAAGGAGAATTAGTGATCAGGTATCATGCAAAGGCAATGGAATTAATATCAGAATTTGCTGCTATTCAGCTGGTCAGAATACCAAGAATGGAGAATGCGAGGGCTGACGCCTTAGCTCGATTAGCATCAGCTACTCATACCGAGCTACGAAGAACAATCCCAATTGAAGTTTTAGCTGGTCGGAGTATAGATGAAGATTTGACGATGAATTTTATTACCCTTAATTTAGGACCCTCTTGGATGGATTCCATCAGGGCATATATTGAGGAGGGGGAATTACCAACTGACAAACTTGCAGCCAAAAAACTGAAGTTTAAAGTTGTTCGTTATGTACTGAATAATGGTATTCTGTACAGACGAGGAATTATAGCAGGTTTGCAAAGATGTGTGCATCCCACCGAGGTGAAAGACTTGATTGAAGAGATCCATGAAGGGTCCTGTGGAGCCCATGTAGCAGGTCAGACGCTTTTGCAAAGGGTTATGATGCAAGGATACTACTGGCCAACGATGAGGGCTGATTGTATAGCCTATGCCAAGAAATGTGACAAGTGTCAATGCTTCTCCACTATCCGAAGAACTCCCCAAGCGTTGTTGACACCCATTACTTCCCCTTGGCCATTTGCTATGTGGGGAATTGACTTGGTCGGACCACTTCCAATGACCAGAGGAAGATTTAAATATCTCGTCGTCGCAGTGGATTATTTTACTAAGTGGGTAGAAGCTGAGCCTCTTGTCGACATGACGTACGAGAAGGTGTATCAATTTATTTAGAAAAATATCATCTGTAGATATGGTCTTCCCCATGCATTCATTACCGACCATGGAACACAATTTGACAATGAGGAATTCGCTGCCTATTGTCATCAGTCAAATATCTTGAAGATCCACTCGGCACCAGGCCATCCCAAAAGCAATGGAGAAACTAAAGTAACAAACAGAACGCTACTGAATGGCTTGAAGAAAAGACTGAATGAAGCGAAAGCAAATTGGATCAACGAGCTACAATCAGTACTATGGGCTTACTGAAATACTCCCCGAGCAGCAACAAGGTAATCTCCGTATATGCTGGAATTTGGAAGTGAAGCCGTTATACCTGCCGAGTTTGGTCTCCCGACACACAGAGTACTGAATTTCAATTCCTCTGTCAGCGACTTAATGAGAAGATTGGATTTAGTCATGCTCGAGGAAGTTAGAGAAGAAGCAACATTCATGATGGATGCTTACCAACAACGAACAACTTTGTTCTACAACAAGAGAGTAAAGAAGTGCGACCTGAATGAAGGAGACTATGTGCTAAAGAAAGTGATTCACAACAAATTGGAAGCAAACTGGCATGGACCTTACCGAGTTACAGAAGTTGTTCGACTAGGAACCTACAGAATAACAACGTTAGAAGGGCAGGAGTTTAAGAATGCATGGAATGCAGAACACTTGCGCAAGTATTATTAGTGATGTAAACTCTCATGTAATACATTTTCGTTAGTATGAATACGTGACAATGTTCTGCCCAGTTCTCTCCTTTTTGTTGGAAATATTTTGCGGAATACTAGTGCTACACACTACTCAGCAAAACTCAGACTACTCAAAACTATTCCTAAAAATGCCAACTAAGGTTGGTTAGGAAGTAAAACTATTCCTAAAAATGCCAACTAAGGTTGGTTAGGAAGTAAAACTATTCCTAAAAATGCCAACTAAGGTTGGTTAGGAAGAAAAACTATTCCTAAAAATGCCAACTAAGGTTGGTTAGGAAGTAAAACTATTCCTAAAAATGACAACTAAGGTTGGTTAGGAAGAAAAACTATTCCTAAAAATGACAACTAAGGTTGGTTAGGAAGAAAAACTATTCCTAAAAATGCCAACTAAGGTTGGTTAGGAAGAAAAACTATTCCTAAAAATGCCAACTAAGGTTGGTTAGGAAGAAAACTATTCCAAAAAGTGCCAAAGTTGGTCGGTAATAAAAACCCACTAACTGTAGTTGGTCGAGAAGGAAAATTTACCGACCTTGGTTGGTCGAAAACATTTTATGAGTACGAGAAAGTGATCGAGAATTTTTTTTGATAATCGTAACTTTTTAAATTACTACCAAGTTGGTCGAGAAACAAAACATCAATAAGTTTGGTTAGTTGTCAAATGATTACCACAAATTCCAACTAGTCGACAATAAGTTTTAATCAACTCTAAGTTGACCGACAAATAACACAATGTTGTTATCTTTTTAACAGATATACATATATAAAGTGTTTTACAACCACAAGGCAATGGAAATCAAGATTGCGAACAAAAATAAAAGTCTTTCATTAAATCCAAAAACAGATGACATTGAGAATGAAATACAAATTAATTATTACATCAAGATTCCTATTCTATTGGTTTCTTCCCCTCTTCTTTTGAAACTGGTTCCTCGCCAGCAAGAGGATCGTCTAAAGCATAAGGGGAGTTTATGAAATTAAGATCTTTAAGCATCCTGATGTTCATCACAGATGGTCGATCGAGTAGGTGCTCGAGGCGGGATATTTCAGCATTGTAATGGAGACTATAATCGCCAAGGTATTTGGAAATCAAACACTGAGGGATTTCCCGGGCAGGGATCCAGATCATGTCGAGTTTGAAGGGTGGCACTGGCAAGTTGAGCAACCCAGGATTATGATAATCCCAAAAGTAGTGACCTTATTCCAGTTGCAATACACCCAGGGCATTCAACCACCCTTGTTTGTAACCTTCATTATTCGCATTTTGGATCCGATCATCCAAATGGTAAAGAGCCTCATTGTAGCCAGCCATCCAAAATTCTCTGGGATGCTTGTGGAACTGATAAGTCAACCTTTCCAACTACTTGTGAAGGCTTTTTATAAAGAGTTATTTATTCTCCAAGGCAGACTTCTGTGCAGAAAGCTGCTCGTCCAGATTCCTGATCTTCTTAGACATCTCAGCCAATGCCTAGTTCTTTGCTATCAATTGGAAGGCCTGGTTCTCCAGAGCAGATTGAGTTCTCTGTTCCTCGACAGTAATCCGAGCAGCTCTTGCTCATCCCTGAGGATCTCTTGCTAGTCCCCGAGTAGATGTAGAAGGGACAGCTCTCCTCAAGGTTTCTAATTCATCCCTCAGGTTGGCATTTTTGACCTCCAAGAAAGAGAATCCCTCGTCGTTCACAGGGACCAAAGCGTTTGAGGTGGAAGCTGCAGACTTCACCTGAGACACCTCTCTTTGTAGGTTATTATTTTCCCGCTCTAACAACTCAGCTATCTATCTGTGCTCTTCGACCTCACCCTTCAAAGTTATCTCCCTCACATCGTAAGCAGCAAACAGTTTATCGTATCCCTTATCAGCACTGAGTTGCTGATACTTCTTCTCATATCCTTCGTGCAAAAGGGTTGTAGATTCCTTATATTTTTGTTGAAGATCTTCAAGAGTTCCTTGGAGATCTTCAATCATTTCATAATATGCTACATTTTTAGCCATTACACGGTCAAGCAGGCACTTCAAATACTGGTAGGCTAAAATTGCTTGCTCTGAAGCACCTTGACCGAGGATATTAACGATTTGTGCTGCACTTATATCTGTATGACCAGCTTTGAAGTACTCATTGCATTGCCTCAACAATTTTGTATCATGAGAAGACAATAACTCCATCCTGGCCATAAACTAGTAAAGGAATAGAAAGCAAGAATCAATAAGAGTTCAAACAGAGCATGAAGAAGAGAAACAACAGTATGAATAGGCGAAACTTCAAATTTTATTACATCATAAAGGAGAAGTACAAAATTCAGAGTTACATTTGATAAAGAAAAATAAACAGAGAGAAAAATCCAAACAACTCTACACCTTTTCCTTGTCTCCCAAAACTTTCTCGGAAGGCTGAGACGAGGAGGTAGGTTGCTCGGATGGTACAGATGGTTGCTCGGGGAGTGCTGGAAGTTGCTCGTTTGAAACAATGGATGGTTGAAGTTGCTCGCTGGTGGACTGGATAGCTGGGGAATGAGGAATTTGATCTCCCATCACCATAGAGGACTCCTCAGAGGCGGCTTCGTCCTCTTCTTCTTCTTCAGGAGTTGGAGAGGGGCCCGAGATGTGTCGCTGAAATAGGTCAGAATTTTCATCGACCTTCATCTCTTGCAGAGCAGCGACCCATCCATCCCTAAAGTATTTGTGGCTACCATATTCCACCTACGACATCATGGAAGCCACACCTTTATTCCACCCCTTATCCCAGCCAGTGATGAAAGACTTTTTATAGCCAACTTCCTTTTCGCTTTCTCCAAGGAAAGCTTCTCAGAAAGAAGATCCTCGGCAGCCTTCAGCTTATTCTCTATTTCTTCCTTTTGACGACCTACTTCACGAAGTCGGCCCAACTCTTCTTCAGCATTTTTGAGCTTACTTTCAAGCTCCCTAGCATTTTTTAGCTTCTCATCGAGCTCTTTATTCTTCTCTTCCAAGTTTTTTATTTTTTTCTCCAAACCTTTGGAGACTTCAACAGCTTGGTTTCTCTCCTTCTCGGTGGAATCAAGTTTCTCCTCCTAAGCAGCCTTATCATCATCATACTTCTGACGAGAATCTTTCAAAGACTGCGTCAGGCCCACCAAAGATTCCACTACACCAGACGAGGAGCTTGAAGCTTTAATAGCTTCATCTTTCTTTAAAATGGTATTAAAATAGGTCACCAACTGGGAAAAGAAAATGATATCAAGTCAGTACACAGATGTAACAAGGGAAAAATGAAAGTTGAGGACAATGATACTTACAGAAGCTATATGACGAGCAGCTAATGAGGTAACCATGTCCCGAGAAATATTTTCTTCCATACCTTGGATCTCGAGAATGATCCAAGACTTCACCGAGCTCATGGCAGAGCTCGGGGAAACAAAAGTGGGAACACCACTTCCAGTAATCGGGGGCTGAGAGATGGATTCAGCCAAATTGACCGAGGAGCTCTTCTTCAGCTTCCTCGGGGGAACAGGAATGGTCTCGACTAACGATGTAGTCTTAGTCGGAGAGATAACAATCACCTCGCTTGGAACAGCGACCTTGCTCGGAGCCACTGGGGGCTTCTCGACAACCTTCATAGTAGTATCCGTAGGGGGTGCATCAATCTTCTTTGTCTCCTCTTCTGGAACATCATGTTTACTTCTCTTTGCCTCTCCAGCAACAGAGGCAGATTTCTCAAAGATGGCAGGAGCTCTTCTTTTCTTCATTCTTTCACTCAGAGGGATATGAGACTCAGGTGAAGAACTTGCAGAAGCAGCAACTGGTTCTACCTCACTTATCACCGGACGAGCAGTAAAAGATGACGTGTAACTCTTATACTGCAACAAATATGAAGCTGACCTGATATGCTCGTCAGAAACAGTCTGATGCAAACCCCATATAAGTTTTAGATGTTTTAAATTAACTTCTGTCTCTTTTGGAGACCTTCTTTTGCTGTCAACTGCAAATAAATGAAAATTAAAATATCAGTGACACATTTTATCAAACACAAAGGAAGCATAATTTCAAAAATAAAATAAAATAAAAACAACCTATCCCATTGCCATAGGGAGGACATCTAGGACCCTGGTACACATCATTTCCAGTCAGTGGAGGGTATTGCCAATTTTTCATAACAACCCCGTGCTCGAAGTAGTCCCTATTGGCATATGGGAGATTGACCACTAAAGCCCTATTTAAAATTCTAGTTTTTAAATAAAAAGTATTGTCACCAACAGCCCGTCTATAACAGAACCTAATTTCTGGAATTCCTATACGAGTTCCATGAATTTGATTTAATCTATGAACTCCGTTAACTATTCTCCACGTGTTGTGGGCTATTCTTGCAGGAATCACGTCAAAATATTGACAGAATTCTAGACATAAAGGGTTTGGGGGAAAAGAAAAGCCACATTCAGCGACAAAGATACTGGGGAACCAATGTCCCTCAGCCAAATGAAAATAATCTGAAGGCTCAGAAAGTTCCTCCAAAATAACCCATGAAGGAATAGAGAAATCAAAACGAAACTTATTAAGCGACTCTACAGGGTAAACCATGATGAGTAAAGGAAATCAAAGAGAAAGAAGAAGATCTTACAGGAAAAAGGATGAGTCTGTTGACAACGAATGATGAAAGGGATGAACGCACAGGAGAGAGAGACAATGGAAAACTCAAAGAGACAAATTTGAAAAAGTAGAAGACGAGGGGATTTTCTGCAACGCTTAAATACCCTGTCTTGGGAATGGGTAAAGATAATGATTACAAAAAGAGACGGTTACGTTACTAAGCGGCTAAAAAGATAAAAAGGGTGCGGGAATCGAAGCGGTTATAAAAATTCAAAAAGTCCGATTCTACGAATTTGGAAGGAGAAATAAATACAAAAGAAAAGACTCCTAAATTTCAGGATGACCATTTAACACCGCCATATTTCGAGAAAGAATGTTCCACACTCCTCAAATTTCGAACTGTGAAACATTGGGGGCTTCTGTTGATACCAAATTTATTCTGCTGACATGGCTCAATTGAGTGAAGACACGTGGCAATCTGCGTGGCAATAACAAACACTTTCGAACAGCACCTTGACCCACTCAGATGCTCTGAGCAATAGATGCTCTCCGAGGAACCATACTGCAACGAGGAAATCTGCTTCCCCGATCAACTCAGACGCTCCGACCAATAAGAGTTCTCCAAGTAACTTTAATACACCGAGCAACTTATGAGTACCGAGCTACTTAGACGGTCCGAGCAGCTTAGGCGGTCTGAGTTGCACCTCGAACAGAGCATTAATAGCAGGATAACCAACAAATTAACTCCGCATTAAATGATTATTATTATCATACAGATGTATACGCCTAATGGACAACTATGTATTACCCTTTCAAATGTACATCCTGGGGGATATAAATACATTGTATCATCCTCATTGTGAGGGGACCGGGAATTTCTTGACTAAACTGGTAATCAAGAATTCCCAAATAGTCAGCAATAATTGAAACAATGGACGTAGGTCATTCTTATAAGGCTGAACCACTTTAAAATTTCTTTGTCTCATTTTATTTTATCTGTGATTAAACAATTAGATATAATCTAATTTTTTACATTAACAATAATGATGAAGAAGAAGATGATTTGGCCTTTTATATAATATCCACAATCATTATTGTTTTAATTAACTTATTGTAATACTGATACTTAATTGTAATAAACTTTGGATTTTTAATGATCTGGTTTATGCTAGCAATGAAACTTCTATAATTGTCTTGCATTTTTCATTTATTATTGATGTAATATCTTTTAATGTCTTGAATGACTTTCTTCTCCATGACTTGACTTGAATTATACTTTCATAGAATGTTGCTAAGTTATTTTTTCTTGATAGTGATATTTTGGCTTTATGTGAAGTTGTTCTCTATTTTTACTTTTGTTGTAGTGCTTGATTAAGACCTTGGCCTCGGTAGTCATGTTATGACATTTTTTGAATTAAAAATTCCACCACATATGGGGAACTAGAAGCACCTAAGCCTTTAGGTATGATATCACCATCCACGTATGTGACTTCATGCTGGTAGTCTTAAAACCCGTAGTCTTTCATTAATAACCTCAGCCTTCTAGGTGAAATTTGGATGATAACCTCTTTTTCCCTAGATAGGGACCTTTGGGTTACAATTTTCAGCCCAAACCTCTCTTGATGTTTACTATTCACTGGGCAAATGTTCATTGCCAGTCATGGGTTGGTCCTAGTTTTTCCTAAGTGAGTGTGTTATATGTTTGAATTTTCCCCGAGTCTCTTTTGGAAGAGAGTCCCTCCTATCGGGGTGACTGAATTACTGGAGGCATTGACAAGACCCACTAACATAAAGTTTCTATTTTTTGGATCCCCGTGTGAAATGCATTTTAGTATTCTAACCGAAGTCTCCTTCTTATAACTTAGATTTTTTTGTTGTATATGAAGTCATCTTCATCACTTAGTTCTCTAGTTTCGGGGCCCATATGTGTAACACCCCGCCTAATTAAATACCGGGCGATTAGTCCTTTATTAAATTAACAACAACGTTAACGGTTGGTTCATTCTCAGCATCACTGTCATAAAATAATATTTCCAATTTGAACACCCTAAATAATTAAGCTAAGTGTCAAAACAATTTAAAGTCTTATTTTCATTTTTATTAAATTCCAATATGAAAACCTTTATTAATAACCAACAGTTTAAGAATCACATAAATACTAAGGATGGCGATTAACACACAGAAATTAAACCATCTCGATAATCCAAACCAAGATTAAGAACCATAAATCAAATCATCCAAACAATAGTTAACTCCCAAGGAGTACTGAATACTGAAACTATAAATGCACATAAATCTCTGATAAATCCAAACGGAATAGAAATTCGGGCGACACATGCCCTAACTAAGAAGATCTAAGGTAAGACCATAATCAATGATGAGGTCATCTAAAGCAAAGGCCTGCAACTCCCACATAAGCTGCAGCACATTCAGTCCAAAGAATCTAGGCATGACGCCCCAGTGGCTGGGCACCTGTAATACATACATATATATATACAAGAGGAAGAGAAATAACAGGAAACGAGTCAGAGCCCGAATGTAAAACAGTTTTAAAAATAGTTTAGAAAGTATTTAAAATGCTTACTGGCTAATATAACCACCATGTTAGTGCGCGACACTCTCTTGAGAAATTTTCACCTCTCATCTAGTGTGCACCCCTACCGTATTACTGATCACATAAGTCTAATTAACTTATCCTCCCACAAATTTCTATCCCGAGAAGTACTAAGGCCATACTATTTAGTTTTAGAAAATCATTCTCTTCCATATTCTTAAGTTACTTAGAACCACTTAGTTACCATTACAAAATTCACGAACACTTATTATAAAGCTGAAGCATTTATTCATTACTTAACTACTTATACACATAGTAGAAAATTTCCACACACACACACACACACACACACACACACACACACACACACACACATATATATATATATATATATATATATATATATATATATATATATATATATATATACACTATCGGCACACCACTTAAATCTATGGTGCTGGCATACTTTGCTATCAAGTCCCCATTTCACTCAAACTAAGGGAAATACTAGTTCGGAATCACTCTCAAACTGTATTAACACAATACACATACAAATGGAGGTGAAGCCTAGTTCCGAATCCTAAGAGGTCAGCACATACCCTCACGCCTCTTATAACATCGAACTATTATTTTCAGATAGCATGTATCTAGAATACTATCTTCTAGGGTACGAGTCAATATCCCCCGTAAAGGTCAAATTGAGATAAGACTGTCCTGACGCGAAAACCTTCGTGATAGCAAGTAGCCCGGGTATGATTTTTACACAAATACATAATATATGCACAGTCACATAGTCATACATATAAATATTCATATTTTCCAAATTAGGTGCGCCCACAACCCATAATTATAATTATCCGTTCTTAGCACAAATTACTCAATTATCTCACATAAAGGATTTGTCTCTTTTATTCTCACTTGGAATTTATTTCATACTTAGTTCTCATTGACGCGACAAAGATTTTGTCTCAAAAGTGCGTTTTACTCTAGGCTCAAGTGCAAGCCTGTCGCTCAAGTAGTAAGCCGGTAAATCAGGATCGTATCCACAGGGATCGAGATTGCCAAAAAAGACCAAGAAAAATTATTAAATCTTGAAATTATTTCTTAAAAGAATCAAAAAGATGATTAATGATTGGGGAAATTTCTAGTGAAATAAAAAATTGCTTAAGGAAAACAAACTGAAAATTGCAAAAGAATTTATATCTGACAAATGGGAGAAAATAGGGTAGGGTACAATCCCTCAATCCTTAACAAATTACCTTATAGAATACTAGACTTGTAAATTAAAATTATTGACTTGATCCGGTCTTTATAAATTCTAAGCATTACGTATATGAGGTTCAAGCCCGCACCATACGAAATCAAAGTCAAATACAAAGCGGTGAATGGAAAATTATACTCGCAAAGCGTTCTTAAACATCTCAAGTATCTAGGGCAAGAGAGATTAAAAGATTGACAATGTTTGTATGATTTTCTTTCACGATTCAATCAATATTTTAATTTAACCTCTATTTTCTACATAAATAATTTTCCTTGGATTGAGTTCATGTACCCCAACCCTTGGGAATTTAGCTACTCATGATTTGCTTCAAGAATAAATTCGCATATGAAATTATGGATCTACAAGACATTGTAAATAATAAAACTAGAGAAGGGAAAGATTTTACATGAATTCAGCAACAAAAGCAGAATTGGAATTCAGAATTTCTTACAACTTAGGGTTCATGAAAACTCTTGAAGAAATAGAAAATTTTCTCTCAAAGTCTAACCCTAAAATTCAACCTCTAGCAAACCCTAATCACTCTATAGTAATTCCCTAGCTAGCCTCTCAAATGATATAGGGCATGGGCTTTTATAGCACAAAGAATAGAAATGGACAGCTCAAAGTGCTTGTGGCACAAGTTTCACCATCCAGCACGCCAAAAATCTGCACAATTAATGCCAAGATTTCACATGATCGGACCGGTCCGGATTACCATCGGATCGGTCCGATATCCACCGGATCGGTTCTTTTATTTATACCGGATCGGTCCGGTCCTAGTCGGATCGGTCCTATTTTCTTTTCCATCGGTTTGCTATCCATCCGGGGTCTACTGGACTTGGATCATTTCGGATCGGTCCGGATTCCATCGAATCGGTCCGATTTTCTTCAACTTTGACTTTTTCCTTGCAACTTTGAGTGGCCATATCTTCTGATTTAGAACTCCGATTTGGGTGCCGTTTCTTCCTATGCTCTTGTGAACTCATGCTCTTCAACTTCACTTTTGGTGTCGCCTTCGATTTTTGAGTGGAACTTTACTCTTTTTGCCCTTTGACTTTTCTTCTGATTTTCTTCTTTTCCTTTCTTGCATTCCATTCCTGAAAACTTCATCACAATTACAAAAAAAATAGGGAATATTGTTAAAAACAGATAATAGAGTGATATGGACTAAAAATGATTCAATTACCTTGTTCGAGATATTAAAATCACTAAATTAAGGAGCTAAATTCAGAAGAATTTACGCTTGGTCAAATCCCCCTAACTTAGGACTTTGCACGTCCCAGGCAATGTAACTGAATCTAACCAAAATTCTACTCTTGAAAATTCCTTTATTGGGATAGAATACCTTTTTCGCGGGCAAGCGATTGTATTTAGCGTATGCAACAAGCTTTTAAACCTCTAGGTTACCCTAGTAGGACGAGTTTTGTCTCGTGAGGGTTTGCAGTGAATACACCCACAAAATTCTTTATTGACTCAAATAAATATAAAAATACTTAAAAATTGTACAATTTAAACTTTTCGAAAAATAATCACCATAAATTCATATTCAACTGTCTCAAACCATAGTGTGTGTGTGCAAAGCCAAAAATTAAACCTCAAATTTCCACCGATTGAGCATTACGTTACTTTTCGAAAATTCGTTTTGATTCAAATTCTTACGGATTGTACTCACAAATGAATCACTCGGATTGTGGTTATTTTCTCTCGGTATGCATGATATATAGAGTAAATATAATGGACACAAATTCATGCATACAAAATTGAAAAGAAGGAAATTTATGGTGAAAAATATCATCATCGGAATACAGTTATTAGGAAATGGGAACATCACCTCTAATTCACACCATTTAATCTCTCATATTATCTTTTTGTATCTTAGCTCTCCATGCGGTAATTAATTTCGCCATTCAGACTCGGTTAGGACTTTTTGAGTTAAAAAGTGTAAATGGTAAAATTGGGAATGGACGGAATGTTCGGAATTGAAAAATGTCCTTATGATGTCCATTAGTGCTTTTTCGGGCATTTGCTCATTTTGCTCTTTTTTCTTTTTTTTTTCTATTTTTGTTGAGCATATCTATTTTTTTTTCTTCCTTGCCCCTTTTTATTTCGCAATTTGGACTTACTTGATGAATATTCGATTTTCACAATTCCGGGCTATTTGGGTTTTTCGGGTTATCAAACGAAAGGGAAATATTATATTAGGCTCAAAGTGGGTTGCAAAGGGATAATCATATTTTTCACAACTTTTTATGGCTAATATTTTTGGGTAACAAACGAAGGCCTACTTCATTGTCCAAATTTCTAATCACATTACCATATGCATCTCGAGATTAATTAAGTTTAGAGATATATTTAGCACAAATTTTGAGACAATATATCACACATTTTCCATAACCGATCAAAATAAAGGATTGAGATCATCAACGACTTATTAAAACGCTGAAAAGAACTTTGAGTTAATCATAAAATCGGATTGATTTAAAAACTCATGAAAAATTGAAAGGCTTGAAATCTCACCGGGTTGGACTAATCTCCACACTTATTCGTAAAGTCGTCAATTTTCTTTCAATTTCCATCTTTGGTCAATTTTGGCTTAGTGCAATTTGATTGTTACAATTTGAGACTTTAAATAGAATAAAGGTGATATTTTTGAAAAATTTAAATTAAAATTTTTATTTATTTTGAACAAAAATATTTTTGGCTTTTCAATTTATTTTTTTTAACTACACATATATATGAATACAAGCGAAGTTTTATAAATAGGCACCTGTCATCCCCCCTAACTCAATGATTTGCATTGTCCTCAATCAAATGGATAAGAGAGATAAAGAAGAGAAGATTAAGAGTGCGCTAAATAAAACATGCAAATATCATATTAAAATTGTAGATTACAAACAAACTATGACACCACTGTGTAAGCAAAAAGAAAAAAAAAACAAAAATAAAACAAACATAGCTATAAAAATCCTAAAGGGGAGAGGGGCATCCTAAGGGGCGATTGGGGGATGGGAAGGACTGGGAGCAGCAGGATCATAAGGATTGTAATAGTAAGGAGGAAGAGGGGCCTCGGGTCCCAACTGAAGACGGTACAAGTCGGCCTGCATACGCAGGACCAAACTCATGTCCCTCTCGTAGGAGGACACGAACCCGTCGAAACGCGTTTCAAGGGAGAGAACGCGCTCAGTCAGACCTGTACCAACCGAAACATAATCCGGATCAGCAGTCTCATCATATTCATCCTCCTCACCTTCCTCCATCTCAACTTCCTCATCAACGACGTCCTCCTCCTCAGCGAACTCCTCGTCACTCGAATCGTCACCGCGCCTTGCACGGACTAGCTGAATTTGTCTTTCACTACGAGTGCGGGATTCTTCTCCTAAAGGCTTAGGCAAGTTGATAAGATCTTGAGGGGGTGCTATCCCGGCATCCCGAAGCATGGAGGTAATGAGGCGACCATAAGGAAGAGGGGCGCGACCCTTTTTGTCATAGGCCACAAAAAGGATATCGGTGTAAAATGTCCAGGCCAAGTTGATCACTGTCGCAGGATCGAACAAATGATACATCATAGTAGCTTGGCGCGGCCTCATCGCTGAATCATTGGAGGTTTGCAAAATATTGGCACAAACGATATGAAAGGTGAATCGTGCCTTGTCAGATAAGCGACCGACGGGAAATGTCTCGGTATTCCAAACCGCACCGGGCTTGATCCTTGAGATACAAATTTCTTTGGTGAGAACGGGATCGGGACCCGGATAGTCAAACTGGGCCGAAGTGATCACACCATAAGACTCGAGCTTCCGTGCCACAAGGTCAAGTGAGAATGGAATAGGGATGGAATCCAAAAAGGCTTGGGATTCAAATTCAGCGGTACGGACAAGAGATCCGTAGAACTGACGTACTTCATTCTCCCAAACTGCCTCATAGGGTTCGTGGAAGAAACGGCACCAGCCTCGTGACAGGAAAAGGGCTGTGACAGAATTGGGCATTTGGTCCCATAACACTTGACGTTCGATATGAATTTTTCGAGTAGGGCTGAAAAACCTACGGCACCAATTTGCTTCGCGGCGGGAACGGTACTCTCCATTTCCGTCGGGGGGGACTTCAATGGAGGTATATTTCTGGGGAGCAGCCATGGAGATGGATGATTGAAACAGAAATGGAGATAGAATAGAGAAGGAGGTGTAGGTGTGAAGAAAATGGGTAGGGGATGGGTGTATTTATAGTAAGGGAGTGGGAAATTGGAGGTAATGAAAGGGTGGGAAAGGGGGGACGAATTTTTGAAGGAAGTGAATGGATTGGGGGAAGTGAAAAGGTGTGGATTGAAGAGGTGGGACCCTTGGGAAATGAACTTCTGCAGACAACCGGACCGATCCGCCTTACCGGATCGGTTCTTTTAATATCAGACCGGACCGATCCGGTCTGCTGATTTTTCTGATTTCTTCCTCTCTCTTCTTTTCACCATAAATGCTCCTATACTCCATTACAAACATGGGTTTTCAATCGCTCACACTTCAAACTATCCTCAATGCTCATCGAAAATGAAACACCCCTCACCCGTCGGATTCTCAACCCTAGGACTGACTTAATCCTACGACTCCTAATTCCTACGACTCCTATGAACAACAATCACCCCATACATGTCGGGGGTGCGACGACCTCACCTCTCTTTGTTCAGTCAATCCCCAAAAATGGGGTCCGAGAGCTAGATTGTGTCGGCTTCTTTGACAATTTCTTCTAAATAGGGCTTGAGACGATGCCCATTAACTTTAAATGTGTTTCCCCCTTTCTCATCTATGAGTTCAACAGCTCCATGGGGAAATACCTCTTTCACAATGAATGGACCTGACCATCTTGACCGTAATTTTCCGTGAAACAAGTGCAACCTCGAGTTGTAGAGAAGTACTTTTTGTCCCGAACGAAACTCTTTCTTACGAATGATTCTGTCATGAGCTCGTTTCATTCGGTCCTTGGATATTTTAGCACTTTCATACGCATCATTGCATATTTCTTCCAACTCATTCAACTGAAGTTTCCTTGTTTCACCGGCTTTATCCATATTAAAGTTTACCCTTTTGATAGCCCAATACGCTTTGTGTTCGATCTCAACCGGAAGATGACAAGATTTGCCATACACAAATCGAAATGGGGACATCCCAAGGGGATTCTTATATGCGGTTCTATAAGCCCAGAGTGCATCATTCAATCTGAGAGACCAATATTTCCTATTAGGATCGACTGTCTTTTCCAAAATGTTTTTGATTTCCCGGTTAGCGAGCTCGGCTTGGCCATTCGATTGAGGGTGATAAGTTGTTCCAACTTTATGGACAATCCCATACTTCCGCATTAGTTTTTCCATAGGCCTATTGCAAAAATGAGTTCCATTATCACTTATTATGGCCTTAGGCATACAAAAACGAGAAAGTATATTTTCTTGAATGAATTTTATCACCACTTTGCTGTCATTCGTCCTTGTAGCTATCGCCTCGACCCATTTTGAGACGTAATCTACGGCGATGAGGATGTATAGAAAACCAAAAGAAGGTGGAAATGGGCCCTTGAAATCAATACCCCAACAATCAAACAACTCCAATACTAGAATTGGGGTTAATGGCATCATGTCACGACAAGTAATAGCTCCCATTCTTTGGCATCTATCGCATGATTTACAAAAAGCATTCACATCCCGAAAGATTGTGGGCCAATAAAGACCAATTTGAAGGATTTTCGCAGCAGTTTTATTTTTAGAAAAATGACCTCCACATGCTTCCGTATGACAGAATCGAATTACCCCTTGGATTTCTTCATCGGGTACACATCTCCGGATGATTTGATCAGCACAATACTTAAACAAATATGGATCATCATAAAAGAACATGCGTGACCATGTAATGAACTTTCTTCTCTCTTGCGGATTCCAATTAGATGGAATAACTCCAGTGACAAGGTAATTGACGATATCCGCAAACCACGGGAGAGAAGAAGTAGCAAATAAATTTTAATCTGGAAAATACTCGTCTATGGGAATGGGATCAATAGGCACGTCGGACGAGAGGCGTGACAAATGGTCAGCGACGACGTTTTCTACTCCTTTCTTATCTTTAATCGAGAGATTAAACTCTTGTAAGAGTAGGATCCACCTGATTAAACGGGGTTTGGCATCTTTTTTGCTCAAGAGATATTTAAGTGCCGAATGATCAGTGAAGAAAATGATAGGCGACCCAACAATGTAAGAGCGAAATTTGTCGAGAGCAAAAATGACTGCTAGTAACTCTTTCTCTGTAGTAGAGTAGTTAAGCTGGGGGCCAGATAATGTTCTGCTAGCATAGTAAATAACATGAGCTTTCTTATCTTTCCTCTGTCCAAGAACAACCCAATCGCGTAATCACTTGCATCACACATAAGCTCAAATGGTAGTGACCAATCCGGAGCTTGCATGATAGGTGCGGAAATAAGCATGCTTTTAAGTTTATCAAAAGCTTTTTGACATGCTTTATTCCACTCAAATGGAGTGTCTTTCATAAGGAGATTACTCAAAGGTCTAGCGATGGCGCTAAAGTCTTTGATAAACCTCCTATAAAATCCAGCATGGCCTAAAAAGGACCTCACATCTTTATGTGATTTTAGCGGGGGTAACTCAGCTATTACTTCAGTTTTTGCTCGATCAACTTCAATTCCTCTAGATGAGACTATGTGACCTAAAACTACGCCCTCGGTAACCATAAAATGGCATTTTTCCCAATTGAGGACTAAGTCTTTTTCCACACATCGGATTAGAACTCTTTCAAGATTAGCTAAACATTGGTCAAAAGATGGACCGAAAACGCTGAAATCATCCATGAATACCTCAAGACCTTTTTCAATCATGTCGCTAAAGAGACTTAACATGCACCTTTGAAAAGTTGATGGCGCATTACATAACCCAAATGGCATACGTTTATAGGCAAACGTACCAAACGGACATGTGAAAGTCGTCTTTTCTTGATCAAGCACATCCACTTCAATCTGATTATATCCAAAATATCCATCTAGGAAACAATAGTAAGGATGGCCCGCCACTCGTTCAATCACTTGATCGATGAACGGTAAGGGAAAATGATCTTTTCGAGTTCCGGCATTGAGCTTTCGATAGTCAATGCAAACACGCCACCCGGTGGCGGTGCGTTGAGGTATTAATTCTCCCTTAGCATTTTCAACTACGGTCATTCCTGACTTTTTTGGAACGACTTGAATTAGGCTCACCCATTTACTATCCGAAATGGGATAGATAATCCCAGCATCTAGCAATTTGATAATTTTCGCTCTTACTACATCTTTCATGGTTGGGTTTAATCGCCTTTGCATCTCACACGAGGGCTTCACATCTTCCTCAAGATGGATTTTATGGGTACAAATCAATGGACTTATACCCTTCAAATCTGCTATAGTCCAACCAAAAGCACTTCTATGCTTTCGCAACACATCCAATAACATACCCTCTTGCCCTTTTTCTAGACGTGAAGACATAACAACAGGAAATGTATCATTCTCTCCTAGAAAGGCATATTTGACATGGGAGGGTAGTTTCTTCAACTCAAGACTAGGAAATCTATTTTCGGAGGGAAGCATGGTTGTCTCCCTCAGAGGTAATTCTTCATACCTAGAAATCCAGTCAACATCTCTTAAACTCTCAAAACTCTCATCTCCTTGTAACCAAGTCTCCAACTCCTCCACCTCACACTCAAACTCAGTATACGAACTCTTTTTCTCACCACTTTCCACTAAACATACTTCCAATGCATCTCCTCCTATAATTTTCTCAATGTTCTCTTCCACCACTTCTTCAATAAGATCAACCTCAAGAATCTCATCCTCATCACCCATTTGGTTAGCGACATTGAAAATATTTGTCTCGAGAGTCATGTTTCCAAAAGTGAGTTGCATTTGGCCATTCCGTGTATTGATCAAAGCATTAGTAGTAGCTAAGAATGGACGGCCCAAAATTATTGGAACATGATTTCTCGTATGGGGAACAGGCTCAGTGTCCCAAATGACAAAATCAACAGGAAAGTAGAACGTGTCCACTTGAACTATCACGTCTTCTACAACCCCACGAGGCACTTTCACTGTTCGATCAGCTAACTGTAGAGTGATTCGGGTAGGTTTTAAATCATCTAAATCAAGCTGCTTATAGATGGAGTATGGAAGGATGTTTACACTCGCACCTAAATCAAGCAATGCTTTTTCCACTCTTTTTTCTCCTATGACGCACGAAATTGTAGGCGCACCTGGATCCTTGAATTTTGGTGGAAGATCATCGAGAAGGACCGAGCTCACATTTTGTGCCAAGAAAACATTTTTCTTCACCTTAAGCCGTCGTTTGACAGTCAAAAGTTCTTTGATAACCTTAGCATATGCTGAAATTTGTTGAATAGAATCAAGAAATGGAAAGTTCAGTTTTACTTGCTTCAACACATCCAACACCTCGGTACGCGAAGCCCCTTTGTTGGGTGGCTCTAAGCGTTGAGGAAATGGAGCAACAGTAGGCAACTTGACTTCAATTTCAGGTTCAACTTCCTCATCTTTCAATTCCCTTTCTAAGGGAGAGTCTGCATACTCGGGAGTTTCAGATTCCTTAGAACTTTCGGGTTCAACTCCATCATCTTTCACCTTTGGAAGTTTTGGTGATAGATCAATTATGCGGCCACTACGAAGAGTAGTAACATCTTGACATTGTTCTTGCAAATCCGATGATGTAGAGCCAACCGTGGGTTGACCTTGAAAAGTAGGTCTTTGGCCTTGGGCTGGAAGTTTACCCTTCTCTTGAGTATTCACTGCAGATTGCAACCTAGAGATATTAGTATGCATTTCAGCGAACATTCGATCATATTTAGCATTGCTCTCTTTATGAGCTTGGATGAATTGATTGAAATTATCTTCAAAAGTTCTCTTAGGTGGAGCTACATACGGACCAGGAGGTGGTACCTGCATAGGATTTGTCATTGGAGGAGCCACTTGCTGAAATTGAGGAGGTGGTGGTTAGTCATATGTGGGTTAGGAACCATCCCACCTTGGGGTTGTCCATAATTAAACCCAGGATTCCTCCATGATTGATTATATGCATTCCCTTGCTGTGCATTAAAATTTCCTCGATAACCCCCTATTGCCTCAACCTATTCAGTGTACATTGCCTTGTATGCAGGAATAGTGGGACATCCTTTGGTAGAATGACCCGCATGACAAATGGCACACACTTTCTCCTTTCCGGCTTGTACGGGTCCAGACACATCTCTCAATCGCACTTCAAGCATATCTCTAAAATTCTTCTCCAATTGGTCAAATTTTCGGTCCAATAAAGTGTCCTTGTCCAGATGATAAATACCGGACGCAGCAGGCAAGTTGGACACTTGTCGATTTCGATTTTGACTATTGGGATCAGAAATGTCCCATGCTTGGGTAGTCTCTGCCACATATTTCAAATGAGCCTCGGCATCGCTCGAATTTAACTCCTAAAAAGGTCTTTCACACATGGTTTGAACAAGTTGTTTAGATGCTAAAGTAAGGCCTTGATGGAAAAATGAAATCAGATGATGCTTTTCAAAACCGTTATGTGGGCATGCACTAACTAACTCCTGAAATCTCTCCCAACATTTATCAAAAGCCTCATTCTCATTTTGACGAAAAGCTTGAATTTGGGCTTTAACAGAATTGGTTTTGTGTTGTGGAAATTTTTTTGATATAAACTTGGATTGCATATCTTTCCAGGATAACACAGAATTTGGGGGTAGGGACCATAACCAAGTTTTAGCTTTATCCTTTAAGGAAAAAGGGAAGAGCTTCAACCGGATTACATCTTGTGGACAAGCTTGGTCACCAAAGGTCTCACATGATCTTCGAATTCTCGAATATGGAGATATGGTTTTTCAGAATCCATCCCATGAAATGTAGGAAGAATTTGGATCATACCATTCCGAAAGTGGAACTGACCGGCATTATACGGGAGTAGAATGCAACTAGGGGTAACAGTTCGCTCTGGAAATAAAAAATCTTTCATGAGAAGGTAAGGTATCTCCTCCTCTCCAGCACCAACACCGACACTACCATGATCCGACATATCGCTACCGAAAGGTTCAGAATTCTCACTCAGTGTTTGACTCAATGAACGACTTGTGATGGAATTATTAGGCGAAGGAGGTGGAACCCAAAAAGGAATAGACTCAGAATTTTCAGAACTTGCTTCGGCAATAGGATTTTCGTGAATTTGGGTGGGAGATGAATTCTGCATATAAACACACAAAAAGATGAGATTTTTTTTTTCTTTTCGAAATCACTTGTAGATAAAAATAACTTTCTTGAAAATTTAACAATTTCGGATCCCCGGCAGCGGTGCCAAAAACTTGACGCGACTAAGATTTTGTCTCAAAAGTGCGTTTTACTCTAGGCTCAAGTGCAAGCCTGTCGCTCAAGTAGTAACTCGGTAAATCGGGATCGTATCCACAGGGATCGAGATTACCAAATAAGACCAAGAAAAATTATTAAATCTTGAAATGATTTCTTAAAAGAAACAAAAAGATGATTAATGATTGGGGAAATTTCTAGTGAAATAAAAAATTGCTTAAGGAAAACAAACTGAAAATTGCAAAAGAATTTAGATCTGACAAATGGGAGAAAATAGGGTAGGGTACAATCCCTCAATCCTTAACAAATTACCTTATAGAATACTAGACTTGTAAATTAAAATTATTGACAGGATCCGGTCTTTATAAATTCTAAGCATTACGTATATGAGGTTCAAGCCCGCACCATACGAAATCGAAGTCAAATACAAAGCGGTGAATGGAAAATTATACTCGCAAAGCGTTCTTAAACATCTCAAGTATCTAGGGCAAGAGAGATTAAAAGATTGACAATGTTTGTATGATTTTCTTTCACGATTCAATCAATATTTTAATTTAACCTCTATTTTCTACATAAATAATTTGCCTTGGATTGAGTTCATGTACCCCAACCCTTGGGAATTTAGCTACTCGTGATTTTCTTCAAGAATAAATTCGCATATGAAATTATGGATCTACAAGACATTGTAAATAATAAAACTAGAGAAGGGAAAGATTTTACTTGAATTCAGCAACAAAAGCAGAATTGGAATTCAGAATTTCTTACTACTTAGGGTTCATAAAAACTCTTGAAGAAATAGAAATTTTTTTCTCAAAGTCTAACCCTAAAATTCAACCTCTAGCAAACCCTAATCACTCTCTAGTAATTCCCTAGCTAGCCTCTCAAATGATATAGGGCATGGGTTTTTATAGCACAAAGAATCGAAATGGACAGCTCAAAGTGCTTGTGGCACAAGTTTCACCATCAAGCACGCCAAAAATCTGCACAATTAATGCCAGGATTTCACATGACCGGACCGGTCCGGATTACCATCGGATCAGTTCTTTTATTTATACTGGATCGGTCCGGTCCTAGTCGGATCGGTCCTATTTTCTTCTCCATCGGTTTTCTATCCATCCGGGGTCTACTGGACTTTGATCATTTCGGATCGGTCCGGATTCCATCGGATCGATCCAATTTTCTTCAACTTTGACTTTTTCCTTGCAACTTTGACTGGCCATATCTTCTTATTTAGAACTCCGATTTGGGTGCCGTTTCTTCCTATGCTCTTGTGAACTCATGCTCTTCAACTTCACTTTTGGTGTCGCCTTCGATTTTTGAGTGGAACTTTACTCTTTTACCCTTTGACTTTTCTTCTGATTTTCTTCTTTTCCTTTCTTGCATTCCATTCCTGAAAACTTCATCACAATTACAAAAAAACTAGGGAATATTGTTAAAAACAGATAATAGAGTGATATGGACTAAAAATGATTCAATTACCTTGTTCGAGATATTAAAATCACTAAATTAAGGAGCTAAAATCAGAAGAATTTATGCTTGGTCACTCATCTCTCGAAGTATTCTCTTTCACTAAGTATAATTTCAGCAGGTATACCCTCACTTACCTTCTAGTCTAAATCTTTCACGAGTCTCAATCATTTAGTAAACGTGTGCACAATTTCCATTGTATGAATACCTCCCCGTTAACCCACAATTTCATCCCATATATTAATTTCACACAACAGAGTTTATTTAGACCCTGTTGGTCCTCTTCATAACCCATTATACTATTTAAAATATATTCAAGGGTTCCGACTTATTTTATCTGAGTTAAACAGAAAGGGGAAAAACATGCAGTTTCCCATGAGGGATCGATCGATCGAGGAATAGGGTCGATCGATCGATCAAGAAGTTCTTGACATGTTTTCTGCAATTTTCAACCTACGGGTTCAACCATTCTAACCCCTCCAAACCTCTATAATTTCATCCCAAACTCCCAACCAAGTTATTCAAATGTATAAGGAATGTATATAAACAAGTTCTAACGTAACAACATCAATAAATCCTTGACGAATCAATCAAAAAGGGGTTGAATCTCAGATTTATTTATAAAACCAAATTTTGCATGAATAATTACAAACCTCTATTTTAATCCATATTTTATTCCCGAATATCATAATAAATTCGTGGGTAATCCTCTTCATATGATCACGATTTCAGACTATATGGATTCTCCCTACAACACATAAATTCTCCTCCAAAACATATAATTCTTCAATTAAAACATATGATTTTCATTCCTAGACTAACTTGGAAGGAATACCAACTAGAAATCAGCAAGATAGATACTTGCCTGGGATTCAAAGGTCTGATTTGTTGATGAAAAATAGATGGTTGTGTTCCTTCTCGTGCGATCTACATTTTGGTGGTGGTGGCGGTGCAATCGGGTGAGTTCTAGGCCTTGGATTGCTTGTAAACTCTTTACCTTCTTCTCTAATCTTTTCACCTTCTTCTCTAATGGTTGGGCTTAGGTTTTTTGTTTGTTAACCCTAAGAGACAACTCCAAATGTCTAATATATACTAAGAAAATTCGTGGGTTTAATTACCCAAAAATACAAAATGTTTATAATACCCACCTCGGATGTCAATTAGGCCTAAAAATGCCCCGAGACCCAAATAAAACCCCCAGGTACACTTTTCTGACTATCTCGACCCTTACGGACACTTTGGCGCACTCAAAACGACCATATGGGTGACTTATAACATATTCACTTTTATAATAATAATTTAGTCCTGACACGACACACGCGCGTCCCGACTTAAATTTCTATAATTGCCATTTTATTCACTCGTGACAATGTTAATAAAATAAATCTAATGTGTTAGTTTACTCATATAGTAATATTCAACAAATTCCCAATAATTACCAACTCACGTCACGCTAGTAAATATTAAAATAATTTTTGGATTAATATTAAATTAATATCTCAAATTAAATTTAATACGGGATATTACATACTCCCCCCCCCCCCCCTAATAACGAAATTTCGTCCCGAAATTCGGAAACTAAGGCATACCTGGTAAAAATATATCTAGATAGTTTATAAATACTGTAAAGGGACTTTCGGGTAAAGCGAATTTCTATAGTCCCCCACCTCACAACAAGCTTATGAAACACTCTCAATGCCATCAGTTATAGAGTCACACCTTAATAACGGCACTTCACATTGTGATACAATCCGTTACTATTCGTATAAGACGAGCCTACACATCATTGGCCCCCATTGTCTCAATATTATTGGGAGGACGCACCCCACTACGTAACCATTACTCGTATTTATCTAAACACAAAACTCCCTTTTTGAGAGAAACCACGCGAAAATTTAACCACTCTTGTCATTTCTTCGAATCTCAATTTTGGGTGACGTAACTCTTACGACATTCAAAAGTCACCTAAAACAGCTGTGGTAATTCCACAACAATCATCAGGCTCTAACTCGATGGATCAAAAATCCTAATTATCCACTCACCTCTACACAACTAGAGGGAGAATAGTTATGGTTTTTCCACACAAAATTTCAATAAACAGTTTGTCCATAATAAACAGGTACGAGCACTTCCACGGGACTCTACTGTACTAAATTTTGCTTGCTAGATACATTCGTTGTGGAAATGAAATGATCATCATGAATTCAAAATTACTTTCATGGGGCTCCACTAATCTTTAATCAACTCACCTACTCCCCAGCTAAGGGTGATACAACCTACTCAGAACGAAACGTTATCCCCATTGCTTCGTGAAATCCTGGTTTGAAGGTGGGGTTCAATGATACCATTCTAGTTCAGAATAATACCGGGAAGAACCTCTTACTGGACCGATTATTATTTTCAAAGAAAGGTTGGGGCACACGGTCTAATAGTGTATACCACCCAAAAGAATAACAATCACTTTCTTTTAGGTCAACTTGTTCCACACATTATAAGGAACTCGTGACCTTACCTTGATATTTTCACCCCATCCAAGAAATTTCACACAATTGCTCTCTTATATTTTAGGAATTCTAGGTTTGCTACAAAATTCTCTGATTAATCCTCTCGTTCCAACCGATTTCTATCTATGAGTGGTGCCCGCGGAGACTACTCACTCTGTCCCATTCAACATCGACTTCTACTTGTAATGACTCACATTTAGTGGCACTTAATACTCCCCTTCGTTACCGAAAGTTTCAACCCATGCACTTTTCTCCATGATGTGCACTGCTGAACCTTTATACCTTCCTAACATCATCATTCAACCTACGCGCAAGTCATTTTCCACACTTTACTAGGTAAAACTACTCTCCGAGTGTTTTCCATAATAGTTAAATTGTATCCTTCTCAAGGAATACCCTTAAATGGCTTCCCACAGCCTTCCAACTAAATTTATGTTTGCTACTCTGATCGTACATGTATATATGGATTATCGTCCTTCGCACCACACTTAATCCACTCTACCAGCTCCATTTTGTTACGTCGTTCGCACAAACAGATATTCCACACGTCTATCCCCACGTCTCTTCAACTCAAACGATTCAAGCAACAGCTAACCGGGATGCCCACACACCCTATAAATCGTGCATAATAGTGTAATCATCACCTACGCTTCACACATAACACCCAATTCTCTGTTTCCCTTGTGACACAATGGGGTTACACAACTTGAGTACTCTCAAATCTCCTTATCATCATTCAACCCTTCGATTGGGTGGTAAATCAAAACTTCCAATGTTTCCATACCACACAACTGGCTCCACTGGCCTTAAATTATCACTCAACTTTAACTTACAATCAATTTTATCGGCTCCTATGACAATCGAGGTACTAGAATCATGGACTAATGACCAAACATCTCTCTACTTTCAACCTTATGCTAAGTTTCATGCGTGGGATGTCTCGCAAAGAGAAATCCAAATAATGAAACCCCCGAAACACTACTACCTAGCATAGTCGATTATCAAAATCCGTTGGGTCCTCCATCTATAACCTATACTCTTCTATTCTGTCTCTTAACAGAAAAACTACGCCTTCTCCCAAATTTTATTGAAACAAAGAACTTTTCACTAACTGCACTATTTCTCAGTATTGGTGGTAATCACATTCTATAAACCTCGTACGTATACAATTGAGACACTCAAAATCCCATTCCCAAACATATGAATATAATTCTTGACTTTAACATTCCAAAAGGATAAATATAACAATGCGCTCCTCCTACCACTAAGTCCTGAGCGCTACATATAATAATGAGTGAAATCTTTCCGCTCAATAATAAACCCAATACACACTGAATCATAATAACAAAGTCCCTAAACACCCTGGGATTAAACATTTTTGTACCACTATACCCTTCGAAGTCTCTATCTATAAAATATGAGTGCGAGCCCGACCCTCTCGTAGGTGAGGTTTTGTCAGAACAGAACATACTGCACTAAGGCAGCAACCCCGATAGCCTTACAATCACTACTTACTGATGTTTTAACTATTTTTTTATAAAACCATAATTACTATAATATCGTACTTGCATATCACATCACTAATATGAAAATTCTCAATAAAGAATATAAATCACTAACAGTGCACCCATTTTTCCTCCGTGGAGAACACTAGAGACAGTTCCAATTTACCAGGGAAAACATACACATAATAATAATGTTATAGATATACGCACTAAATTCTTCTCACATGCGAATCTAGAAATAAACAAAAATGTAATGACTTGCTCGTGTCACATAAAGCACGCTTCATCCTCCGAGGATAAAACTCATACTTGTACTTTGCCAATTGCCTTGGGTACTTAATGGTCTTCCAGACACAACGTGTCTATCTGAACCAAATCAAAAATTATATTAACCATTTCCCTTGCAAGCACTATACCCTTGTCCTTTTTCTCGCTTCGATTTTTTTTAACTAATGTGGTTTTACTCTCCACAAAATACCTTAACACATAACCCACTTATCTCCTGTCATACTGAGCCTATTAGAGTTGTCCTTCTCTTGGACTTAAATGGTCTCGATCCTGATGGTTACCCCCATCGTTCCTTTATCTTTGTTATCCCTAAGGAATGTGCTACTGGCTTCAATAACCCTTACTGAATTCACCATCGCTTGGTAAAAATTCAGCTATCGGAATCATTTAAATGAGCCCATTGATGGGTCTCCCCTTGCAGCGCATTGCTAGTGTCTTCACATAAGAGCGTTAACATCTCTACGAACAACACGTGACATTGTCACCATATGGATCGACTGTCCAACAGAATTCTCTTTAAGTGTTGTCAACTTTCCTCACAAGTGGATCCCCCATTTGAAATCTTCTCAACCGTTGGTATCCACTTCTTCTGATACAGAAGTTGCTAAAAGTTTCAATTCATTTACAAATGGACCCCTGTTCGGCCCTTCATTGATGGGTTTAGAACAACATTCACATTTTATTCTGAACAACTGTTGAAGGAACGTGCGGTTAAACTGCACCTAAGGCCCTTTCATTTATGCAACATTTCACTATTATATGTGATGGTTGATTCCCACTATTATAACTTTTCTCCGACGAGCCAAGAAAAATTTTACCCCAAATATTTCACTTCCAGTTAACCACACTCTGCCATATGCCCAAGTCTTTGGATAAATTATCTTTGTTGGGTAACACACACAATTACTGCATTTCTAGAACTCCTACTTATGACTCTTTTCAATTTTCCATTTAACCCTCTCCCAAGCGTACTACGTTGGGTGAGTCTAATTTTGAAATCACATTTTGACTATAACAACACTTGGAAATCATAGGCTATGTCTTAGCCGTCCTTACAGTCCTGGCATCTCGTGCCATAATAGGGGTGACCTCGACTACGGTCATCATCCTTGAATATACTTCTTGAGCTCACTAAGCCTTACCTCCTGCTATTCACCCAACGACCCTCATCTGCCATACTTTCTGTTCGATCACATCCAAACACAAATAAGATTTACTAATATATTCGTGATAGCAGGAGAACAAAATCTCACCAAAGAAATCAATAATCCTAAACATAGGGTTCTATATCAAAGAAAGCTACGTTGGAAGCATAATAAGCCGCACAAATTCTAAAAGACACTAGAACCTGATGCTCTGAAACCACCTATAACATCCCGCCTAAATAAATACCGGGCGATCAGACCTTTATTAAATTAACAACAAGGTGAACGGTTGGTTCATTCTCCGCATCACTGTCGTAAAATAATATTTCCAATTTGAACACCCTAAATAATTAAGCTAAGTGAAAAAATAATTTAAAGTCTTATTTTAATTTTTATTAAATTCCAATATGAAAACCTTTATTAATAACCAACAGTTTAAGAATCACATAAATACTAAGGATGGTGATTAATACACAGGAATTAAACCATCTCGATAATCCAAACCAAGTTTAAGAACCATAAATGAAATCATCCAAACAATAGTTAACTCCTAAGGAGTACTGAATACTGGAACTACAATTGCGCATAAATATCTGACAAATCCAAACGGAATAGGAATTCGGGCGACACATGCCCTAACTAAGAATATCTAAAGTAAGACCATAATCAATGATGAGGTCGTCTAAAGCAAAGGCCTGCAACTCCCACATAAGCTGTAGCTTGTCCAGTCCAAAGAATCTAGGCATGACGCCCCTGTGGGTGGGCACCTGTAATACATACATATATATACAAGAGGAAGAGAAATAAGAGGAAATGGGTCAAAACCCGAGTGTAAAAGAGTTTTAAAAATAGTTTAGCAAGTATTTAAAATACTTATTGGCTAATATAGCCACCATGTTAGTGCGCGACACTCTCTTGAGAAATTTTCACCTCTCATCTAGTGTGCACGCCTACCGTATTACTGATCACATAAGTCTATCTAGCTTATCCTCCCATAAAGTTCTATCTCGAGAAATACTAAGGCCATACTATTTAGTTTTAGAAAACCATTCTCTTCCATATTCTTAAGTTACTTAGAACCACTTAGTTACCGTTACAAAATTCGCGAACACTTGTTATAAAGCTGAAGAATTTATTTATTACTTAACTACTTATATACTAAGTAGAAAGTTTCCATATATAAGCGCACATATATATATATATATATATATATATATATATATATATATATATATATATATATATCGGCACCTCACATAAATCTATGGTGCTGGCATACTCTGCTATCAAGTCCCCGTTTCACTCATACTAAGGCAAATACTAGTTCGAAATCACTCTCGAACTGCACTAACACAATACACATACAAATGGAGGCGAACCGTAGTTCCGAATCCTAAGAGGTCAGCACATACCCTCACGTTTCTTAGAGCATCTGACTATTATTTTCAGATAGCCAGTATCTGGAATACTATCTTCTAGGTACGAGTCAATATCCCCCATAAAGGTCCAATCAAGATAAGATAGTCCCAACGCGGCAACCTCCATGATAGCAAGTAGCCCGGGTATGATTTTTACACAGATGCATAATATGTGCATAGTCACATAGTCATATATATAAATATTCATTTTTCCAAATTAGGTGTGCCCATGACCCATAATTATAATTATTCGTTCTTAGTACAAATTACTCAATTATCTCGCATAACGGATTTGTCTCCTTTATTCTCATTTGTAATTTATTTCATACTTACTTCTCATCTCTCGAAGTATTCTCTCTCACCAAGTATAATTTCAACAGGTATACCCTCACTTACCTTCTAGTATAAATCTTTCAGGAGTCTCAATCTTTTAGTAAACGTACGCATAATTTCCATTTTATGAATAACTCCCCGTTAACCCACAATTTCATCCCGTATTAATTTCACTCAACGGAGTCTACTTAGACCCTATTGGTCATCTTCATAACCCATTATACTATTTAAAAGATGTTCAAGGGTTCCCACTTATTTTATCCGAATTAAACAAAAAGGGGAAAAACATGAAGTTTTCCAGGAGGAATTGATCGATCGAGGAATGGGGTCGATCAATCGATCGTCGATTGATCGATGCTCTTGGTCGATTGATCGATCAAGAAGTTCTTGCCATGTTTTCTGCAATTTTCAAACTACGGGTTCAAGCATTCTAACCCCTCCAAACCTCTATAATTTCATCCCAAACTCCCAACCAAGTTATCCAAATGTATAAGCAATGTATATAAACAAGTTTTAACGTAACAACATCAATAAATCCTCAATGAATCAATCAAAAAGGGGTTTAATCTCATATTTATTTATAAAACCAAATTTTTCATGAATAATCACAAACCTCTATTTTAATCCAGATTTTCTTCCCAAATATCATAATAAATTCGTGGGTAATCCTCTACATATGATCACGATTTCAGACTATATGGATTCTCCATACAACACATATAAATTCTCTTCCAAAACATATAATTCTTCAATTAAAACATATGATTTTCATTCCTAGACTAATATGGAAGGAATACAACCTAGAAATCAGCAAGATAGATACTTGCGTGGGATTCAAGGGTCTGATTTTTTGATGAAAAATATATGGCTGCGTTCCTCCTCGTGCGATCTACATTTTGGTGGTGGTGGTGGTGCAATCGGGCGAGTTCTTAGCTTTGGATTGCTTGAAAACTCTTCACCTTCTTCTCTAATATCTTCAACTTCTTCTCTAATGATTGGGCTTAGGTTTTGTGTTTGTTAATCCTATGAGACAACTCCAAATGGCTAATATATAGTAAGAAAATTCGTGGGTTTAATTATCCAAAAATACAAAATGTCTATAATACCCACCCGGAATGTCAATTATGCGTAAAAACGCCCCGAGATCCAAACTAACCCCCGGGTATAATTTTCTGACTATCTCGACCCTTACGGACACTTTGGCGCACTCGAAATGACCATACGGTCGACTTATAACATATTCACTTTTATAATAATAATTTAGTCCTGACACGACACAGACGCGTCCCGACTTAAATTTTCATAATTGCCATTTTATTCACTCGTGACAATGTTAATAAAATAAATCTAATGTATTACTTTAATCATCTAGTAATATTCAAAAAATTCCCAATAATTACTAATTCACATCACGCTAGTAAATATTAAAATAATTTCCGGATTAATATTAAATTAATATCTCAAATTAAATTTAATACGGGGTATTACAATATGCTCATGCGACCTTTAAATGGACCTAGACCTTTGATGGTCATGGGGATTTGATATCTCGACCTTCTTCGTTTGACCTGACGGTCTTAGTCTTTATAACTTCCTTGAGATGTGTGACTGATATCCAATATAGTGAAACCCTGTCGAAGAAAAGTGTAAAAAAATGAGTAAAACTTTAGCTTTTCATCAATATTTGTTTGAGGGAGTATGCGATTTGCTTTTCTAGCCTAATTGTAGCCTTGTAGTAATTAGAAAAACATAAAATAACAAAATATCACTTAAAACATCTTCTAGGTTGAAGCCACTTTTGTGCTCAGTTCTTGGCCATGGATTGTGTGAATCTTCTCAGCATCCCTTGCCTGACTAGCCTCATAATCTAATTCTTTAGGCTGAGGTTGTCATTGGTCGTGTGGCCATTGTCATTTTGGAATTCACACA
The DNA here is from genome assembly GCA_949130495.1 of Sambucus nigra. Taxonomy (NCBI): domain Eukaryota; kingdom Viridiplantae; phylum Streptophyta; class Magnoliopsida; order Dipsacales; family Adoxaceae; genus Sambucus; species Sambucus nigra. Next base: position 43,603,263 of record OX422221.1, read on the forward strand.
ACTTTATTTTATCTATCCTTCCAGCAAGATTTTTTTCTTCTCGGACATTTGATGAATTTTCTATCCTTGACACGAAGACAAATATTCTCCAGCTCACAGTTGGGAGGAGTGAATTATTTATATATTCTCTTCGAGTGAGCCTGATGTTTCATCTTTCGCGACCTTCTCTTTTGCGGCCTCGACTTTCGTCCTTTTCTATTTAGAGTCCTCATCCTTTATTATGTTGGTAAAGGCTGTGGACCTAGCATCAAAATTCTTTAGTCGAGGAGATTGATCTGGTCTTGGAGAGTTGCAAGTCCCTTGTAGAAATGGTTGATGCATTCCATGAGGGGTGAGATATCATCGATTTATTGATTTCTCGAGCTGCCTTTTATGTTCTCTTCTATTTAAATCATTATTTCGTAGAAAATCTTTCTTTTCTTTCATACGAAGAAAAAGAATGAGAGATCCAAGGGTTACAGAAAAAGTACAACCATAATATTGAGTAGAGTAACATTAGGCATTTGCCTTTCCCACTAAGGTCGTGAGCTTTATGCCAACTATGCAAAGGTCATGGTTGTTATTATTCATAAGGACTTTTCCATTGTGATTAACATTATCAAAAATGGTTTTCTCATAAGGTGGTTTCATTTTCAAGACAAATTCCTAAATACACGCCTTGGACGGAGCGATTATATGATAACTGAAAAAGTTAGTAAATTATCCTAACCTATCTCGGGTGATTTTAATAACCATTTAAGTCAAAGCCTTGGTGGATTTTACCAACGGAATTATAGTTGTTTTAATTATTAGACCTAAACTTATGCATATTAATCTCTCTCAAAGATCATAAAACATGTTTGGGGGGGGGGGGGGGGTCAAGCATTTTTTGGCATCTTAGGTCTATAAGAAATATATTCTTTATAAGTCAAAGATGACCAAATTAGAGGGTTTGACATAAGCTTTGGCACTGAGGCAGCAACATGTGCATAATAATATGAAAAACCGCAGACTTCTAGATAGTTTGAGAGAGCAATTTGAGACTGTAGCCTAAATTTTGCCCAAATATGATTTTCCACCCCAACAATTAGGCTTAAGAGCCTTTGGAGTGTTGAACAAGGCATACTAAGTCCTTATGTGGAAATAAACATAATTTTAGCAGCAATTACCTAATATATAGGTTGTAACATGATAAATTACCAGAAAATGGCAAATTCAGTAAATGCTCTCATCCCCAATTCCCAATTCTTACAAGTTCATGGCCTGTTCAACAATTCAGGAAGATTTGTACATATGAAGATCCTTGGGAAATATGGACCTATCCAAAAAATGCCAAATTAGGCCTCGAAAAAAAGATCTAAAAAGTAAAAGAAGAGGGAAAAAGAGAGGTAAAAGGAGAGAACCATAAAATTTAGAGTGGTTATGTCATTGAAAAAAGCCAATATCCATTTTGGGTCTCGTTCTCGTTAGATATATGTTATAAATACATTACTTAGGCCTTTAAGGAATACAAGTAGAGAGTATAAGGTTAATAGATGAATATTACATACTTTTCTATAGTAGAACTCTTGGCCTTATAATGTCATCTAGTACAAGGCCGCGGCTATGAAGTGTTGACGTTATCAAAGAAGTTGATCGTAGTAAATCTAATTTATAGAGAAAAGTTGCAGTTAATTGGGATGAGTTTGTCTACTTTGTTATCTCTTGTCAAATGAGGAATGAACACCTATATTTATAGGATCCGACTAGGAGCCTCACATGCATTGTTCATGTAGCTTGTGGACAAGAGGGAATCTTTCTTGAAGGTGGACAATTGGAAATCCCTAGGCTGAGGTGTAAATTCCACAACCTCTGCTATAAAGATGAATGACGAGGAGTAGAGTCCGCAACCTATGTTATTAAGATTAAATTGAGGAGTAGAGTTTGTGAACTGATAATGTATCAGGCTAAGGCCTTTTATAGGACCTTGAGTATATCTTCATATGCTTAGGCATACTTCCAAGATTCGTGTCCATTAGGCATTAGACGACATATTTTAGGCACAACACGGGACAATGATAACTCAGATGGAATCGGTACCAGTAAATCGGTCCTAGAAATTGAATACAGTGCAAACAATATGCTTATCTCCGGCTTTAAGATCAATATGATTCCTCTTTAGGATGGAAATGACTTCAAAGACAAAGTGAGTCATGAACACAACCTGTATGGGAATGCCAACATGATTTAGATGCTCAAGAAGATGTACTTCATGCCTGGAATGGGGTTGTGTTGTCGACAACAAAGAATTCTTAAGCTGATTATTATGATGAAATCTTATCCTCTGCATGCTTTGGTATATCAATCATCTCCGACTGAGCTTATGGCTCTCCGTTAGCCATACTGAAAAAGGTGTTAAAAAGAAAGGAAGTAATTTCCAGGGACTCTCTGAATTGATGTTTCATCAAAGAGGGGAAATACTTCCCTTATTGTGGTTTTTAGGAGCCATGGTATGACACAATAAAAAAGAAGATGAAGAATGTTTTTGAAATCTTCTTTGAAGACAAGTTCACTTGGAATGAAGGACCCAATCATGAAATGAAGCCCTTAACCATCAAGCTTTCTGACTCAATCTCTTTCAATGCAAAAATCACCGACAGTGGCGAATAATTTATTCTCGTTGAGATGGGTATAAACCCTTTCATGATCCATGATGAGTTTGAACCGCCCGACCCTTACTAAAAGACATCTCCTTCTAATAAGCCTCTCCTCAACTGGAAAATCCTCATAGCCAATCAAACTCTTTCAACCCAAAAACCTACTATTTATTATCTAGAAAATGATTTTTTTTTTATCTTTTTCTTGTTGCGAATGTAAACGATGCCTCCTTCGATGAGGTCCTTAATGTTGTTTTCCCTCAAAATGTTATAATGAAATGAATGAATATTTTGAGTATTTTTTTCTGCCTTATATTAATTTCATTAATTTTAAATAAAACAATTGATAAAGCTCATCTATTAAATGAATAATTCTTAACCGATCTTAATAAGGAGAAAAATAAAATAACATAACCTCGTTCAGACTAGTGATGATGGGAGCATTGTTATTCATCTTGGTTCTAGTAGAACTTCACATGAGATTAGGATAGGGTCAACTCTTGACGAGCATGAGCGGTCGCAATTAAAAGAACTTGTGATAGAGTTCATAGACGTTTTCACATGGTCTTACAATGAAATTCCTAGTATCGTCCTAGGAATCGTATAACACAAAATTCCTACATATACAGAATGCAAACCTGTCAAGCAGAAGATGAGAAAACTTCAGTTCTAGTGGTTCCTCAAAGTGAAATATAAAGTGTCCAATTAATTGAATGTAGACTTCATCTATGAAGACGAGTATCCAACTTGGTTTTCCAACATTATTCATGTGCCGAAATTGGGAATAAAGGCCCTTTGTGCATTGAATATAAGGATTTAAACAAAGCTTCTCAGAAAGATGATTACCTTTTTCCCAACATTAACATGATCATTGATAACAAAACTAACCATTTCCTCAAGTCACTTTTCGATTGATTCCCGGGGTACAATCAGATCAAGATGTATTCAAATCACTAAGAGAATACTGCTTTTACCAGCGTGTGGGGTATTTTTGCTATACTGTCATTCCTATTGATCTACAAAATGTCGGGGCTAGCTATTAAGCAGTATCCACAACTATATTGCATGCTTTCATCCATAAATAGGTCGAAGTATATGTTGGAAATAAAATCATCAAGTCTAAAACTAGAGAAGGTCACATCTCTAGGTTGAGGAATTTTTTTGAATGAATATGTCAATACCAAATGCATCTAAACTCGCAAAAGTGCATCTTTGGTGCCACAAAGGGCACACTGCTTGTCTTTATAGTCACTGAAGAGGGATCGAAGTAGACCCTATTAAAGAAATTCTCAAAATATCACCTCCTATGACTAAAAAAGTGGTTCGTGGTTTACTATGAAAGCTCCAATACATCAGTTAATTTATCAGTCAGCTCACCTCCATATGAGAGCCCATATTCAAGATCCTCATAAACGATTCAACCAAAGTCTAGAATGAGGTGTGTCAAGAAGCCTTTGATAAAATCAAGTGATATCTTACCTAACTATCCATGCTCATGCCACCATACCCTGGTTACCCTTTTCTCTTGTACCTAACGGTCACCGGCTCTACGACTGGGATATGTTAGCTGAATATGGTAGAAAGTCATGCCTTGTTAAGATGCATGTCCCATTTGCTATTGTTTCTATCTCACTTTAGTATCGTATATGTCGAACAAAGGAAAATCAAACGAAGGGTCATCTCTGATTACCTAGTTGATCATCCCATGGAGGAAACTCGAATGTGGATTTTTGAATTCCCAGACAAATATATTCTCTATGCCTCTATGGTCGATATGCCCAAGGGAATAAAAATGGCCTACTTATAAGTTCAGAAATAGTCCATGAAAACTCACTGCTACCACACCGAGCTCATAGTGAAAGAATATTAAGACAAATTAGGATTGCGGTATTATGACATTTGATGAATCCTTAATCCTGGTCGTTATCCTCAAGGTGTTGATAAGAAAAATCGTATTACCCGTTGTAAAATCACAACTCAATACATCATTTATGAAATTTAACTATCCAAGAGAAATGTCGATGGCATCTATTTTTGAATACATAGTTGAGGATGACACTAAGGAGATAATGCAAAAAATCCATGGTAAGTAATGTGGGCCCCACATGTACGAGCATATGATTCTTAAGAAGATTTTTCGACAAAGATATTATTAGACTATGCTCCATAACTACACTGCCTACGTCAAAACATTACTCAAATTCTAATAATTCATCAATATCTAACACTTACCTCCTCGGGATTTATAGAACATGACCTATCACCGTCCTTCGTCTACTTAGATTATCTACATCATTGGTAAAGTTACTCCCAATGAATAAAATGTGCATAAATTTATCTTGGACGCCATTGATTATTTCACTAAATGGGTTGCAGCAGAATCATATACGTTGTTGAATGCGAAGAAATTAGCCAAGTTCGTTTGAAAGAATATTAGTTATCGCTACGGAGTCCTTCATTAGTTGGTATTAGACAATGACCTCCATTTCAAAAAAGAATTCACAAAAGTGGTTGAATAATGTGGGATCCAATGACACAAATATTTTCCTTACAGACTACAAAACAATGGGACTATTGAAACTTCTAACAAGAGTATGAAATCCATAAAGATGAGTGAGAGTTGTAAAGACTGGATTGATTGGATCCTCTATGCCCTCTGGGCAACCACGCATCCGTCAGAACACCCATTGGGTCCACCCTATATTCCTTAGTCTACAACACGGAGGCAGTCCTGCATGTTGAAGTTGAATTACCTTCCCTTTGATTTATTCTCGAAAGTCAAGTAGGGGAAGTTAATTGAAAGTAAAGTTTTTATGATAAGCTTGCACTCTTGGATGAAAACAAACTAAAGTCATTGTACCACATACAAGGGTATCACCGTCACATTGTATGATCCATCAATAAGAAAGTCAAAGACCACGATTTATGAGAAGGCGAACTCACCCTTAAAAAAGTTATAGAACACATCTGGACCCAAAAGCATAATTCAAGCACAATTAAGTGGTCCATATCTCTTGAAGAAAATCTTGCCATGTGTCGTTACTATCCTTACAGACCTCGATGGAGAAAATATGTCACGCCTAGTCAATTTAGACCAGCTCAAGAAATTTTACCCTTTAACTGACTCTCGTCGCGTTAAAAATTTTTCACCTCCACTATATTCTTAAAAAAAATTCTTTTTTTCTCCCTTCACAAGAACTGCATAGTACCCAATCCTCTAAAAAACCTTTCAAAATTCATAATTATTTTATCACTATAGAGGTATGTAGGCTACCCATAAAGTGAATTTTGATGCGATGTGTTCTCTCATAAAATGCTATTCTTTTATCCCATAAAGAGACACTAGTATTTTTCATAATTCCAATTGATAAAAAAGAGTATGTTTGCCTTAACGATTAATATAAATGGTTCAATCATAAGAAATTCTTCTAAATGCACAATAAGATACGATAAGATCATCATTTATTAACACACGTTTATTACAAACGTAGTTTTTACATGAATTGCCAATAGTAAGGAATCCCAAACACCTAAGATCCATACCTACCATATAAAACCCACAAAAACCAATCCATAAAACACTAACACCTAAACCAACACTTTAAATCTTCACAACAAAACTTCCATAACTATTAGAAGGCCCTGCCTCATCGTCATCATTATCATAACCGTTGTTATCTTCTAGGGGTCCCCAGTAATCTTCATTATAAATGTGAATCATTATGATCTAAATGAAGTGCTATACTTAGAAAAGTTTTTATGGGAACACAACACCATCTTTCACAACCTTCGCTATCACAATCCACCTCAACCTAATCTCATCAGCCCAAATTTTTAGAACCCATTCCTACCATAACCACCTCAGGTAATCCCTTAATACCATCGCAAATTTCCTTACGGACTGGTTTAAATGTAAACATGACCTACAATGCTTTCACAAATCCCCTAAAGTCATCATCGGTTATTCGATCAAGTACTCTACAGGGTAAAAATGGCTTATTCGCGGATGGACAATCTGGTTCGAGACAACTTGACGTAAAAGTCGCTATGGAAGATAAAAAAAGGCTCAAAAGACAAGCATAAATATAGTCATCCAGTTGCAAGAAAACCCGTAGTTCGCCCTACCAAGGCATATACCAAGATAGGAAAATAGCTCTATTCGACAAGAGTTAGTCATTCCAATTGTCCACAGACTGGCCAAAACTTGAACGAGATCGAATGAAGAAATAGGGAATACCGGTCAGAGGATATTCGACAGGTGAAACTAGATGAAGCCTATTCGGTAGCCACATATACAACAACACTGGATTACCTTTCAAGAAGGAAGAGTAGTTCTCCTTCCAATCATCAAGATCATTCAATGTCTCTACCATGATAATGACAGTAGGGTTGCAACAATAGCCCATTCACAACACTATAGCAGCTACTTACGAGTCAAAATTTAAACTACTCGTCACTAGAAGCATTTTAGTCCTTCTCGTACATAGATTCTAACACTTCATGAAGATTGATAACGCCCCCATGCACCTTGGTCAAGTAGCGAACGAGGAAATATGCATTAATTCAGTCAAAACTACATGGGGAGAACGGAAAAATTCGAGCATAGTCGCAACGACTACAGGCTCAACACCCAACATGCAGGAGAATTATTCATAAGTTGGACAAACCTTGTCTAACCCAAAGAGAAACATATGATCCTCATGGTACTAAATTTGTAAATTCGCTTGCAATAGACCCCAATTGACTCATTAGTTTCATGACAAAGGGGAGGGGCACAAGTTGAAGTCATCGTAATTGACATTGTATAATCTCATAGCCTCCAAGCATTTGAGATTCATCAAATATTTTTTTGTCATAGGAAAGGACATTAGAGAAGAATGGAACTCTATGCTAGAAAGAACATAAAGAATTAAGGGGTGATTCAAATGCTTACCTTACTCCTTATTTATACTAAAATTCCTCCATAAAATGACAAAAATGTTGAACAAGAAACAATAATGAATGAATCCAAGTACTAATAATGCAAAAAGATTGAAATAAAAGGCTGAAACGTAATTGTACGTGAGCAAGTGTGCTGATTGGAAGGCCTAGGGGTCTGTCGGTCGACACCCCTATTTTGGGAAGATTCCCATTTCCATTTTTGTTTCTCATTTCCAAATAAGCCTCCCTCGAAGTTAACTTTTAAACAAAGAGTTTCCCTTGAATTTATTTAGTTAAACATTCAAAACATATTGAAAGTTTTCAAAAATATATTTCCTTACTTTTATTTCAAATAAAACCATCAATGGAAAATTAAATTGCATATAGAATTAATCATTAACTCAAGGTAATTAAAATTTAAAATGTATAATTTTATATATATTTTTTGCTTTTTACATTTTTCATGTACATCAAAAGAAACAAAAAAGAAGAAATATAAATTTTTTTAGGGCGTATCTTAGACTCTCTAAAAACCTAGCCTAACACCACTACTTATAACGAACGCGTCTACCACAATGACAGGGAGACGACCCCACTTTCGAAGCTCGTTCCTACAGAACGATCATCAATAGTCATCGGAGGAGAAACACATGATTAATTTGTCATACCTACATACTCATCCATGGAAGCCATCAAGTCTCAGATGTTGTGCGACCCGAACATTCACACAACCATTGCCTAGATCAAATCAGTTACATTTTGAATCGCAAAAAATAAAAGCACATAAATTCAAATGCAAGAATCAAATAGAAGGAATAACCCATACCTCCAACTAGATGTCTGCCTCTAGAAAGGGAGGAAAATACTCTAGCACTGCTAGTAATTTGTGAGGAACCTGAATGGGACGCCCCTAGATGAACATATTACGAGGGAAATGGATAGTATCGAAGTGGGGGAACCTCCGCGACATCTATGCCACCACCAAATGCCTGAGCAAAAGACCCTGGCAAGCTAATACCACCCCCTGCCTCCGTCTTTAGGGGAGGAGAACTACCCACGTTATAGATTGGCACCGACATCAACCAACTCACCACAAAATCCAGGTAGTCATGTGATGCAACCATGTTCCTATAGAGGGAGTAATGTCCCCCCTCCATCACAATCTCCAGCTCCCCCTTCGGCATCTTCTTTGAATCCCTCATGTAAGAGGTAGGGATTGCCACAGGGATCTCGACCTCACTTTCCATCACTTGATGCACCACCCTTTCACCTAGATACCAACTATATTTGAACTCATGGGACAACAACTGTCGCATCTGAGCATGGTTACCATAGGCTCCCATCTCTTCCAAGATCCTACCCTAAGGATCGAATGACACCTGTCCAAATAAATTCAGTAATTTAACATGTAATTAAAAAAATATAAAAATTACAAAAAATACGAAAGATAAAAAAATACAATAAATTTTAACCTGGTCGCTCGTGAGTGAGTTCAACATGGCTCTCAAATTTCCAAGGGTCGAGGGTCCTTCGAGGACCTGTTACCCTTCTTCCATCTCATTATCCTTGGTTACGCATCAGCCTCTTCCATCAACAAAGGCATCAATAGGATGTTGCACGCGATCACCTCGTAGAACCATGCCTAAGAGAGAAACAAAGAAAATTCAAGAAAATTTCCAAAAAATACATATATATTCAGAAAAGGTAAAAGTAATAATTAAACGAATTAATAATAAATAACACATCTAGGGAGTTCATCATCAAATTAAAGAATCCAAATAGACATGCAAAGAGGTCAACATAAAGCTACCCCAATCAAAATAGTTTATTTGAGAAATAAACCAGAGGAAAGACATGAGCAATAAATGGACATTATCCCCACTCTTGGCCATCAAAACACCCTTAGCAGGAGCATAATAAATAATCAGGCAACCTATCGCAGCTGCTGACCGTCACTCACATTAACCATGCTCTTCATCAAATTCTCCTTCACTAAAATTCTCCTTTAATAAGGACACCTTCAAGGACTCCTTGAGCTTACCCATCCAATAGGCCTCAACGCGTACCAAATCGCAACACCAGTCAGGCATAGGGAACGGTTCACCATGATCTAATCCCTCCACGCGAAAGCCCCAAAATCTGATGTATGTTAATAGTCATGATCGTCATATCATCCACAACAAAATGGAAGGTGTGAATGGTATCCCACCATCCCTCTCCGAGAGCACACAACACCTTTATCGATCGAGAAGTAATATCTAGTGTCCTTGTCGAATAGTCAAATCCTAAAATGTCCACCATAAGACTCACCTCCTCTTGATGTTTGTCCCAGGCAGCTTTCAACCGCGTTAAGCCCCGGGTGAGAACATTATTGAAAGAAACGTATATTTGCAAGATAAATTCAATAATGTAAGTTCCTCAAGAAAAAATGACAAATAAATAAGAAAATCAAAATCCAAAATCCAAAAAAAATTAAAAAACAAAATAAATAAGTATCGATAATAAATAAATAAAACAATCACATTGCCCTTAGGGTTTTTCAGCCTAGCCAAGCAATGGGTCTCGGGTTCCCACAATAGGATCCGACCGTCTGCCATGATCTTAGCATCATAGTATGCATTCTCCATCCTCAGTAACATTCCTCTAGGGCTGGTTCACATAATGTTAGCCCAGTCGTCGACATCCGCAATGTTGGCCATTTCTTTGAAAAAACTCAAAAGCACTCGAGAGAATAATTTTTAGAGGCAGGGAGATAAATTATTTTGGTGTAAGAATGAGGTTGCCCTTGCCCCCATATCATAAAGCGATAAAGGTATGTCGACTGTTACCCCCTGTGTCTGCCAGTCGAAAGGGACCCTTGGCAATTTGTAAAATGCCCTGAATCTTTGGGTCTCTATTGGTTGGCACTTGTCAGCTTATGCCTATCGACACCCCCTAAATTTTTGTTACAAAATTCCAAAACAATTACTAAAATGTGCAGAAAAGTCCCAAAAATTCTGAAAAAGTTCAAATTTCATAAAATCTCAAAATTCACAACAATCACATATTTTCCATAAAAAATCATCTAATTTCAAAATTCTCACATATATTTAAAATTCATCAAAAATCCTAAAAAATTCTAAAAATTCTCATAAAGTCCCAAAAATTCAAAATTTTAAGAATTGTACATTTCCCAATAAAAATCATCAAAATAAAAAAAACGCACATACGTTCAAAAATTCCCCTGAAATTAATAAAATTCATAAAATTCTTAAAAAATTAAAAAAATCCCAAAGATAATAAAAAGTCAATTTTGTCAAACATCTACACATTTTCCATAAAAATCATAAAAACCCAAATACACAAGCATTCTCAAAATCATCAAAATATAGAAAAGCTCTTAAAAAATCCATTTTTTTAGAAACTCTCACATCATCACATTATCTTAGTCAAAATTATCAAATCACCCTTCAGGTCCTTGGAATTGACCTTGCCCCTCCCCCCCCCCCCCAAAATCGGCCTTGATCCTCTAAATCAATCGCAATCACCCTCTAGGTCCTCATACTTGATTTTCCCCTCCATAATCTATCGTGATCCTCAGAATTGGTCGAATACACCCCCTAGGTCCTTAAAATTGACATTGGCCCTCAAAATTGATCGTGATCCTTAGAATTGGTTATACATACTCTTTAGATTATCATAGTTGAACCTGACCTTAAAATAATATGTGATAATCTGAATTGGTCCCATACACACTCTAGGTCCTCAAAATTGACCTTGGACCTCAAAATCAACCGTGATCCTCTGAATTGATTGCATACACTCTTTAGGTCCTTAGAATAGACCTTACCCCCATAATCATCCATGATCCTTTGAATTGGATGTATACATCCTCTAGGTCCTCAAAATTGACCTTCGCCCGCAGAATCCCTTGTGATCCTCTGAATCGATCGCATACACCCTTTAGATCTTTATAATTGACCTTAGCCTACAGAATTGACGGCGATCTTCTAAATCAGTTGCATACACTTTTACATCCTTAAATTTGATCGTGATCATCTAAATTGGTCGCATACACTCTTTAAGTCCTCAAAATTTACCGTGGACCTCAAAATCATCTGCGATACCCTTAATTGGTGGCATACACTCTTTAGGTCCTAAGAATTTACCTTAGCCCTCAAAAGTATCTGCGATCTCTTGAATTGGTAACATAGAATTGACCTTTGACCCTAATAATTAGCCTCGACCTGCTGAATCGATCCTAGATACTCAAAACTAGGCATTTATCCTCCAACATAATCGAAACCTATCCTCACCAGTGTTCTAATATAAAGGAACCCAACATTCACATACCTCCTTTAGGGTGTCTATCTTTTAACGACCTTCTTTTATCCTCGGATTTCCTATTGTAGGGATATGTAGACCCCCCATTTTAATACCCCTATACAGCTCTTCACAGGGTCTAAAAAAAGTCCATTCAAACCCTGGACCATTGGTCCTCCTTAGAACCCTAATTGGAGAAAAATGGGATGCTTTTCTAGATACTTTTGACTTTGATTAACTGAACCAAGATTGCTTCAATGAAATTTCTTAGATATTTGAATTCTCTTTCCAATGGTCCCGACCATGTGCGAATCAAACTTACGATTCGTATTTACAACCATTTACTACAAAACCCTAATCGGGGAATAACTGGAAGATTTTCGAGGCCCGTTTGAATTTGATAATCTTTAGGACCTAAACGTATTTTAAAACACTTTCATACATATCTGAAACCTCTTTGCAAGGATCCCATCCATATATAAATTAGACATACGGTTGGCATTTTATGGCCATTTTATAAAAAAAATCCATTTAAGCCTGCCTATAGGCACACCTCCCCCTGCCTACTGGCTACTGAAACATTGCTTGAATCCCGAATCAATAGTGCTAGTAGGTAGTCCAACATTCATGCCTACTCATACCCCGGGTTATCTTGTTCATTTTGACCTTTAGGGTTCCCTATTTATGGAAACCTTTACCTCACCATCCAGGACCTTTAACCTCGTAATTCATGCTAAAACCCTATAATATCATTATAAATAACATTCTCTTACACCCTCTTCAATCACTTCTCACCTCACCACTTACTATCATTTTCCACCATTTACCACTGCACCACCGCGTAAAAATCAGATTCAAAACCTCCAAAAATCATAATTTAAACAACTTATACACCCTTTTTATCCTACTTTTTCAATATAGTGTCATTTCACGTATTTCAGTACTTTTAGTATGTTTTCTTGTTAATTGTTGGCTTTACCACCACTAATAACATTTTTATTATTTAAATGCTTTAAAACTTATTTTCAAAAATCCAAAATAACCCCAACAGAGGGTTTATCCTATAAACCCAACATTAGAGTTTCTCCTCATTTTTATTACACTTTCATCACCTTTTGATATTTTTCCATAAACTAAAAAGAGAAACTCCAATTTCGAATTATGGGATAGACCCAAACTTGCTTCCCTTTTGAACTTCGTGGACTTGGATGCCGATTTCGACTACGTAGGTGTCTTAGGAATATTTTAGGATTCAAACTCTCATTTCACTTATTTCATTTTTGTTCCCACTAATATTCTACGTATATTTTTTTATACACGTCACTGCCATAGTTAGCTTATTTATTTTATCACCTTTTACAAATCCCGTTGACATGTGTATTCACTCATTCATTGTGACTCAAGATCTTCCCCATTGACAATAATTTACTTATTGCTACTTATTTTAACTTTTTTATCCATCCCATTGACATGCTTATTCACTTGTTCATAGTGAGTCACGATCTGATGCATCGCTCACACTATATAGATTTTTACTCATTTGATTACTTTTTAGCAGTCCCGTTGACATGCATATTCACTCTTTCATAGTGAGTCTTGATCTAGTGCATCACTCATATCTTAGCTATATTTATATTTTTCTTTTTTCTTTTAGTTTTACTCCATTTAATGATTCGTTCCTATATTTTCCATGATGTGGAGATGATTATTCTCTCGTTAAACATTCATACACACACGCGCACACACACAGTGTGTGTGTGTGTGTGTGTGTGTGTGTGTGTGTGTGTGTGTGCTAATTTTCATCTAACACACATTATACACATGTTTTAGGACAAAGAGAACATTTTTAGCCCGTAAGAGAGTGAAAGAGAGGAATGGGTGCCTAACAGTAGTTTATTCAATAACATAGTCTTCAATCCCATGATTCATCTAGTTTCACATGCATTAGTAGTCTTCTTTGTGCTATGCTACCGTTTTTCCTTATTTTGAGTAAAATTGGCTAGCGACTCCAATCTTTATACATTCACACACCTTAATATCCTTGGCAACGGCCTCTTCATGTTCTTTTGAAACCCATGAATGCCTCATGAGTGAAAGAGATTTGCCCCTCCTTCTCACTTTAGGGCCGAGATGGTCATACAAATAAAAGCGATCAACAAGAGGGGGATTGAGGCTAACCCATATCAGATAAAAGCGATCAGCAGGGTCTAACCACTAAGTTATTGAATGAGGTACAAAAGCTCACTAGAATGCTCATGGCACTCGACCGCTTCATTTCGAAGTTATTTGAGTGTTGTCGATTGTTTTTTCAACTGCTCAAGAAGGAGAAGGGCCTCACCTGGAATGATGATTGGTCCAAGTCCCTGAAGGAGATCAAATCCTACATCAGAGAACCTCCAATGCTGGCGATCCACGAACAAGGAGATCCCCTTTACCTCACAGTATCAAGCCAATCAATTAGCTCGAGCTTGGTCGTGAAAGAGAGGAAAAATAATTTCCTATTTTCTACACCACCAAGACACTCTTGGATGCTGAAAATGTGACTTACCTCTAAAGAAACTGATTTATGCATTGGTAGAAGCTGAATCTCTACTTTAAAGACCATTCCATCACTATGATTACTTTCCCCCCTTAAAGCTGACCTTTTCGAATGGATGTCAAAGTGGTTGCTAGAGCTTGGCAAGTTCGATATTTACTTCAAACCAAGGATAGCAATCAAAGGGTAACTTTTGGTCGACTTTATCGCAAAATTTATGGGATAAGGGCTTACCAACCAGTATCTATCCGATCAATTAAAGTTGCACAAGCAGGCCCAAGGAAAAATATGGATGTTGTATGCTGATGGCGCCTCCAATTCGAAAGGGTAACGCATGGGAATTGTCCTTGTGACTCCAGAGAATGTTATGATTGAGAAAGGGATCAGACTAGGATTTGACGCCTCCAACAATGACGCTGAGTGTAAGGTACTCATCGTTAGACTTTGTAAAGAACATTTTCTCGGGGCAAGAAGCCTCAATGTTTATTGCGACTCCAAATTAGTGTCCAATCAAGTGAGTGGGGATTTTAATTCTAAAGATGATAGGATGGTAGCCTACCTGACAGTCATACGTGAGCTAGTTAGAAACTTTAAGGAAGTTCACATTCAATAATTTCCCTGATGACACAACAGTCATGCCGATGCTCTAACATCACTAAGCTCAGTAGTGGACTCAGATCTCAGAAGAACCATCAAAGTGGAACTCCTATCTAAGCCTAGTATTGACAAGCCATTAGACTCCGAGAACGTCCTATGCATCGATAAAGGTCCTAGTTAAATGGATAA
Source organism: Sambucus nigra (assembly GCA_949130495.1). Classification (NCBI taxonomy): domain Eukaryota; kingdom Viridiplantae; phylum Streptophyta; class Magnoliopsida; order Dipsacales; family Adoxaceae; genus Sambucus; species Sambucus nigra. The sequence goes on from OX422221.1 coordinate 43,618,422, forward strand.
TATCATTGCAAACTTCTAGAATAAGACATTGCCGACCGAAAAGAAATTATCCCATTAGGTCAGAGTTATAGCTTCATATTTTTACTTAGACCATGGGGGGAAACTATATAGGATATCCTTCACTTGCCCCTACCTCCATTGCGTAAATCTAAAAGATATCAAATAAGTTCTTTATGAACTTTACGATGGAATCTATGAAGTAACGCGGGAGGAAAATCCCTCGCATTCCGAGCAATAAAAAAAAGTCTATTGGTGGCAATATATATAGAAAGATTTAAGTGTTTATGTTAAAAAATATGAGAAGTTCCAGATATTCTCTCCCGTGGTCCATCAACTAACTAACGATCTGAGGCCTTTGACTAGACCCTAGCCATTTGCACAATGGGGGTTAGATATCATGGGATCATTACCTATAACACTTGGAAACTTCAAGTACTTACTAGTCAGCACATACTATTTCATGAAGTGGGTAGAGGCGCAACCAATGGCCAGCATCAGAGACGTCGACATGATAAGATTCATCTAGAGAAACATCATAACATGCTTTGGGGTACCAAGGGCCATCATAACTGATAATAGCACACAATTTGAGAGTGGTCCCTTTTATAATTTCTGCGATGAGCATGGAATCAGGCATCACTTCATCCCAATAGCGAACCCTTAAAGCAACGGTCAAGAAGAAGCCTCTAATAAAATGATGCCTTAAAAGGAGGATATAAAGAGAGAAAGGTTCTTGGGTGGATGAGCTTCCCCATGTTCTCTGAGCATATTGTACCATGCCTAGAAGACCAACCGGGCAAACACCCTCCACAGTTGCCTATGGAATGGAAGATATCATACCACTTGAAGCTTGCCTCCCGACCATCATAACAAGGATAACCTACCAAGGAATGAATGATGACGCCCATCATGTTGAACTTGACTTGGCCAAAGAACGAATAGAGAAAGCCATAATTAAGCTGGCCTTATATCAGAAATAATTGACAAAGAAGTACAATAAGGGGGTTAAGCCGAGCAAGTTCCAAGAAAGAGATTATGTCCCAAGGAAAGTCCTCGACAACGCCCTAAGATCGTCGAATAGAAAGTTAGGGCCCAACTGGGAGGGACCATTCAAAGTGATCAGAGATGATCTTAGGGAGCCGATCACTTCGAAATAATGGAGGGCAGAAAGATACTAAGGGCATAGAATATGGCCAACCTCAATAATTTTTACTTTTAGTCTTCTTATTTCTCAACAACTTAGTTTATGCAAATTTTCATTTCAAACTCTTGTTGCTCGCAGTTTGTTGTTTTTGTTATAAATAAATGAAGGCCATTCTCTCCATATTTTGCACATATCTCTTAAGTTATTTAGTTGATTTACATTATTTCCTTAGTAACAGGCTCACAATTTTCATTTAATCTTTTAAAGATACCAATCAGGGAATCAGACTTTAACTTAATTATAAGGGCTATTTTACTTTTTACAATTAAAATTAAAATCCTCGGGTCCTTATCATAATAAACACATGTGACCTCACGACCTATCCAGGAAAGATAAAAGCCATGTGGGGGATCCCTAGGTAATAAACCAACTTTGCTTGGTCGACTAAAATCCTAAACGGGTGGATTGCACATAGACCATGTGAATTTTTGCCATTGTTTTTTCTAGGCCTAAGGGAGTGTGACGGCATGACCTAAGAGGTAAGAAAGGTGGAATAACATATGCAAGGCATAATGGACTAGAAAAATGCATAAGAATTAGTATTAAATTGATTCATTCAGAAAAGCCCAATTATAAAAGTACCAAGTACATAATAATTACAAAGGGCATAAAGATCTACTACAGTTTATGGTCGACGAGGAAAAAATTATTCAATGTTCTTCCTCCGATCATCGTCGGGGTGTAATACCCCGTATTTTTATGACTTTTAATTTTGGGGATTTATTAAATTTAATTAGAGATATTAATTTAATATTATCAGGAAAATCATTTAGATACTTACTAGCGTGAAGAGAGTTAGTAATTATTTTGTTGTAAGTTACTTTATGGTAAAGTAAGTGGTTTAATTAAATTTAGTAAAATTATCACAAGAATCCAATTTGATAATTTTGGAAATTTATCGGGACGCGCTTGTGTCGTGTCGGGATTAAATTTGAACTATGAAAAGTGAACAAATTATAAGTCACCCGTATGGTCATTTTGAGTGCGTCAATTTGTCCGGAAGGGTTGAGATAGTCAAAATAATGTACTCGGGTGTTTAGTTTGGGTCTCTGGGCGTTTTTAGGCCTATTTAACACCCCGGGAGGGCGTTTTGGGCATTTTACATTTTTAGGCATGAAAACCCACGAAAATTCTAAGAGTATATCATATGGTAGGAGTCATCTTCTAGAGTTAGAATAACCTTAAACCAAAGACGGCCATTGGAGAGGAAAAGGAGAAGCTTTCCAAGGAGTTCTAGGCCAAGAACTCCACCGTTTGCACCGCCGTCGCCGCCAAACTCTAGATCGCGCAACGAGGATCACAACCACACCAATCTCTCCACAAATCTGAACCAAGAATTCCCAGGCAAGTATCTATCTTTCTCTATTTCAGTTAATGCTCCAATAATATTAGCCTAGGATTGATTAGGACTAGTTTTTGTGAAAAAAAAAACTTATTTTGGAGACTTGAATTCTCATGATGTGTAAGTAATAGATGTATTATGGAAATCCAATTTACATGTAGAGGTAGAACCACAAAATTGCAGTAAATTAGGAGTATGAAATCTCGGAAAAGAATGATAAGAAATTAAACAAAGGAAATATTAGGGTTTTTAATATTTTTATGGATTATGCCCCTTTTAATTCATTATTCATGATGAAAATCCGCATGCATGACGTAGAATACTACTTATTTGAGGATAGAACACTTGTAGTATAAATTGTTGGGAGTTTGGTAGTCAAACATATTGGTTTGGATGATTTTGGAAGAAGAAACATGTAACTGGGAATTCTGGAGGTTGGTCATACCTGCTTGATCGATCGATCGACCTAAGATCATCGATGGATCAATCGATCGAACCCCTGCCATAGATCGATCGACCCCTCTTGGAAGACTTATACTTTCCTTTTTAAATGATTAATTTCAATTTAAGTGAGTAGTAATCTTTGGACATTTCTATTGAAACATTTTGGGATGTAAATGTTGATGTAAAAAATTAGATTGTATCTAATTATTTAATCACAAATAAATAAAATGAGACAAAGAACTTTTAAAGTGGTTCAACCTTATAAGAATGGCCTACGTCCACTATTTTTGTTATTGCTGACTCTTTGGGAATTCTCGATTATAAGTTTTCTCAAGAAATTCCGGTCCCCTTACAATGAGGGTAATACAATGTATTTATAGCCCTGAGGCTGTAATGTGGAAGCGTAATACATTAAATGTTATACATGTGAAAGGGTGATGTATTAAATGCCCCTTAAGTGTATACATCTGAATGATAAGCATTTAATGAACAGTCAAACTGTTGGTTATCCTGCTATTAATGCTTTGTTCGAGGTGTAGCTCGGACCGCCTATGCTGCTCGGACCGCCTAAGTTCCTCGGTACTCAAAAGTTCTTCAGAGAGTTCTTGTAAGTCGGAGCATCTGAGTTGGTCGGGGAAGCAGTGTTCCTCATTGTAGCATGGTTCCTCGGAGCGTCTGAGTTCCTCGGAAGTGTTTGTTGTTGCCATGTAGATTGCCACGTGTCTTCACCCAATTGAGTCATGTCAGCAGACTAAATTTGGTATCAACAGAAGCCCCCAATGTTTCATAGTTCAAAATTTAAGGAGTGTGGAACATTCTTTCTCGATGTATGGCAGTTTTAAATGGTTATCCTGAAATTTAGGAGTGTTTCCTTTGTATTTATTTTTCCTTCCAAATTTGTAGAATCAGGCTTTTTTGAATTTTTATAACCGCCTCGATCTCCGCGTACTTTTTGTCCTTCTAGCCGCCGGTAGCGTAATCGTTTATTTTTGTAATCATTAACTTTACCGTTTCCCAAGGAAAAGTATTTAAACGCTGCAGAAAATCCCATCGTCTTCTACGTTTTTAAAATTTGTATCTTCGAGTTTTCCATCGTTTCTTTCTCTCCTGTGCATTCATCTCTTCCATCGTTCGTTGTCAACAGATCCATTCTTTTTCTGTAAGATCTTCTTCCTTCTTCTTTCTTTCCTTTATTCATCATAGTTTACCTTGTTGAATCTCTTGATAAATTTCGTTCTGATTTTTCTATTCCTTCATGGGTTGTTCTGGAGGAACTTTCTAAACCTTCTGATTATTTCCGTTTGGCTGAGGGACATTGGTTCCCCAGTCTCTTTGTTGCTGAGTGTGGATTTTCTTTTCCCCCAAACCCTCTATGTATGGAATTCTGTCAATACTTTGACGTGGTTCCTGCAAGAATAGCCCCCAATACATGGAGAATAGTTAATGGGGTTCATAGACTAAATCAAATTCATGGAACTCGCATAGGAATTCCAGAAATCATGTTTTGTTATAGATGGGTTGTTGGTGATAATACTTTTTATTTAAAAACTAGATTTTTAAATAGGGCTTTAGTGGTCAATCTCCCGGATGCCAATAGGGATTATTTTGAGCACGGGGTTGTTATAAAAAATTGGCAACATGCTCCTTTATCTGGAGATGAAGTGTATCAGGGTCCCAGATGCCCTCCCTATGGAAATGGGATAGGTTATTTTTATTTCATTTTATTTATTTTGATATTATGCTTCCTTTATGTTTGATAAAATGTGCCACTGATATTTTAATGTTAATTTATTTGCAGTTGACAACAAAAGAAAGTGTCCAAAAGAGGTAGACGTTAATATAAGGCACTTAAAACTTATCTGGAGTTTGCATCAGACTGTTGTCGACGAGCATATTAGGTCAGCTTCATATCTTCTTCAGTACAAGAGTTACACAACTTCTTTTACTGCTCGTCCAGTGATAAGCGACGCAGAACCAGTACCAGCTTCTACCAGTTCTTCGCCTGAGTCACACGTTCCTTTAAGTGAAAGGATGAAGAAAAGAAGACCTCCCACCCTTTTCAAGAAACATGCCTCTGGTGCTGGAGAGGCAAAAGGAAGTAAACATGATGTCCCAGAAGGGACAAAGAAAATTGATGCAGCCCCTCCGGCTGCTCCTGTGAAGGTTGTCCAGAAGCCCCCAATGGCCTCAAGCAAGGCTGCTGCTCCAGGAGAGGTGATTATCATATCACCGACCAAGAGTTCTTCCTTGGTCGAAACTATTCATGTTCCTCCGAGGAGGCTGAAGAAGAGCTCCTCGATCAATTTGGCTGACACCGTCTCTCAGCCCCCGACTAGTGGAGTTTCCACTTTTGTTCCCCCGAGCTCTGCTATGAGCTCGGTGAAGACTTGGATCATTCTCGAGATCCAAAGTATTGAAGAAAACCTTTCTCGATACATGGTTACCTCATTGGCTGCTCGCCATATTGCTTCTGTAAGTCTTATTGTTTTGAACTTTTCATCTTTCCCTTGTTATATCTGTCTCTGACTTGCTTTCATTTTCTTTTCACAGTTGGTGAGATGTTTTAACACAATTTTGAAGAAGGATGAAGCTATTAAAGCTTCAAGCTCCTATTCTGGTGTAGAGGAAGCTTTGATGGGCTTGGGGCAGTCTCTGAAAGATTCTCGCTAGAAATATCCTGATGATAAGGCTGCTTGGGAGAAGAAACTTGCTTCAACCGAGCAGGAGAAGGCTCAAGTTGTTGAAGTCTCCAAGGAGTTGGAGAAAAAATTAAATAGTCTGGAGGAGAAGAATAAAGAGCTTGAAGGAAGAATGCTGAGGAGTTTGAAGATAAAATCAAGGTTGCTGAGGAAAAGTTGGGTCAGCTTCAGGAAGTAAGTCGACAGAAGGAAGAAGGTGAGAATAAACTGAAGGCTACTGAAAATCTTCTGTTCGAGAAGCTTTCCTCGGAGAAGTTAAAGAGGAAGTTGGCTGTGAAGAAATCTTTCAGCGTTGGCTGGGATAAGGGGTGGAACAAAGGCTTGGCTGCCATGATGTGGCAAGTTGAATATGGCAGCCTAAAATACTTTAGAGATGGGTGGGTCGCAGCTCTTCAGGAGATGAAGGTTAATGAAACTTCTGAACTCTTCCAGCAACACATCCCTGGTCCCCCTCCAACTCCTTAAGATGAAGAAGAGGATGAAGTTGCCTCTGAAGAGTCTTCCATGGTGATGGGAGATCAAGTTTCTCATCCCCCAGCCATCCAGCCTACTAACGAGGAACTTCAGCAACTCGTTACTTCATTCGAGCAACTGCCAGCGCTCCTCGAGCAACTTTCTATTCCCTCCGAGAAACCTACCTCCTCGTCCCAGCCTCCCGAGAAAGTTTTGGGAGACAAGGAAAAAGTGTAGAGTTGTTCGGGTTTATTTCTGTTCTATTTCTCTTTGTCAAATGTAACCCTGAACATGTAACTCTGAACTTTATGATATAATAAAATTTAAACTTTTGTTTATGCATATTGTTGTTTCTCCTCTTCATGCTCTGTTGGTACTCTTATTGATTATTGCTTTTTCTTCCTCTACTAGTTTCTGTCCAGGATGGAATTATTATCTTCTCATGATACAAAGTTGTTACAGCAATGCAATAAATATTTTAAGGTTGGTCACACAGATCTGAGTGCAGCACAAATCGTCGACATCCTCGGCCAAGATGCTTCGGAACAAGCAATTGAAGCTTACTAATATTTGAAGTGTCTGCTTGATCGTGCGGTGGCCAATAATGTAGCTTATTATGATATGATTGAAGATCTCCAAGGCACTCTTGAAGACCTTCAGCAACAATATAAGGAATCCACTGTCCTCTTGCACGAGGGGTACGAGAAGAAGTATCAGCAAATCATTGTTGACAAGGGATACGAGAAGCGTTTTGCTGCATACGATGTGAGGGAAAGAACTTTGAAAGCCGAGGTCGAAGAGAACAGGCAAATAGCCGAGTTTTTGGAGCAAGAAAATAACAACTTGCAAAGAGAAGTATCTCAATTAAAATATGTTTCCTCCACCTCAAATGCTTTGATCCCAGTGACTGACGAGGGATGCTCATTCTTGGAGGTAGAGAATGCCAACCTGAGGGATGAGTTGGAGACCTTGAAAAGAGATGGCCCTTATACATCTTCTCGTGGACGAGCAAGAGCTCCTTGGGGATGAGCAAGAGCTTCTCGGATTCCTGTAGAGGAATAGAGGACTCAATCTGCTTTAGAGAACCAGGCCTTCCAGCTGATGGCGAAGAATCAGGCATTGGCTGAGATGTCTAAGAAAATCAGGGACCTGGAAGAGCAGCTTTCTGCGCAGAAATCTATCTTGGAGAATAAATAACTCTCCATCAAAAATCTCCACGAGCAGATGGAAAGATTGACATATCAATTTCACAAGCAGCCCAGGGAGTTCTGGATGGCTGGCTACAACGAAGCTCTCTACCACTTGGACGAGCGTATCTAGAATGCAAATAATGAGGGCTACAAACAGGGATGGCTGAATGCTTTAGGTGTGATGCAACTCGAACAGGGTCATTACTTGTGGGATTACCATAATCCTGGGATGCTCGACCTACCCATGCCACCATTCAATCTTTATATGAGTTGGATCCCTGCTCGGTCCATCCCTCGTTGTCTGATTTCCAAATACCTCGGTGATTATAATCTCCATTCAAATGTCGAGATATCTCGTCCCGAGCACCTCCTAGATCGATCGTCCGTGATGAATATCAGGATGCTAAACGATCTTAACTTCATAAATTCTTCTCTCGCTTTAAACGATCCACCTGCTGGCGAGGAACCTGTTTCAAAAGCAGAGGGGAAGAAACCAATAGAATAGGAGTATTTGTATTTCATTCCTGATGTATTTTGTTCTACATTTAATGAAATAATTTTATTTGCAAATCTTGACTGCTATTGTGTTGTAACACTTTACATCTGTGCATGTGTATCTGTTAAAAAGATAACAATATTGTGTTATTTGTCGATCAACTTATTGTCGAGTAATTTGAATTTGTGGTAGTCATTTGGCAAAAATGATGTTTTGTTTCTCGACCAACTTAGTAATAATTTTAAAAAGTTACGAGTATCAAAAATTTTGCTCGATCACTTTCTTGTATTCATAACATGTTTCCGACCAACCAAGGTCGGTAAATTTCCTTTTCGACCAACTACAGTTAGTGGATTTTTCCTCTACGAGGAGCTTTGGCATTTTCTGGAATAATTTTACCTCCCGACCAACTTTAGTTGTCGTTTTCGAGAATATATTTACTTCCTAACCTACATAAGTTGGCATTTTTAGGAATACTTTTACTTCCCGAGGAATACATTTACTTCCTAACCAACATAAGTTGGCATTTTTAGGAATTCATAGTTTTACTTCCCATAGGAATACATTTACTTCCTAACCAACATAAGTTAGCAATTTTAGGAATACATAGTTTTACTTCTCGTAGGAATACATTTACTTCCTAACCAACATAAGTTGGCATTTTTAGGAATACATAGTTTTACTTCCCGTACGAATACATTTACTTCCTAACCAACATAAGTTGACATTTTTAGGGATACATAGTTTTACTTTCCGGAGGAATACATTTACTTCCTAACCAACATAAGTTGGCGTTTTTAGGAATACATAGTTTTACTTCCCGGAGGAATACATTTACTTCCTAACCAACATAAGTTGGCATTTTTAGGAATACATTGTTTTACTTCCCATAGGAATACATAACTTTACTTCCCGTAGGAATACATTTACTTCCTAGCATAAGTTGGCATTTTTAGGAATACATTGTTTTACTTCCCGTAGGAATACATAGTTTTACTTCCCGTAGGAATACATTTACTTTCTAACCAATATAAGTTGGCATTTTTAGGAATACATTTGTTTCCCGACCAACCTTAGTTGGCGTTTTCGAGAATCAATTTGAGTAGTCCGAGTTTTGCCGAGTAGTGTGTAGCACTAGTATTCCCCGAAAAACTTTCAATAAAAGGAGAGAATTTGGCAAAATATCTTCATTTTATTCATACTGATGGAACTGCGTTACATGAGAATATACATCACTGATAATACTTGCACAGGTGCTCTGCGTTCCATGTATTCTTAAACTCCTCCCCCTCTAAAGTTGCTATTCGGTAAGTTCCTGGTCGAACAACTTCTGTAACTCGGTATGGTCCATGCCAGTTTGCCTCCAGTTTGTTGTGCTTTTGAATCACTTTATTTAGCACATAGTCTCCTTCTTTCAGGTCGCACTTCTTCACCCTCTTATTGTAGAACCAAGCTGTTCGTTGTTGGTATGCAGCATTCCTGATGGCTGCTTCTTCTCTAACTTCCTCGAGCATGTCCTAATCCAATCTTCTCATTAAGTCGCTGACAGGGGAATTGAAATTCAGTACTCTGTGTGTTGGGATGCCCAACTCGGCAGGTATAAAAACTTCACTTCCAAACGCCAGCATAGATGGTGATTCTCCAGTTGCTACTAGGGGAGTAGTTCGATAAGCCCACAGTACTGACTGTAACTCGTTGATCCAGTTTGCTTTTGCGTCCTATAGTCTTTTCTTTAAGCCATTCAGCAGCGTTCTGTTTGTCACTTCAGGTTGCCCATTGCTTTGAGGATGGTCTGGTGCTAAGTGGATCTTCAAAATATTTGACTGATGATAATAGGCAGCGAACTCCTCGTTGTCAAATTATGTTCCATGGTCTATGATGAAGGAATGAGGAATACCATATCGACAAATGATGTTCTTCCAAATAAATTGGTACACTTTGTTGTACGTCATATCAATGAGAGGCTCAGCTTCTACCCACTTAGTAAAATAATCCACAGCGACCACGAGATACTTAAATCTTCCCCTTGTCGTCGGCAGTGGCCCGACCAAATCTATTCCCCATATGGCAAATGGCCAAGGGGAAGTGATGGGTGTCAACAATGCTTGTGAAGTTCTTCGAATGGAGGAAAAGCGCTAGCACTTGTCACATTTCTTGGCATAGGCTATACAATCAGCCCTCATCATCGGCCAGTAGTATCCTTGCTTCATTACCCTTTGCAAAAGCGTCCGACCTGCTACATGGGCTCCACATGACCCTTTATGGACCTCTTCAATTAAATTTTTCACCTCGGTGGGATGCACACATCTCTGTAAACCTGCTATAACTCCTCGTCTGTATAAAATACCGTTGGTCAGTACATAACGAGCAACCCTAAACTTCAATTTCTTGGCTGCAAGTTTGTCAGTTGGTAATTCCCCTTTCTCAATATATTCCCTGATGGGATCCATCCATGATGATCCTAAATCGAGGGTAATAAAGTTCATCGTTAGATCTTCATCTATACTCCGAACAGCTATAACTTCAATTGGGATTGTTCTTCGTAGCTCGGTACAAGTAGCTGATGCTAATCGAGCTAGGGCGTCTGCTCTCGCATTCTCCATTCTTAGTATTTTGACCAGCTGAATAGCAGCACATTCTGATACCAACTCCATCACCTTTGCATGATACTTGATCATTAATTCTCCTTTGGCTGCATATATTCCCAATATTTGATTTACGATCAATTGAGAATCACGAAAGACAATAACCTGCTGCGCCTTCATAATTTTTGCCAAATTAAGACCTGCAATCATGGCCTCATACTCAGTCTCATTATTGGAAGCTTTGAATTGGAAACGTAGGGAGTATTCCATGTCGACCTCGTCCGGACTACTCAAAATTATCCCTGCGCCACATCCTGTAGTGCAAGATGAACCATCCACATACAGACTCCATATAGGTAACTCGTCTTCAAATTTCTGATCTGACAGAGTTCCTCGGTGAAATATTTGTTGCTTCCTTTCATCCTCCCCTGATATTTCTTGCTCTTCGTCGATCATCTTTCTTGCCCTTTTACCAACCTTAGTTGGTCTGGGCTCTAATTTGATGATCCTGTAACATCCACTTGCCCTTTTACCAACTTAAGTTGGTCTGAGCTTGTGTTTGATGATCCTGTAACATCCACAGGTTGATCAGTGAGCAACTTTTTCTCCTCGGGGGTATCAGGATAGGTGAACTCTGCTATAAAATCTGCTACAGCTTGCCCTTTTAGCGATGATCTGGGTTCATAAACTATATCATATTCACCAAGTTCTATTGCCCAGCACATCAATCTTCCTGACTTTTCTTATTTGTGAAGGGTTTGCCTTAATGACATATCAGTATATACTACTATGGTATGAGCTTGAAAGTATGGCTTCATTCTTCTACTTGCCTCAATCAATGCTAGTGCCAATTTTTTCAGTTTTGGATATCTGATCTCTGCTCCTCGGAATGCCTTACTTGTGTAGTAGATCGATTTTTGTACTCCATTCTCTACTCTTATTAATGCCGAACTGACTGCATTCTCGGATACTACCAGATACAAATATAATTTTTCTCCCATCACTAGCCTGGATAACAGTGGAGGCGTTCCCAAGTATTTCTTCAAGTCTTGAAAAGCCTTCTCACATTCATCATTCCACTCAAAAGTCTTTCGGAGTGTCTTGAAGAATGGGAGACATCGATCAGTTGCTCGCGATACAAATCTGTTGAGTGCTGCTACTCGTCCTATAAGACTTTGCACCTTTTTCTTCGTCGTTGGAGATCGCAGCCCTAGCAGATCTTTGATCTTTTCAGGGCTAGCTTCAATGCCTCGCTGATTGACAATGTATCCGAGAAACATGCCTTCTCATACTCCAAATATGCACTTCGTTAGGTTCAACTTCATTTGATATTTATCTAGTTGATCAAAGGTCTGGCTTAAGTCAACTAGATGATCAGCAGCTTTTTTGCTCTTCGTCAACATATCGCCAGCATAGACTTCCATATTGCAACTGATTTGTTCTGCAAACACATTGTTCATCAGCCGCTGATATGTTTCACCTGCATTTTTCAAACCAAAAGGCATAACATTATAATAATAAGTTCCCTTAGGGGTAATGAAAGAAGTACTCTCCCTGTCTTCAGGTTTCATTTTAATCTGATTGTAACCATAATAAGCATCCATTAAGCTTAGCAGCTCGTGTACCGAGGTAGCATCCACTAGTTGATCAATTCGGGGTAGCGGAAAATGATCCTTTGGACATGCTTTGTTGAGGTCAGTGAAATCTACACACATCCTCCATTTATTGTTCTTCTTTTTCACCATCACCACATTTGCTAACCAGTCAGGATATTTAACATCTTCAATAAAGCAGGCTTTCTGGAGCTTCTCGACTTCCTCCTGTATAGCTTGATTCTTCGCGGGACTGAATACTCTTCTTCTCTGCTTCACAGGCTTGATCTCCTTATTCACATTGTGTTCGTGACATAAGAAATTTGGGTCTATCCCAGGCATATCCTCATGACTTCACGCAAAAGTTTTCTTTCTGCTTCTTAGGAAAGTTATCAATTTCTATTTTAGTGAGGCCTCCAATGACGAACCTATTTGAGTTGTTCATTCAGGGTGCTCGTCGTCCAGAATGATGTTTTCAGTAGCTTCCACCACCTGGCCTTTCACGAGTTGGGACTCATCTCTAGGATCCAATGTTTCAATTTCTGCACCTTTCTCCACTTGATAGGTAGTAGTCTTTTTCCTTGATTCCTCCAGTTCCTCTTGCTCGAAAGATGAATAGTAACATTCCCGAGCTACTTTTTGATCACCCTTCACAACTCCTACTCCAAAATTTGTTAGAAATTTTAGGCATTGATGTACCGTAGACGACACTGCCTCGAACTTCTTCAATCCTACCCTTCCCATGATGATATTGTAGGATGATTGAACATTTTTATCCATCACGAAGAAGCGTATTCTTTCTATTCGAAAAGCAGGCCATGTACCAATGAATATATCCAATTTGATCGTCCCAAGTGGAAAAACTTTCTCGCCAGCAAAACCGAGGAGGGGTCTATGATAAGGCTCCAGTTGAGATAGCTTTAGATTTAAACTGTCGAAGCACGAGTAGAATATGATGTCTGTCGAGCTACCATTGTCTACCAGTACTCTTGAAATCATTACTTCCTTCATCCTCATTTTGATCACCAATGGGTCATCATGAGGATATAGAACACCTGCGAGGTCGTTCTTTGAGAAACCAATGACCAATTTCTCTTTGTTTACCTTTCTCGGGTGATCCTCCTCAGCTATATTTATTCGTTGAATGTATGAGCAAGCTTGAGCCTCATAGAGGTAAGCTTTTCTCTCTCCAGTAAGGTCTCCTCCTCCTGCATCGCCACCTATAATAACATTACAATCAATGACCCCAAGCGTATTGAAAATACCTCACGTTTTGGCTGCCTTGGTCTCTTTGCAAGATCGGGGTCGTCTTCTGGATCAACTTCATGGTCTCTCTTCTTGTTCTCCTCTGCTCGACGAGGAGATCTAGACCTCTCTCTTATTCGGTCGTTGTTTCTTTTTTCGCTTCCACGATCAATATACTTTACCAGTTTTCCTCGTCTGATGAGTGTTTCAATCTCATTTTGAAGAGCTATGCAATGTTTGGTCATATGGCTATGATCTTTATGAAACTCACAATATTTTGCCTTATTTCTCCTTTCGAGGTCTGCCTTCATTTTCTCTGGCCAATTTAATTCCTCCTTGTTCTTGATTTCTTCTAGAACATAGTTGATGTCCTTCTTCAAAGGAGTATAATTATCGAATTTCTTCATTACTTCCTATGCTGACCTATTTTTTGAGTGTTTGTCATTACCATTGTTCTTATGCCCTTTCTTCTTAGCTTTATCACCTTCTACCTTGGTTTCTTTGGCATCCATATTCTTCTTCGCAGCCATAGCGTTATCGGCATTCATAATCTTGGTTGCCTTTCCCATCAGATCTGACATGGTTCTAGGAGGATCTTTAGCCAAAGTGTAGTACAACTTGTTAGGCAGTAATCCACTCATCAAGGCGGTAATCGCTATCTTTTCCTCATAGTCAATGACTTCGAGCTTCTCGTTATTAAAACGAGTTATATAATCTCTGGTACTTTCACCAGTTTTTTGTCTAACACTTACCAAATGCGCTACTCATTTAACAGGCTTTGCCCCAAAACAGAAATTCCCAATGAATAACTCGGCCAGTTGAAAGAATGTTGAGATCTTACCCCGAGGAAGATTATTATACCACATTTGAGCAGATCCGGTAAGAGTTCCCGAGAATTCTCTGCATCTCATCTCATCTGGAACATCATAGATATCGGCTGCAGCTTGGTATTGTTCTATATGAAGGACAGGGTCGATCTTTCCATCATATTTTGGGGTCACAACAGGTGCTTTAAACTTTGATGGTGTTGGAAAATCTACAATGTCCTAGACAAAAGGTGTTCCTCGAATAAAAGTTCGTTGTAGAGGGTTCTTGGCTTTAGCCATTTCCCCTAATCTATCCTCCAGCCTCTGAATAGAGCCTTTCCATGTATCATTTCCTTCCTCAGGCCTATTGGTTCGAGCAACTGATCGAGTTGATGTGGCTTCCTGGGATCTATCTTGATGAGCAGCTGGTCACGACTAGGCAGATCCTTCCCTTAAATCTGATGGTCGTCAAAAACTCCTCGATGCGACTTTAGGAGGACTTCTACTCCTTCTAGGTCCTAATCGATCAAAAGTTGATACCCTGCTTAACCTCTCTAGCGCACTAGTCCTTTCTGGAGAGAGAGTGATACGTTGTTCAGTATCTGTGGCCCGCACTGAAGAAGTTCGTCCAGGTTGATAAGAAAAATCTTCAGATTACTCAGTACGATATGAATCAGTACGCCTAGTATGTGAAGAAGGTAAACGGGTATTTCTTTGAATACTTTGCAGTCCTTAATGGGTTGGTGCACCACCATGGAGGGTTTGTAGGAGTTATTGCATCGTTTCTTGCATGACTGTCTGGCCCTGGGCCAGATTTGTCATTATTCCAGCCAGATCTGGAATATTAGGCGGAGCAGATGGATGTGGAGGGCTTGCAGCATTTCGATGGCTGGGTTCTGGAATATCAGCCATTTGTGATGAGTTGTTTTTTATGAAAAACGATATTACCAATCGTTTCCCACAAACGGCAACAATCTGTTGATGTAAAAAATTAGATTGTATCTAATTATTTAATCACAGATAAATAAAATGAGACAAAGAACTTTTAAAGTGGTTCAGCCTTATAAGAATGGCCTACGTCCACTATTTTTGTTATTGCTGACTGTTTGGGAATTCTCGATTACAAGTTTTCTCAAGAAATTCCGATCCCCTTACAATGAGGGTAATACAATGTATTTATAGCCCTGAGGCTGTAATGTGGAAGGGTAATACATTAAATGCTGTACATGTGAAAGTTTAATGTATTAAATGCCCCTTAAGCGTGTACATCTCAATGATAAGCATTTAATGAACAGTCAAACTTTTGGTTATCCTGCTATTAATGCTTTGTTCGAGGTGCAGCTCGGACCGCCTAAGCTGCTCGGACCGCCTAAGTTCCTCGGTACTCAAAAAGTGTTCCTCATTGTAGCATGGTTCCTCGGCGCCTCTGAGTTCCTCGGAAGTGTTTGTTGTTGCCACGTAGATTGCCACGTGTCTTCACCCAATTGAGCCATGTCAGCAGACTAAATTTGGTATCAACAGTAAAGAAGACCAGTAGGACTTTATAAAAATGGAACCATTAATGTAAGACGAGGTTAACATTTAACGGAGGTGTTTTACACATAAGGGACAATGGGAACATGTGTTAAAGGGTGAGACTCGTAAGGGAGTTACGTCATAAAGTAAAAGAGTACGTACTGAAATTACACTCATGAAGATAGGGTTTCACGAGTGTTACGATATAAGTCGGAATAACCCCATAAATAAGAATAAAAGAGATTAACCATTATACGGGATAATCAAATAATGTGCAATAAGAATAAATATCATAATTATGGGTCGTGAGAGTGTACCCAAATTTAATATGGAAATAGTAGTATACATATATGACTGTGATTGTGCATATACTATATACGTGTAAAAATCATGCTCGCGCTACTTGTTATCCCTGAGGTTACCGCGCTGGGACAGTCTTATCTCGATGGGACCTTTATGGGGGATATTGACTTTTACCCTAGAACATAGGAATCCTTGGTACAGGCTATCGGATCGATAGTCAGACGGTCTTAATAGATGTGAGGGTATGTGCTAACCTCTTAGTGACTTGGAACTATGCTTCGCCTCAGTTGGTATGGGTTTTGTGTTAATACGGTTCGAGAGTGATTCCGAACTAGTATATCCCACAGTACGAGTGATACGGGGACTGGATAGCAGAGTATGCCAGCACCATAAATTGTATGTGGGGTGCCCTTGGTATATATATTATATGTGTAGATAATATATATTTAAACTTGAAATTTCGGAACTACCTACTGTGGCTAATAGTACGTAAGTAATAAATAATTGTTTCAACTTGGGAATAAGTGTTTGAAAAGTATGATGCAATACTGAGAATCTTTATAATCAAACGAGGCTTATGTGAGAACCTTGCTTTTTAATAAACTAACTTCCTTTACATTTGATAATTTCGGCATGGAATCTTGCGAGTAACTTAAGATAAGCTAATCTATTGGGAGTATTAGTGCGATAGGTGTGCACAATATAAGAGAGGTGAGAATTTCTCAAGAGAGTACCGCACTAATATGATTGTTGCATTAGCCCGTAAGCGTTTTAAATACTTGCTAAACTAATTTTAAACTGTTTTACAATTGGGCTCTGACCCGTTCCCTATTTTCTCTTTTCTCTTATATATATATGTATATAAGCCACAGGGGCGTCTTGCATAGGATCCTTTGGATGGAACGCGCTGCAGATTAGGTGGGAGTTGTAGGCCTTTTGCTTAGACGACCTCATTATTGTTTCTACTTCTAGCTCTATTTTATCCAGTTGGGCATGTGTCGCCCTTTTCCATTATTCAATTGTTTTTATCAGAGATTGTGATTCGTTTATTTCCAGTATTTATACTTTGGGATTATTACCGTCAGGATGTTTTTCCTTAAAGTTTTAAAGTTGGAATCAACTAGTTGGATGCTTAATTGTTTGGATTATATGTTCCAATATATTTTTTGTGTAATTCTTAAACTATGGATTATGTAAGGTTTTAAATATTGGTTTTAAACTAAATTTGGAAATTAAAGTCTAAAAATGGTATTGTCACTTAGCTTAATTATTTAGGGTGTTTAATTAGAAAAGTTATTTTTGCGACAGTGATGCTAAGAATGAACCAACCGTTCACCTTGATCATAATTTAATAAAGGATTGATCACCCGATATTTAATTAGGCGGGGTGTCACAAGTGGTATCAAAGCATCAGGTTCTAGTGTCCTTTATGATCTGTACGGCTTATTTCGCTTTCAGCTTAGCGTTATTGCTATAGAGCTTTATTTTAGGATTATTGTATTCTTGCTTTTACAATAACGTCTTCAGCTATTTGAGACTTGATAATAACTGTAGACTAATAAATTTCTTTACGTTTCTGAACATAACCAAGGTAGCCGCTATCATTGATCAGGTAGTGAATGTCGCGCTAGCGATAGTGCAGCAGGCTCCATTCCACGTTCAGGCAGTGGCGCCAGTAACGGCACAATTTCCATTTGCATGGGACCGAGTTAGGGATGCCTTTCAGAAGGCGCATTCCCTAGAGTTTGCGGGTAGTTCGGATATCATTTTAGCAAGCCAATGGAAGAAAGATATCCAGAGGCATTTGCGCATGTACGAGTTCACGGACGTACATAAATAGTTGTTGGCTTCCTTTATGCTAGTGGGGGCCGCTTTGCATTGGTGGGAATCCACTAACACCTTGGAGGAGAGGGATACTATCACTATTCAGTCATTTTGGGCGCGGTTTGATAGCAAATACTTCCCATCCGCCGTACAAACTGAGATGAGGCAGAAGTAACTGAGTTTGAAACAGGAGAATTCGACTGTTGCCGAGTACGAAGAGGAGTTCACAAAATTTCTCACTATAGTGCCAGATGAGGCACCCACTGAGGGAAAGAAGATACTGTTGTTTATGGACGGGTTGGCTTGGAGGATTCGGCAGCACCTCATAGGTAACCTGTCACTGAGTACCTACATGAATGTACTCAATACTGCTTTGTTACACTGCCAGGATCACCGCTTCTATCTACAGGGAAGCAAGTGAGCAGGAGAGTCCAGTCAGCAGGGCAGGATAGGGGGTAATGGTACTGGTGGATCATCGACATCTCAAAGGCAGACTCGTCAGCATGAGCAGAGTTCCGATCAGGGGGACCCTGCCAAGCGATTCCGATTAGGTGACTTCAGGAAGGGATTTGGGGGATTTAGGCAGGGTCAGCTGGGCTAGCCTAATCAGCAGGGCCAGCAGGGCCAACATCGTCAGTCGCAGGGTCAGCAGGGACAATGGTGGGGTGGTAACGGCCAACAGGGCCATAATTAGCAGGGACAGAGGGGAGGAAATTTTAGGGGCCGATAATTTGGGTGTGGTAAAAATGGCCACAGGCGTTAGGATTGTCCAGAGGGAGATAGGGCCCCACAGCAGTAGGGTGCCCGTAATGAGCCACACAGACCACTTTTTTCAGCCGCCCTCCCAGCACCAGCTCAGGTACCAGCCATTCCAGCAGCTCCAGTGCAGCAGGGGCAGTAAAAGTACGAACGTGTTTATAATGTCCACCAGGTAGTATCTCCACAGGCGCTACCCGTAATTGAGGGTACGTTTTATATCCATGGTACTATGGGTGAGGTTTTATTTGATACTGGGGCGACACACTGTTTTATAGCTACTCATTTTGCGAAGGCCTTAGGATTATTAACTACAGCAGAGAGCATTGTGACGTGTGTAGACTCACCACTAGGAAATGGATCGTTAATTTTCTGTATATGTCGAGCCGTGGGATTAGAGATTGGTAGCTTGATTTTACCAGTAGACATGTTGGTCTTAAATATGCACGAGCACGACGTTATTATTGGTATGGATTGGCTCGCAGCGTACAGAGCCATGATAGATTATTTGGGTGGGAGTATTATCTTTACCATTACGGGGCAGAAGATGTTTGTAGTGGCGATGCCTCACCCAGAGGGAGGCTCTACCGCTCATTTGTATTACATAGAGGAGGATACCTCTAAGGAGATCGTGATTCCCTTAGACTCGATCCCAGTTATTCGTGACTATTCTGATGTATTTTAGGAGATACCAGGCCTACCCCCCAATCGAGAGATAGAGTTTGTCATAAATTTATTACCGGATACTCGATCGATAGCACGCGCTCCATGCCGCATGGCTCCGGCAGAAATGCGAGAGTTACGAGACCAGATAGAGCAGCTGTTAGGTCAGGGCTTCATTCGTAGGAGTAACTCACCTTAGGGCGCTCCAGTTTTGTTTGTGAAAAAGAGAGATGGTTCATTGAGGCTATGTGTGGACTACCGGGAGCTGAACAAGGTCACGATGTGGAACAAATATCCATTGCCTCGAATTGATGACCTGTTCGACCAGCTGAGGGGAGTAACCTTCTTTTCAAAGATATATTTGAGGTCAGGATACCATCAGCTATGTATTAGAGATAAGGATGTTTCAAAGATTGCTTTCTTGACGAGATATGGGTCCTATGAGTTCAGAGTGATGCCATTTGGACTCACAAATGCTCTAACCATATTTATGGACTTGATTAACCGAGTGTTTAGAGAGTTCTTGGATCAGTTTGTCATCGTCTTCATAGATGACATCCAGATATATTCACATACTGAGGAAGAGCATGCTGAGCACTTAAGGTAGGTTCTTCAGACTTTATGAGAGCATCAGTTGTATGCTAAGTACGAGAAGTGCGGGTTGTGGTTACGGGAAGTATATTTCTTGGTGCATGTTGTTTCTGAACAGGGGACAGCAGTTGACCCGATTAAGGTGTCAGCGATGAGGGAGTGAGGAAAGCCCACAACCCGATGAAAGTGCATAGTTTCTTGGGGTTAGCTGGGTACAATAGGAGATTCATTCAAGGGTTCTCGAAGATAGCGGGTCCATTGACGAACCTGACTCGCAAGGGGGTACCATATATTTGGGACGATACTTGTCAATTGGCTTTTGATGAGTTGAAAGACAAGCTTACTTTAGCACCAGTCCTTGCTTTACCTAAGCTGGGCATGGAGTATCTGGTTTACACCGATGCCTCCTTACGGGGACTCGGGGGAGTACTTCAGCAGGAGGAGAAGGCTATAGCTTTTGCCTCCAGCAAGATTAAGCCGTACGAAAGGAACTACCCCACACATGACCTAGAGTTAGCAGCGGTCGTCTTTGCATTGAGGATATGGAGACACTATTTATTGGGGGAGAAGTACCGTTTGTTCACAAACCACAAGTCAGTGCAGTACATGTTCACTCAGCGAGAGATGAATATGCATCAACGCAGGTGGTTAGAGTTTATGAAAGATTATCAGTTCGATATACAGTACCATTCGAGGAAGGCTAACGTAGTTGCTGATGCGTTGAGCCGTAGATCGGTAGACGATGTAGCGGACGTCTAGAAAGCAAAGTGGAAAGAGTTGGGTCACCAAGATGCGGTAGCCCGTTCCTTTATATCTGCCATGACAGTGACACCCGAGATTATTATGAGGGTAATACAGGCACAGACAGCAGACCCATTTTTCCAGGAGCAGATTGTACGTCTTTTAACTGAAGGTGTTGAGTCCTATTCTGTTAGTTCTGATGGGGGTTTGAGGTTTAATGGGAGATTGGCGGTCCTAGAAGGAGCAGACTTACGTCATGCCGTGATGACCTAGTCCCACGGGTCTCGATTTGCAGTGCATCCTAGGGGAGATAAGATGTACCAGGATATGAGGCGACAATACTGGTGGAGTGGGATGAAAAAGTACATTGCTGAATTCGTGTCCAAGTGTTCTACTTGCCAGATGGTAAAGGTAGACCAATAGAAACCGTCAGGGTCACTTCATCCGTTGGAAATACCCGCGTGGAAGTGGGAGACTATTTCCATGGATTTTATTACTGGGTTGCCTACATCACAGTGAGGTCACGACTCCATCGGGGTGATTGTGGACCATTTGACCAAGGTGGCCCATTTTTTGCCAATACGGACAGACTATACCACGGGTCAGTATGCTCAGTTGTTCATTGCTAAGATTTTTAGACTACATGGGGTACCCTTGAATATTATGTCAGATGGAGATAAGATTTTCGTGTCGCGTTTCTGGGAGAGCTTTTAGGAAGCCATGGGTATAGAGTTGAGGTTGAGTTTAGCTTATCACCCACAGACAGATGGACAGACAGAGCGTACCAATAAGATGTTGGAGGATATGCTACGCATGTGCGTCCTTAATTTTGGGGGAGGTTGGGAGCCACATCTTCCACTGGTAGAGTTTGCTTACAATAACTCTTATCAGTTCACCATTGGCATGGATCTATTTGAGGCATTGTATGGCAGGACTTGTCGTTCCCCAATTTATTGGCTAGATGTGGGGGATAACAAGTTGCTCAGACCATAGGTGATTCAGGAAACCTCCGCTAGGATTGATATTATCAGGAGTCGCATTCAGGTAGCCCAGGACAGGAAGAAAAGCTACGCCGATGCAAAACGATTCTTCCGAGTATTTAATGTGGGGGACCAAGTATTACTACGTGTATCTCCTATGAAATGAGTGATGAGGTTCGGGAAGAAAGGGAAATTGATCCCGAGGTACGTGGGACCATTTCCCATTATCGAGAGGATTGGGCCGGTAGCATACAAATTGGGACTGCCAGAGCACTTGCATCGCATTCACAATGTTTTCCATATCTCGTCGTTGAGATGATACCTTTGGGATGACATGGACCACACCCACATCACGATAGAGGAGATTGACTTAAATCCCGACAACTCTTACGAGGAGAGGCCAGTGACTATCGTAGACCATAGCGAAAGGAGATTGAGGTCGAAGGTCATCCCACTTGTCCGGGTCCAGTGGGAGCATCATAATGTGGTGGAATCCACTTGGGAGCGTGAGGAGGACATGCGTGAGAAGTACCTAGAGTTATTCTTATCAGGTACACCTTAATTTCTCGAATTTCGGGGCAAAATTCCGTTATTAGAGGGGAGTATGTAATACCCCGTATTTTTATGACTTTTAATTTTGGGGATTTATTAAATTTAATTAGAGATATTAACTTAATATTAATCCGAAAAATCATTTAGATACTTACTAGTGTGATGAGAGTTAGTCATTATTTTGTTGTAAGTTACTTTATGGTAAAGTAAGTGGTGTAATTAAATTTAGTAAAATTATCACGAGAATCCAATTTGATAATTTTGGAAATTTATCGGGACGCGCTTGTGTCGTGTCGAGATTAAATTTGAACTATTAAAAGTGAATAAATTATAAGTCACCCGTATGGTCATTTTGAGTGCGTTAATGTGTTCGTAAGGGTTAAGATAGTCAAAATAATGTACCCGGGGGTTTAGTTTGGGTCTCGGGGTATTTTTAGGCCTAATTAACACCCCGAGAGGGTGTTTTGGGCATTTTACATTTTGGGCATGGAAACCCACGAAAATTCTAAGAGTATATCAGATGGTAGGAGTCATCTTCTAGGGTTAGAATAACCTTAAACCAAAGACGACCATTGGAGAGGAAGAGAAGAAGCTTTCCAAGGAGTTCTAGGCCAAGAACTCCACCGTTTGCACCGCCGTCGCCGCCAAACTCTAGATCGCGCAACGAGGATCACAATCACACCAATCTCTCCACAAATATGAACCAAGAATTCCCAGGCAAGTATCTAACTTGATCTATTTCAGTTAATGATCCAATAATATTAGCCTATGATTGATTAGGACTAGTTTTTGTGAAAGAAAAACCTATTTTGGAGACTTGAATTCGCATGATGTGTAAGTAATAGATTTATTATGGAAATCCAATTTACATGTAGAGGTAGAACCACGAAATTGCAGTAAATTTGGAGTATGAAATCTGGGAAAAGAATGATAAGAAATTAAACAAAGGAAATATTAGGGTTCTTAATATTTTTATGGATTATGCCCCATTTAATTCGTTATTCATGATGAAAATCCACATGCCTGACGTAGAATACTACTTATTTGAGGATACAACACTTGTAGTATAAATTGTTGGGAGTTTGGTTGTCAAATATATTGGTTTGGATGATTTTGGAAGAAGAAACCCGTAACTGGGAATTCTGCAGGTTCGCCATATCTGCTTGATCGGTCGATCGACCTAAGATCATCGATCGATCGAACCCCTACCATAGATCGATCGACCCCTCTTGGAAGACTTATACTTTCCTTTTTAAATGATTAATTTCAATTTAAGTGAGTAGTAATCTTTGGACATTTCTATTGAAACATTTTGGGATGTAGAGAAGACCAGTAGGACTTTATAAAAATGGAAGCATTAATGTAAGACGATATTAACATTTAACGGAGGTGTTTTACACATAAGGGACAATGGGAATATGTGTTAAAGGGTGAGACTCGTAAGGGAGTTACGTCGTAAAGTAAAAGAGTACCTACTGAAATTACACTTATGGATATAGAGTTTCACGAGTGTTACGATATAAGTCGGAATAACCCCATAAATAAGAATAAAAGAGATTAACCATTATACGGGATAATCAAATAATGTGCAATAAGAATAAATATCATAATTATGGGTTGTGAGAGTGTACCCAAATTTAATATGGGAATAGTAGTATACATATATGACTGTGATTGTGCATATACTATATACGTGTAAAAATCATGCCCGCGCTACTTGTTATCCCTGAGGTTACCGCTCTGGGATAGTCTTATCTCGATGGGACCTTTATGGGGGATATTGACTTGTACCCTAGAACATTGGAATCCTTGGTACAGGCTATCGGATCGATAGTCAGACGGTCCTAAGAGACATGAGGGTACGTGTTGACCTCTTAGCGACTTGGAACTATACTTCGCCTCAATTGGTATATGTTTTGTGTTAATACGGTTCGAGAGTGATTCCGAACTAGTATATCCCTCAGTACGAGTGATACGGGGACTGGATAGCAGAGTATGACAGCACCATAAATTTTACGTGGGGTGCCGTGTGTATATATATTATATGTGTAGATAATATATATTTAAACTTGAAATTTGGGAACTACCTACTGTGGCTAATAGTACGTAAGTAATAAATAATTATTTCAACTTAGGAATAAGTGTTTGAAAAGTATGATGCAATACTGAGAATCTTTATAATCAAATGAGGCTTATGTGAGAACCTTGCTTTTTAATAAAATTAAATTCCTTAACATTTGAGAATGTCGGCATGGAATCTTCTGAGTAACTTAAGACAAGCTAATCTATTGGGAGTATTAGTGTGATAAGTGTGCATATTAGAAGAAAGGTGAGAATTTCTCAAGAGAGTGACGAACTAATATGATTGTTGCATTATCCGGTAAGCATTTTAAATACTTGCTAAACTAATTTTAAAATGTTTTATAATCGGGCTTTGACATGTTCCCTATTTTCTCTTTTCTCTTGTATATATATGTATATAAGCCACAGGGGCATCTTGCATAGGATCCTTTGGAAGGAACGCGCTATAGATTAGGTGGGAGTTGCTGGCCTTTTTCTTAGACGACCTCATTATTGATTCTACTTCTAGCTCTATTTTATCGAGTTGGGCATGTGTCGCCCTTTTCCATTATTCAGTTGTTTTTATCAGATAATGTGATTCGTTTATTTCCAGTATTTATACTTTGGGATTGTTACTGTCGGGATGTTTTTCATTAAAGTTTTAAAGTTGGAATTAACTAGTTGGATGCTTAATTGTTTGGATTATATGTTCCAGTATAGTTGTTGAGTAATTCTTAAACTATGGATTATGTAAGGTTTTAAATATTGGT
Organism: Sambucus nigra; assembly: GCA_949130495.1. Taxonomy (NCBI): domain Eukaryota; kingdom Viridiplantae; phylum Streptophyta; class Magnoliopsida; order Dipsacales; family Adoxaceae; genus Sambucus; species Sambucus nigra. The sequence continues at coordinate 43,643,234 of OX422221.1, forward strand.
TTTAAACTAAATTTGGAAATTGAAGTCTAAAAATGGTTTTGTCACTTAGCTTAATTATTTAGGGTGTTTAATTGGAAAAATTATTTTTACGACGGTGATGCTAAGAATGAACCAACCGTTCACCTTGGTTATAATTTAATGAAGGACTGATCCCCCGGTATTTAATTAGGAGGGGTGTCACACTGGGTTAAGCCTGTATTTGGCATAAATGCCATAACTTTCTAGGTAACTCTCAACAATATGAAGGGGAATGGCATCCAAATGGATCCACGACTCGTCATGCCTAAAAGGAGGTCAGTTATATGTAAGACAGTCAAGTTGTTACATGTACCAAAATTGAAGTCCTGACATTTCTTAACAACCTTGATGGCATTCAGTAGCCATGCTTGTAGGTAACATCTTAGGCTTCCTGTAACCTCATAGGGGCATTTTTCCAACCCTCATTATAACCAGACGACCATACCTCTAGAGGACCGATCCTCAATAAGTATCGGAGATTTTTGTTATCGCGGCTTAGCCCCATCACCATGACATCATTCTGAAAAACTCTCTCTTCAGCTTTAAAAAGTTTCTTCTTCAAGTCATCATTTTTAGACTGAACTAGGGTGCCGACCTCACCCACATCGTTAGATTCAACCAACTGGTCCTTCAAGTCATTTATTTCTTTTTATATGAAATAACTCACATCTTCCAAGTCTTTAAGGTCGTCCTTCAGCTTAATGACTAGGGTGAACTGGTTTTTATGGGCTCAGTCCTCTTTTGTAAAGATTTTTAGGCAGTCAAAAACCCTCAACGAGCTTACGCGTTAGCATCTTACCCAAGCATATTGTATAAGTTGTTGAAGAAGGTATTTCCTCAACAACATGCTACAACATCAAGACAGAATATGTAATATTTTATAAGAAAATGCATAAATTGTAACACTCAAGAAAATGGAAATACTATTTTCATTAAATAAATTAGGAGTAGGCCAATCCATTACAATCCAAGAAAAGAAAACGAGTACAAGGCATGAGATAAAGAAGGAAAAAAACCTTAGAACTATGGGCATCGCTTCTTCACCTGTTCCTTTGTCTTGGCCTTTTCCCTTTGGGTGACACCTTATTTCCTTGTGTACCACCATCTTCGCCTGGTTGGAAGGGTCATGATGGAACGATTGTCTTCATCTACAGGGGGAGGTCCTGACTGGTGCAGACCGCACATCTCAGATTCATCGGCGACTCCAGCTTTTTCCAAGGCCTCAACCTAACCCTTCTTGAAGCTCACCTTCCAAGCATAAGAAATGTGGATTAGGGCATCACCTTACACCTTGTCGTAGCCTTGATATAGGTTGTCATCCTTAGCGAGAGGAATCTGATCCACCACCATTGTCAATCGAGAATTCTCATTCGATAGGCGAGTGTTCTCCACCTTCAACGGATTATTCTCCATCTTCAGTAAGGCCATGGACTAGATGGACATCTTCTTCTCTTTCTCATGGGACTATTTAGCTTGGGACACAGCCTCCTCAAAATTTCAGAGAGCTTTAGTCAGTTCATCATCTAATATGGACTAGTCGACGCGACCATCTAGAAGACTAGTAAATTATTCCACAAACTTCAAAGCAAGAAAAAGATCAAGTACTAGATGATTTAAAATATCGCACTCAAGCAGACCAAATATAGAAAATAACCAGAGGACCCTTACTAGTGACAAAGTTTGGGAAGCTCTTAGAGAAATCTGGTTAGGTCCCAGCATCTTTAGTTGCTCGCGATTGCCCGTAAGCACTACCACCTCAACAAGACTAGGTCAGGGGTTGGATTATGGGCTATAGACCGGGCCTAAAAAATATTAGGGAGATACGGGGGAACATTATTCTTTTTTAAAGAGGCTGTAAAATCCTTCTTCTTCTCTTCCTCCTTCGTTTTCTCCTTTTCCCTCTTCGTTCTTCTCCTTGGTGACCAAGCTTTGGTCACTGGACTTAGAGGATTCACCCTCTGACTTTTTTTGGGATTTAACCCTAGAAGAAAGAAGGACATCATCATCATCATCATCATCAAAAACTAGAAGGGCTCTCTTCCTAATAGGACCCATTGGAGCCACTACCTCTAGCTTGATGGACTCAACATCTTACTGCTTAAAAGAAGAAGAAGTTTCCTTACCACGAAGAGGAACATCAGGTATGTCATCCATCAGGAGAGCAATGAAGCTGTTGGTGGTATTGGTGTACTCAAGAAAAAGCGCTGATGACCTAGGGTGTTCACTTTCAAACATATATTATTTCACCCTCCGAGCCTTTAAGAGGTCAAAAACCTTAATATCTCGTAGAGAAGGTTCCTTTTTTTCTTAAAAGCTACAAACAAACAAGAGAAAAACAAAATTAGGAACAACAGAGAAAATGATAAATCATAATATGAACAATTGACAGACCAAGTGTTAACATATGTGATCATTCCCCCAGTCAGGGCATAGATACCCTGTGCACTTTTAGCCCTCAGGGAGCGATGGATATTACCAATTCCTAGAAATGAACCCATGATCCCAATATCCCTTAATGGAATCAGAGAGGTTTACAATTAACATCCTATTGGTCTTTCTTACCTTCAAATAGAGGAGGCCATCAGTGGTGTAAGACTAGTTGTAAAAGAATTTGATCACTAGGATGCCCATGTTGGTCCCATAAAGTTCATTAATACGATTAACCCTGTTGACAATTCTCTAAGTATTAGGGGCACACTGAGTAGGGACCACCCCAAATAATTCAAAAAACTCTAAAAATAAAGAATTTTAGAGAAATGTCGATCCCCCTTGGACTACAAGGTGTGAATCCTGTGACCCCCTTCGATGAATCTAAAATATTTGGCCATAGGGGCACATTCGATGTCCACCCAAGAAGGAATGGATAAGGTCTTCCTAAATTCATCATCAATTTTTCCATGGATGGTCGACACTTTTGGAAGAATAAATTATCACTACCGAATACAAAAAAAAGGAAAAAAAAGAATAAATATTCAAAAGTAAGAGATGAGGACGAAGACTTACAAAGATGAAGAAATGTAAAGCTGAAAACTATAGTGTTTTTTATAAGCAGAAGATTGGAAGCAAAGTGAAGGTTTGGTTTTGATGCAACCATGTTTGAAACCTCGTTCACAATCATAAGGTACAACTCCTAAGTATATTTTGACGCTTCACTTCCTGCTCAAACGAGTATACCCTTGGAACTTTTGTACACTCATAAATCTGCCCTGCCGATTCAAATTCATTAACATGGTTCAATACCAATAGGCCCAAAGTAGGAATAAAATCTATCGGCCCAAACAGATCTTAGCCTAGAGATTTTAGGAGAAATGGTGGGGACCTAAATTAGTAATTAGGCCCAATTGAAGACTGGTCAACCAAGCCCAGTAGCATGTGGGGCATGCCCGACCTAACCTCTCAAAGAAATCATCACAAGAATTTTTCACATGGATAAATACGAACATTTATCACATCTATCATGATAAGATCAATTGGTTACATACAATCTCGGATAAGATATTCAGGAGTCACCACAGGAGCCAATAACTACTTAGTAGAGTTCTTTAAATAACCCAACCACTACGGTTTTACAACACTATAAATACATCCCACACCCCAGAGCCAACGGGATGTAATTCGTGACTTTGAGAGAACTTAATAAGAAACATTAACCTCTCCGTGGATATATACAATTTTCCTAAGCACTTATATTCTTGTGTTGTGTGATTGACATCTATTTATTTATTCTTTAATTTCTTTCTGGAATCCTTTTAATTGTGGTTAATTTTCACTCACATATACAAGAATGATTAATCAACCCAATCCCAAGACCTAGAAAAATAAAAACACACGATTCAACTATACATCAATTACTCTAACACCTTCTTATGATTTCCTGCATAAAATTTCACAAATCAAACTCACAAGAACAAGTGTAAGATATCAAAGAAAATTATAAATCATATCAAACATGATATCATGAATATAATTCAAGAATCAAGACTAATAAGAATAATGTACTCTTGAAACATCCTAAATATTTGACCACTAGTTTTTGCTTACGTTTATACTATTTAGACATTTCAACTAGTTTGGATATTGTGTCAAAACATAGTTTTAGTATGAGACCACTCTATGGTACATCATTTCGACCATCTAAGACTCTTTAAGACTTGCCTTAATACTCGAGAATCACTCGACAATCTTATTCGAGTAAAGGCAAACACAAAGAAGATGAATATATTACACATGACATGTTTTTGGCACTCATGCATTTCTTGTTGATAATATTGATTGTGTCTAAAAAAAATTCTAAAAGTAAAATTGGATTATTTTTTTGTCAAAAAATAATTTCCTATTTTTAAAATGAATTTCCAAAATTTTCTGAATTTAAATGGAATTTTTAAAACAACATTTTTTGCTCAATAATATATCATTTTTTGTGCTTTATCTTTAAACAATTAACACTCAAATATTCCGATGCATTTTTCATCTGTTGATAGTCATGATATCTAAAGGTTTTATAATCCTTGATCTATGTAATATTTTAGGCCACCAATAGAATTGCACATGCCTTTTAACTCTTGGAAATATGATCCTTGGTATTATATTTAGTTGTATTCAGCTGATGTTAGTGGCATACATGTGTAATAAACTATTTTGACCGTTATGATCCATGCATGCTCTGTAAGCAATATTAAAACCAAATACCATTTATGGTTTACTGGATTCTATTTCTTTACTGGTTTTGTAAGTTATATACCAGCATGGTATTTATCGAATGATTCTTTAGTTAGCTTAGCTTACTTTGTAAGCCCCATTCCTAAGCTTAGAATCTTGATGCTTTCATTCTTTTTCATCTCATCCCTTAACCTAGTTAGAGTTTCCAGAATATTCCTTTCCCATCTATATAATCTCCTTTATATTTAATAGGGTTAATTATTTAGGTCCACCTTTTTTCTAAAGGGAGAAACAAATAGGATTAGATATTTTCTCATAACGAGTATAGAGAATTAGAGAGTGATATTGTGTGTGCGTGTGTGTGTGTGTGTGTGTGTGTGAGAGAGAGAGAGAGAGAGAGAGAGAGAGAGAGAGAGTTAATTTTTCAGATTCACACATTGTGTTGATTTTATTTTTACTCTTTATATTTAGTTTTTGTTAAAACTCTCAATATATTTGTTCAAAAACTAAACTCTCTTAGTTGTGATTAGATTAAATTTTTAATGCTTAATTTTTCATGATCTATTATTCTAAATTTTGTGTTCTATGTTATACTAGGGGTAAACCCGCGCGATGCGCGAGTGATTTCATTATGGGGTAAAATCGAACCAAGTTTACTAAGAGAATATGAGTAAATTAGAGAAAAGGGCACCGTATTTTTGGGTATTAATATTGTCACCAATTAGGGAAAAGGGCAATGCATCTTAATCTCTCATGGAGGTGATATGTTCTATATTCCGTGTTCAATAGATCAACACCAGATAATAGATAGGGATTTGTAAAACCATAAAATTAAGAAAAAAAATGGACGACATATCACCATAAAATATAAGAAAAAGAAAAAAAAAGATCATGATATGAAACCTGACTAAAATTTCTATGGATATTAGTCATTGTATTGTCACAACAGCGGTGACACAATTGAAAACTACTTCCAAAATAACATATCATTGCGCTAAGTATGCACAAACATATGCCAATCCATCGCTTCCTTATCCTTCAGTATCCTTGGAATTTCCTCCATACAAGTTTATTACAATACATACTACATGGAAATAAAACCATATACAATTTCTAGGTCCTCCCTAAAGTAATGTTTATTACAATGCATTATATATTATTGGAAATAAAATATGTTCAAGTTCTAGTTCCTAGCTTCAATAAAGTTTTAGCAAGGCACTAATGTCAAATTAACAACAGTTTCACATTACAACAATTGACATAAATTGAACGTTCAAATAAAATACTTATGATTTTTATTTAAATCATACTACATTTTCTAGGAAACCTTCTTTTACAATTTTCATATAGAATATATATTAAGGAAAAAAAAATGAAAAAATGTTGAACACGCTTTAAAGGTGACAAACAGTCGTGATTGATTGCTCATTCCATTTAGAGTTCCAACTTTAGATAGAAGGGAACTGAAATACAATTGAGAAAAAAAATTAAAAATAAAATCAAATTTATAACAATTCATTTTTGGGAAAAGAGTAAAAGAAATGAAAAATAACACATATTACAAGGAGATGGTAAATGTGTTTACCAATCACCACCATTGATAAGGACCCCTCTTTTTCTGAGAAATGTAAACAGGTATAAGCATTGCCCATATGTTTTCTCATACTTTGAACTCCTCTCACTAGTGCAACATATCAGAGGTTTTGTTTTGCTTCGAGTAATTCTTCTTTAACCAACTAAAAATACTCGATCCGTAATTTCACGCTCCCACATACAGATACATGTGTCTGCGCTTAAAATTGAAGTTTGCCATGGATGGAAGATACTTCACATTCTGAATATTTCTTCTTCAACGTAATCCACAATTTTAACGATCCCTCCATAATCAAAGCATCAACATACCATACCAACTCATGTTTATACCTCGGCATATAA